>JAZAYU010000032.1:0-384573 GCA_038501625.1 Corbicula japonica | reverse complement strand
AACAATTTAATTCAGAAAAAACACTGGAACACATTCACAGTTACATGACTCTAGTTCTTTTCCAGGGTCCCTTTTTACTGGAAGATGGTCCCATTTTACTGGAAGATTGTGAATCATCATGTGCTCGTTTTCTGTTCACAATCCTGTTCCTGAGCTTAATCAGTTTAGAAACTTTCTTTGTTTTTTCAATTCTTAGATGCTGAATGGACATGCTAAGTTTTTTATCACGTTTTGCTTGTTCTGTTTCTTTCTTTTCTTTCAAGTATGTCTGGTAAGTAGAATAGGCGCCGATACAGGACTTTTTCATTTGCCTACTGATTTTCATGGATGTACTTTTTACATTTTTTCTTTTCAGCGATGTTTCGATAATGGCCACTGCCTCGTAGTTCTTAACTGTGAGTTTTGTCCTGTCCTTCTCAACAATGTCATCCATTATGTTAAAGGTTGCTTATATCAGAGGGCCACTAAATATTGTGAGGAGAGAACTTGCCAACTTCTTCAGCATTGGGTACCTGGGCTCATTGAATGACTCCAACAAACACTTTCACCCAGTACCCAGTGTCTATCCGTTCCTTCTTGCTGTACCCATCTGCAAAGTCCACCACCTCTGAGTCCACTGTGTACTTATTCACTTCCACAGACAGCTGCCCAATCTCCTCCGAGGTGAACAAGTTTGGCAGTTCTACTGCAATGTTCGTCAATGTACTTGAAGCTTGACTGTGACTTGCCATTGCTGGGTCCAGGACAGATAGACGCCTGATAGTCTTGTTGTTGAGTGGCAATGTTTTCAGCATCTTCTGAGCTGCCACCACATACCCGTGCCGGAGGTCAGAGTACAACTGACTTACCCAGTGTTGGCATTTCTTGTCC
Source organism: Corbicula japonica (assembly GCA_038501625.1). Classification (NCBI taxonomy): domain Eukaryota; kingdom Metazoa; phylum Mollusca; class Bivalvia; order Venerida; family Cyrenidae; genus Corbicula; species Corbicula japonica. The sequence goes on along the minus strand of JAZAYU010000032.1, from coordinate 383,703 downwards.
ATGCGTGCCTTGTTTAGCTCAGCAAAGGCACACTTTCCAACTGCTAGTTCTTTGTCTGACTTTTGGAGATTCTTGACCAAGGCTTTCATTCTGTCAGGAATGTGTTCTGGCTTTATGAACATAGTGAGAAACTGTGTCGTCACATCAACAATACGGGCATGGAGCGTGTGAATGAGGGGGCTTTCGGACTGAAAGACCTTAACAAAGCCCTGGAACTCACATAGCAACCCTCTGCACAAGTTCAGGACTACCACTCTTTCTCTCCTGTTGTGGAACAGATGGTCCAAGATACGATCCTTCCGGTCACTACTAGTTGCAGATTTCTGCTGCTTCTCCTGTGCCAGCTGGAGCAGGATGATGGCAGCCTGGGCCTCATCAGAAACATTGTGGTCCTTGAATATTGTGCTGATTAAGTCCCTGAAATATTGATATTACACATATGCAAAAATATAATACAAATAACTCTAAAGTAAGAAGTCTGACAATTTAATGAATTTATCATTTATTGATTTACAAATTTTGAATTACAAATACAAGCATTTTGAATAACTGAATCATATTGTTTAAAGTTTATCAGTCATTGCTAATGGTTTATAAATTCCATTTCATTTTATTTAAATTAACTAAGTTGCTTATTTTGTGAAAAGTTATATAAATAATAATATTAAAATCACAACACTTGTGACTACCATCTATTCTAGTTAAACAAAAAAAACACCAGTACACAGAAAATGATACAAGATACATGCACGAGAACCACAACAGATAAAGCTATACTATTTGCTATGTTAATATAGATTAATTATTAAACACCGGCACCTTCCAATATAAAATAATAACTTGTAGAATTTTGATAATCACATAATAATCAAATATGTTTTTTGAAATTTTATATAATTGTGAATGGTATCACAAAAATATCTGAATAATAAGGCTGATGGCATGAACAAAATTCTACAAGTATTATGTAAAGCAGTGATATGCCTGAAAAGCAGTGATATGCCTGAAAAGCAGTGATATGCCTGAAAAGCAGTGATATGCCTGAAAAGCAGTGATATGCCTGTCAAAAGACATCTTACCTTCAATAATTTGGACATGACTGCAAGTACATGTACACACAGATTATAATGAATTATATTTTTTAAATTTTGTTTATATTATTATATCAAAAAGAGGATCTTTATTATCAAATTAATCAGCTGGTACATAAATCTTGCAATTTGAAGTACTTAATTGATATTTAACCTGAAAACAAATGCATTTTGTCTTTTAATTCAAATTCAGTCACCTGTATTTTGTTTTTTCTTCCTCTGACAAGAACCCATAGTAATAGACTGACAAGACATCAATGCAGTCCACAAGCCGCGATGTTACATCAATCATCTGGAGGAAACGACTTGATATCGGTCGTATCAGATGTTTTGGTGTTGTCACATTCATCAATGACTGAATTTCAGCGAATATCTCCTGCACTTTTGGTGACTCCTCTATATCATAGAACAAGTCAGATGCAAAGGCTGTCAGTCTGGTCCACACAATTCATAAGTGTTTTGGCTACATTATTAACCATATGAACAGTGTCCCCACTGACATTGAGTAGTTTTGGGTTCTTTTCTCTGACCAATGTTTCCACACCACCTCTTACACCTCTCATTGTGGAACAATTGTCCATTAACACACTCAGTACTTGAGACCACTCCAATTTATATTCTGTCAAGATACTCTCCAGGGAATCCATAATATCAGCGGCTGTTGCAACATTCTGTTTTCTCGATCCAAGATGAGCGATTTCTATTTTTTCAGATTCCTCATCATAGTATTGTGCAATCACGTTAAGGATCTTGTCATTGTTGTTGTTCGTAGCCTCGTCAACATTTAATGAGAACATTCTCCCTTTTAGTTTTGCTTTCAGTTCATGCTTGAAGCTCTCTGCTACTCCATGCGTGTTAATGTATGTTGCACTAGTCTTTGAAATTGTTGTTTTATCTAGTGCAGGTTTGTCTTCAGACAGCCTCTTGGCAAACTCAAGGAGATCTGGAGCCAGTGAAAATGGCAAACAATGCTCGCTCAGAAATGCAGCTGTGATAGCACGTTGACTTGCCACCCTGTCCTGGATTGACTCAGTCTTCTCAGTGGCCTTTGAAGAACCAGGTAGAACCTGAAAGAAAATAAATAGAATTTATATATATTTCCAAATAAATGCTTGTTGTTATGCAGCCAAGAAATATACAGTTCACCCCCACTCCCCTAGCTGCAGTTTAGTAACCAATCGAAGAAAAAAAATCGGCATAGGTTTCCCACTAGCCGCTGGGCAGCAAAATTTTCTTGTATCATGTATACAAAATAATTATTTACATCTTGCCAAACAATGAACATCTAATTACTAAAATTGAATATAAAAAGGAATTTCAGATTTTATTTATCAAATATAATACTTCCAAGTGATTAATTTTTAAATACCTGATTGGTTTTTACAGTCTTTTTGTTCCTCTGGTGGGTTGGGTCTTCTGCGTGTTTCTTGATGTCTTTTTTACCACCCCCGCCATACTTCAACAGTTTAGCACAACATTCACAATATGCAGATCCCGCAATGTCTGGTTTTTTTTAACCAAATCCCCCATTTCTCACCATTTGTGTCACATTCAGATAGCCATGCCCATCTCCATTTGTTAGTTTGTTTACTTTCTAAGTCCTTAGTGTTGTACGCTGGGGGTAGAAACTTCATTTTCAATATTTTTGCAACGATGTATTTTCACAAGAATATTGCTGTTGTTTTTTTAAAGAATCACCTAACCACTTAAAGACCAGCTATTGTATTGGACTACAGCGTACAGCGAGCCAATCAGAATTGTCGTATTATATCGTAATTCACCGCTACCTAGGCGTTTAAAAAGCGTCTGCAATGTCTCGATGATCGCGAACATTCCCGATTGGGAGCGATTGGCTTTCCCGTTCGGAACTTATTGGCGGAAACGGTCGAACCCAGCTAGTCTATTTACGGCCGTAGCCGAACGCGCTCCGGGCTATCTTCGTAAAAACCTGAAAACGAGCACCTTGCAATGACAATTCGTTACTAAAAATAAAGCGCAAAACAGATCGAGTCACTGGAATTTACTTTCGTTTTCGTTTCAACAGTTTGAAAGTCGAAGTCAGGGTTGAGGTAGGCCTATACCCACTACCCCCCTCCCCCCCCTCTCTGAAATCTCAACGGATTTACACGTTTTGGAAAAGTGATCCCTGAGGACATCGAAAATCCGGAACTTCCGGAGCAGTCCGTAAAACTTTCTCTCATGCGTATTGTGATATGGCAGGCCCGTACCGCAATATTTGCGGTACTCTTTAAGCTGAGATACCCATCCATATGAATGACACTGTTGCTTAAAATAGAAATTCAGACCCAACGAAATAACTTAAATTAGCTGTGTACTTTTGACACCAAACTTGATGTGTAGGTAGCTTGTGTCAAGATGCAACTTTTGATTCTATACTCGGTCGTTGAAAACCTGGGTCCAAGATGATAAAACTGAGTTTGGAGCCCAGTCTCAAATCTCAAGTATCGGAGCCCAGTCTCAAATCTCAAGCATCAGTCATTCAGATGCTTTAGATTTAAGACTGATCTTTAGTTTTATTTTTATAATCTCCGGCCCTGGTTTAGTCGCATGGCAGAGCTCTTCTTCAAAATATGCAAACAGAACTTTTTTGAATAAAATCCATTTATTGTAAGAATTTCTATGATAATGTGAAATCTCCGAAGACTTGGGGTACACTTACAACATTGACTTTGTCTATATCCTATATCAGGCCCCAAGATTATAAAACTCAGAATGGAGACCGCTCTCAAATCTCAAGGATCTGATTGGCTGAAATGGCGACTTTTTTCAAATCTGTTTTATAATCTTCAGGGCAGATTATCTAAAACAGGATATTTATTAAACCATAATGCATCCATGGGTGAAAGTTGGAAAAAACTGAAATCCTGAAAATTTTGCTGGGGGTCCAGGGGGCCGCTAGGGCCCCCGGTAGGTCCAGGGCAAAGCCCTGGTGGGGGGTCAAGGGGGGCGAAGCCCCCCGAAGCTCCTGGAAGATAGCAATTTATATGCCCTTGGGAAGCCATTTCTTAAGTGCATTTGAGCCTTTTTGAAACACCAAATGTTGACATCTGGAGGAATGGGTTGATTATTTATTGTCATTAAGCTTGATCAACTATGCCTTTCAATTCAGTGAAAATTCGCCATAAACAAAACATACACGATTCAAAATTTTATTTAAAGTCGGTGTTTACACAACAAAGCACAACATTAGCTATGTCATTGAATAGCTATTGACCATATACTGACATATAGAACTTTATGAATATTTCCAATAATTATAAAATTGACGTAGGCTACTTGTTTTTTTCTGCTTTTTTTTAAACATCTCCAATACAAAGTATCTTTATGTACATATAAAAGTTTTAGTTTCCAAAGGACGTAATTGGACGGCACATTATGATGTAGACCTACTTTCAGTTTTGATTTTGTGTATTCAGATATCAAATTTTCTCGCGGCATAAAAAGTAAAGAAAACAAACGTAGGACTATCAGTATCCGTCTACCGACATTAAGTCTTGTAAGGTCATTTCGGTTGCATAATAGTTATAAACGTAGGGCCTATTACTTACTACGCTTTCTCTGCGTAATTAAAAAAACATTCGAGCATCTTCTGTGTATTTTTCTACACTCTATTGATGCGCACACAGCTACATTCACCCACACACATGCTGTTATTTTCCCTAGAGGGATAGGAATAATGACGTCATTCGGTGAGCTAATGCTACAGCCACGTGCGTGTAAAGCAGAAGTTTTGTTTAAAAATAGCGTCTTGAGTTTTCACCGGATGTAAACAATTATTCTTCACCAGAGTTAAAGGATACATGTACAGATCGAGCAAATGCAGTATTGTATCTAACGTATGACGAAAGTAAACACCAAAAATATCAACTCGATAAAATTAATGTTGTTTTTTGTGTGTGTTTGCGGAAAAAGTTGCCGGCGAGAATTTTTAAATATCCGGGTCGGCGAGAAAAAGTCGAAGACATCAAAAGCCCGCCAAATAGGAGTCCGATTACGATTGGAAGATCAACAGATAGGATGTACGATTGGACGTTCGAAATAGCGTCATTGCTATATTTGGAAACATGGAAGTCCTTACCGTTAATCGTCATCGACCGACTTTTGAACTGCACCCCCCCCCCCCCCCCCCGAGCACCTTGCAATGACGATTCGTTACTAAAAATAAAGCGCAAAACAGAACGAGTCACTGGAATTTACTTTCGTTTTCCTTTCAACAGTTTGAAAGTCGAAGTCAGGGTTGAGGTAGGCCTATATCCCCTACCCGCCCCCCCCCCCCCCACCCCCCTTATCTCAACGGATTTACACGTTTTGGAAAAGTGATCCCTGAGGACATCGAAAATCCGGAACTTCCGGAGCAGTCCGGAAAACTTTCACCCATGTGCATCTGATATAAAAACCTGAATTATAGTATTAGAAAGATACGAACTGGGATACCAAACCTACTATTAGAAAATAGGCTGCTATAACATTATGACACCGCAGAAAGGAACTTTACTGTACAGTTGTTACTTGGTGTATAAATCATTTCAATCATCATATGAACATATCTTGGAAATACACGCTGTTTATAATTTAATTCTATATCCATGAAAGGCCTTTTTGCCCCGTCAGTTGTAACTCGAAATCAGCACCAGAGCCATTTAAATTCTCAGTAACGGTGTCAGAACCAAATGGTCTGAGACACTGACATCATTTATGATTTCATCCTTGCCGATAGCGATAGAGTATTATGCTGTAAATTATAAGATTCATTAATTTCAACTATACTGGTTATGTTCTCCTCATAACAATCATCGTTATTGTTAAACACAACACTTCAGGACCTCGTATTTTGTCCAGTTTTTTCTAAAAAGTTAAATTTCCTGTGGAATTTTATTGTTGCATCTGTATTACTAAGACGCTATATGGGTGCGTTTGATTTAACTGATTAATCGAACAAAATAACAACGGACCACGTTGTGTGGATCAGGTATGTATATTAAAACTAGGGATGTCAACTGATCCTGAATTTGGGATCCGGATATCTGTTAAACGATCCGAACGGATATCCGGATATCCGAATTTTAAAATTTTTGCTTATGAAATATGTCGTTTTCTTGAAATAAACGCTTCATAACTTTAATATTTTAATTAATTACGAACAAACAAGCATTTGATATTCTCAATAAGTATTTTATTTTTTCAGTTGTTAAATAAATATTGCAAAAATTTGGAATTGAAACGATAAAAAGCTGTGTGAAAGATCTATACATTTGCTGTTTATTTTTCATCATCATTTTACTTCACAAAATGTCGCACAGTGTACTATAGAAAGGAAGGCATAACAAATTATTTGTTTAGAATAATAATTCTATATCGCAAGATCAAATAAAAACTATATGTTTTTTGTGAAAAACGCATGTCTCCCCCCTGCGCCGCCCCCCCCCCCCCCCCCAGCGCCCAGACCCCTGTGACCTTGACCTTTGACCTACTGATCCCATAATCAATAGGGTTCTTCTACTCAATAAGGGCTATTACCCTATTTAGTTTGAATGCTCTGGGTCAAGCGGTACTCCAGTAATTGACCGGATACGGTTTTTACTCTTCAGGGCCCCTGTGACCTTGACCTTTGACCTACTGACCCCAAAATCAATAGGAGTCCTCTACTCAATAAGGACATCCATCGTATGAAGTTTGAATGGTCTGGGTAAATTAGAACTCCTATTATTGAGTGGAAACGGTTTTCACTCTTCAGGCCCCTGTGACCTTGACCTTTGACCTACTGACCCCAAAATCAATAGGGTTCTTCTAATCAAGAAGGGCTATCACCCTATGAATTTTGAAGGCTGTGGGTCAAACGGTACTCAAGTTATTGAGCGGAAATGGTTTTCACTCTTCAGGCCCCTGTGACCTTGACCTTTGACCTACTGACCCCAAAATCAATAGGGTATCTCTATTCTATAATGGCTATCAACCTATGAAGTTTGAAGTCCCTGGGTCAAAGGGTACTCAAGTTATGGAGCAGAAACGGTTTTCACTCTTCGGGCCCCTGTGACCTTGACTTTTGACCTACTGACATCAAAATCAATAGGGTTTTTCTACTCAATAAGGGCTGTCATCCTATGAAGTTTGAAGGTTCTGGGTCAAAGGGTACTCAAACTAGATGTTTTTTGTGAAAAACGGGTTTCACTCTTCAGGCCCCTGTGACCTTGACCTTTGACCTACTGACCCCGAAATCAAAAGGGTTCTTCTACTCTATAATGGCTATCAACCTATGGAGTTTGAAGTCCCTGGGTCAAAGGGTACTCAAGTTATGGAGCAGAAACGGTTTTCACTCTTCGGGCCCCTGTGACCTTGACCTTTGACCTATTGACATCAAAATCAATAGGGTTCTTCTTCTCAATAAGGGCTATCACCCTATGAAGTTTGAAGGCTCTGGGTCAAAGGGTACTCGAGTTATTGAGCGGAAACGGTTTTCACTCTTCGGGTCACTGTGACCTTGACCTTTGACCTACTGACCCCAAAATCAAAAGGGTTATTCTACTCAATAAGGGCTGTCATCCTATGAAGTTTGAAGGCTCTGGGTCAAAGGCTACTCGAATTTTTAGCGGAAATGGTTTTCACGCTTCGGGCCCCTGTGACCTTGACCTTTGACCTACTGACCCCAAAATTAGTAGGGTTCTTCTACTCAATAAGGGCTATCAACCTATGAAGTTTGAAGGCTCTGGGTCAAAGGGTACTGAAATTATTGAGCGGAAACGGTTTTCACTCTTCGGGTCACTGTGACCTTGACCTTTGACCTACTGACCCCAAAATCAATAGGGTTATTCTACTCAATAAGGGCTGTCATCCTATGAAGTTTGAAGGCTCTGGGTCAAAAGGTACTTGAGTTATTGAGCTGAAAAGGTTTTCACTCTTAGGGTTACTGTGACCTTGACCTTTGACCCACTGACATCAAAATCAATAGGGTTCTTCTACTCAATAAGGGCTATCACCCTATGAAGTTTGAAGGCCCTGGGTCAAAGGGTACTCGAGTTATTGAACGGAAACGGTTTTCACTCTTCGGGTCACTGTGACCTTGACCTTTGACCTACTGACCCCAAAATCAATAGGGTTCTTCTACTCAATAAGGGCTATCACCCTATGAAGCTTGGAGGCTCTGGGTCAAAGGGTACTCGAGTTATTGAGCGGAAACGGTTTTCACTCTTCGGGTCACTGTGACCTTGACCTTTGACCTACTGACCCCAAAATCAAAAGGGTTCTTCTACTCAATAAGGGCTATCACCCTATGAAGTTTGGAGGCTCTGGGTCAAAGGGTACTCGAGTTATTGAGCGGAAACGGTTTTCACTCTTCAGGGCCCCTGTGACCTTGACCTTTGACCTACTGACCCCAAAATCAATAGGAGTCCTCTACTCAATAAGGACATCCATCGTATGAAGTTTGGAGGCTCTGGGTCAAAGGGTACTCGAGTTATTGAGCGGAAACTGTTTTCACTCTTTGGGTCATTGTGACCTTGACCTTTGACCTACTGACGCCAAAATCAATAGGGTTCTTCTACTCAATATGGGCTATCACCCTATGAAGTTTGAAGGCTCTGTGTCAAAGGGTACTTGAGTTATTGAGCGGAAACGAAGTGTGACAGACGGAGAACGGACAGGGCAAAAACAATATGTCTCCCCCAGAGGGGGGGAGACATAATTATTGAGCGAAAACGGTTTTCACTCTTCGGGCCCCTATGACCTTGACCTCTGACCTACTGACCCCAAAATCAGTAGGGTTCTTCTACTCAATAAGGGCTATCATCCTATGAAGTTTGAAGGCTCTGGGTCAAAGGGTACTCAAATTATTGAGGGGAAACGGTTTTCACTCTTCGGGTCACTGTGACCTTGACCTTTAACCTACTGACCCCAAAATCAATAGGGTTCTTCTACTCAATAAGGGCTGGCATCCTATGAAGTTTGAAGGCTCTGGGTCAAAAGGTACTTGAGTTATTGAGCGAAAACGGTTTTCACTCTTCGGGTCACTGTGACCTTGACCTTTGACCTACTGACCCCAAAATCAATAGGGTTCTTCTACTCAATAAGGGCTATCACCCTATGAAGTTTGGAGGCTCTGGGTCAAAGGGTACCCGAGTTATTGAGCAGAAATGGTTTTCACTCTTTGGGTCACTGTGATCTTGACCTTTGACCTACTGACCCCAAAATCAATAGGGTTCTTCTACTCAATAAGGGGTATCACCCTATGAAGGTTCTGGGTCGAAGGGTACTCCAGTTATTGAGCGGAAACGAAGTGTGACAGACGGACAGGGCAAAAACAGTATGTCTCCCCCAACGGGGGGGAGACATAATGAATTCATCAATAATTTAATATATAGATAGAACAAAACTGGCATAATTAAAAGTGAGAAATTGATTTATGACCGCTAAACCTGTTGTCTACAGAATTATATAGCTCTCAATAAAACCGATCAAACAAAATTAAAGATAATTTTCTTTACTCAAAATAGATAAACTTCCAACGTTGACTATTAATCAGCAAGTTCTTATATATTAACTGTCATACTTTAACACATTTCTGAACTTGTGAAACCCAATTAACTGCGTGTCATCACCTCTCGATAATCCGTTTAACATGCATATGCTTAAATGCATACTGACATTGTAGAAAAAAAATTTAGCAAAATAAAAGTAATATAAAAAAATTAAAGTTTTTATAAAAGAATATCCGGATGCCAAATTCGATCCGGATATCTGATGATGCGAACGGATATCCGGATATTCGGATATCCGTTGGCATCCCTAATTAAAACATTAACATTACAGATTTTATAGGAATTCAATTATAATTCATATTATATTTATTTTGTTCTGACTAGAATAATACTTTAAAAACAGTAAAACATAGTTCTACAGGGTAGCTGTTTTCATGGAAAAGTAGACAATACAGGGTACCTTTTTCGACACAAATCCAATGGCTATACAAGGTACCCTCTTATTATCCGAGGGGCGGTACAGGGTACCAACAACAATTTGTTTGTATCGCTTTTCTTAAAAACAAAATAATTGTTCAGTTTAATAGTTATACCACAAGATAGGCAATTAGAGGCGCTTCAAAGGGATATCACATATTACGAGAACAACAAAGTTGTCATAGAATAAAAAGCCGAAATAAGTCGTCGCTCTCGCTTCAAATTTGAAATAGTCAATAAGCTCATTTATTTTTATCAATTACAGGGTCAAACGGACACACACACTATATAATGGTGTACTAAAATTTGTCCTTGTTGTAAATCTCTTACATGTTATATTGTTTCCATACATTTTTACCTTCATTTATAATTTATCATCATTGTTATTTTTCACTCTACAATATCAAAATATTAAGAATGCAAAGGACACTACCCCAGAAGATATGGTTAGTATTAGATACTAACACAGTTGCGATAAACCTTAAGGTTTCTCGTTCAACTTGAAGCCCCCTGCTCATGTAACGTTAATTTACATACTAATAAGGAGAATGCAGTGACAAAATTCTAAATTGTCCATAATACAGTGAGTAAACAGGTGCCTAAGTAGTTATTATCATTGAGCCTACCTGTGCGCAATGCATAGAGTCAGCCTGTGCATCAAAAACTGGTGAGCAGAGAGGCCGCTGGTGCCCCAATTAATCCAAAAGTAAAGGGTTTTGGATAAATCTATTAATATTTCTACCTATTTGTAAGTATTTTTTGGAAGAATATTGAAGAAATGAATGTAATATATCGCTTGATACGTTAGATATCAAAGCAAACACTCGTTATAGACTGCAGAAAAGCTGGATCTGTGCTCTACGTCTGTGTATCGTCAACTAGTTTCATCGAGATTTCGGCCACAATCGCCGATATTTAAAAAGTAAACTCTACAATGCATAGTTTAGACATTCTAATGTTCCGTGCACAACCTTTTTTTGTACAATACACCTTATATCTGTAACATTTGCATCTGGAATCTTCGACTTATGCTCTCCATCCATTGTTATTAGCAAAGAATAGCCGTTGCCGAAGCAAAGAAACAGCCGATATAGCGAATTTCGCAAAGAAACAGCCGATATGGATAGGCAGAGTGCTACTAAAACCTTTCAAGTTTTAGTGGACCTGCACCTACTCAAGTGGTCTTGTCATTGGACGATTTGTTCAGCTTATGCAAGCATGTCCGACTTATTTGAGCAAAAATGATGTCGAAACTGAAGTAAAATATCTGAATGCATTCTTACAAACTTTCCCCGAGCAGGAAGTTACTGCACAATCTTTATTTTTCTTAGCATGCACATTCACCAGTGTTCACACACAAACGGGAAACGGTTACAGCATTAAAAATCATGGCTGTGGGTTCCACTACATCGGCGGGTGCAGGCAGTCGGGTTTTGAGGGGTTCAAATGTCTTGGGTATATTGAGGGTTGAAATGCCCGAAGTGTTGAAAAGTCCTTGACTTTACGAATTTCATAGGGGGTGTCGATGGGTCGAAATGTCTCGCTACCGTCAGGGGCAATTGTTTGAAGCCGGGCAATTTTGCATCGAATTAGGGACATTACGGACCATGACCTTTACGGACCAGACATAACGGACCAGATTTTAGGACATTACGGACCAGATTTATAGACATTACGGACCAGATTTATAGACATTACGGACCATCTAAAAGACATAACGGACCATCTAAAAGACATAACGGACCAGATATATACACATTACGGACCACCCATCTATAGATGGAATATAAATTGTAGTAAGACGCCAATTAAAGCCTGTCGGTAGTTATTTCTTCGCTACTGTATTGGCGATAATTTAAGGGTCATAATAATGTTCAACTGGTTAATAAATATGAAATGCATTTTTTGCAATCAAAATTAGGCCTACCAGGTTTTGACAACAGTTTGCAAAATTAATGCCAATCATGCAGGGTTTTTACACAAAAGTAGCGATCAGCTAGTAGCCTGTTGAAGGCGTGTGCCAGATTGTATACACCTGTTTAAATTATTTGTATGTTGATGAATACACTGAACACTTAACTGAGGCATGTGCCAGACTGTATGCACCGGCGTAAATTTTTAGTATGTTGATGAATACATAGAATATTTAAATGATAATGTTATTGTTATTTCTTGTTTATTGTTTAATGTTTCATGGTGTGGTTCATTTTATAAATAAACGTGATTGTGTCTTTGTGATTGTATTATTTGTTTGTTTTTACATTTTTACAATAGTTTGCTTGAAACATGCTATAAACACTGTAATCAGTCATTTATGTACTCTGTGCTGTTCAATATTTTATTGTGTGGTATATATAGTAGATGTTGTACTTGTTTGTATTTGTAAATGTGTGCCTCGTTAAAATTCAACTATTTGTGTGTGGTATGAATTGTTTATTTTTTTTGTTTAGTTAAATGTTTTATAGTGAGATTAATGTGCTTTAAGGTTGATGTGCTTGTTCATAAATGTGCTAAATAAATAAGAAACTATTTCTAATTGTTTTTCTTTCATCCATTATATTAATTCCTGTGTAAAGCAAATGTGTACTTGGGTTATAGTAACACCTTATGGAATTTCACAGGGGTGATCACATAATTGGCCGTCAGCTATTGTTCTATATTGAATTCCACGGGAAGTTTTCACAGTTATTTGACAGAAATTTGACAGGTGTGCTATCAAATCTAGCAAATTATAACAAGCGTATTCGCCAAAAACGATGTGTGGTAAGTTATACTGGTTTTAATAAATTACAAAAAATGTTTCATAAATTGATTGTGATATAAACTACTCGAAACCTAAAAATCAATTTAAACAAAATTAATCTTTATATAAGAAAAGTCTTTCGTTACATGAATCTTTAAATGGTCCGTTATGTTTTCACAATTCATATTAATCTGAAGATGGTCTGTACTGTCTACAATTCTATACATTATGTTTTTAGAAATACATTTTATATTCTTTATCATTCTAAAGATGGTCCGTAATATGTATATATCTGGTCCGTAATGTTTGTAAGATGGTCCGTAATTTCTATAAATCTGGTCCGTTATGTCTTTTTTGGTGGTCCGTCATGTCCCAAAATCTGGTCATGGTCCGTAATGTCCCGATACCTTTGCATCTGTTTACTTATCGTTTACAATGGCAAGGCGATAACCGAGTTATTTATTATTCCCTATTTCTCACCCGGTAACATTCGTTAACGCCGAAAACTATGGTTTTCTGTCGATTACTATAGTTTTCGGCGATATCCATAGTTATCGAACCAAGAATTATAATTTGGGCGATAAAGTTCTGTGGTTATCGCCCGATATCTAGGGTTTTCACCAAGAACTACAGTTAACGACAATAACTATGGTTATCGACCGAGAACTAGTGTTTCTACCAAAAACTATAAATAATGGGCGGTTATCGCCAATGACTATGGACCGCGATCTGTCCTTTATACATCGATTCATAGCGCATTAATACAATAACAAAAATGTTTAAGCTATATTTTGTTTTTGATGTTATCAAATGATAATTATACATTAAGCTTTGGAAAATAAACGCATTTTAATTAAAAAGAGACATTTTATAATAAATCCTTCGTTTTGTATTATGTGGCTGAAATATTATATCGTGTTATTTTCTTGGTGTAACCATTTCCTTTAAGATGTCCTTCATCTCTCACACGTGAAAATCGGTAAAATCGGAATTATTTTAAATAACCGAGAAAAATGGTGAAAAAGAGGAAAGGATTCAATTGGAAGGCAAGGCAGCAACCAGAGACAGTCATCAAAACAGCTGAGAAAAATGATGTGAGTTATTAAACTGTGGTTGACTCTGGTCCATTTGTGCACAGGTGCTTGGAAGACGGACCCCGTTTTCTCCAACTGGCCGCCCCCCCCCCCCCCAAAAAAAAAGGGTCTACACAGGGTCTATACTACATAAACTCATCTTTTTTGTTTTGTTTTGATAGATTGGGATCGATATCAGTCTATCCATACGGAATTTACTATCAAATACCAAGTTCTCTGAAAATTCGAGTCCCGACTATATACGAATCGAAAAGGTAAATAACCCCGATCCTATTTTGTCAAGCCAAAATGTAAACACAGTTTTTAAAAATCAGCATCGAAACAAATAATGCACTAACCTTATCAAATCGGGTATCGATGGAAAATTTAATTATTCCTCTGTTGAATTCAGATGAGCACTGGCTAGGAAATTAAGAACATAACATCCATTTTTTCATTTTGCCGATGCCATACTAAAAATTATCGCCTCGGGACAAAGTTTGGTTACAAAGTATGATATGTGTGAATTCTGATTGGACGAGCGAGCCACAGTCTATTGCGTGACATATTCTTGCAGCGGTTCGATCAAATTTTTAAATACTCGTCCAATCAAAATTACTACTTCATTATCGCTCGTCCAATCAGAATTCACTCATATACCTGCATTGTCACCAAACTTTGTCCCGAGGCGATAATTTTTAGTATGTAGCAACCCAAGATAAGCCAATAATTCCACTAGAATATGTGGCAAAACAATGGGTGGTTGTCTTTGACATCAATTTTCTCTAAATTAGTTAAAAATAAGTTTTCAACATCCTACAGATTTTAAAAGCATATAAAATTATCTTTAAAATGGTATGTGAAGCATTAAAATCAATCAACAAATAATAACTTTATTTATTAATATTTGTGAAAAAATCGGCAATTTTCAGTTGACCGCGTCGGGTCATAATCGTGGACGCGTACTTTAGGGGGTGGTTGTCTTTGTTAGCATGGGCGTGAAATGCATTTTTATGAATATTAATGAGATCATGTGATCCAATTAGAACAAAGAACAAGCTTCCTGTTGTTGTTCGTATCAATTTCCTGCTGCTATTACTGCTGGCGCTATGGAAGGCCAAAGTTAACCACAGATTTTACAAAAGTTACTGGGTAAACAATTTTGCTTCACCTACCAAATGAAAATTTAACATCTCAGCTTTAAAATGATATATAAATCATCACAATCGGCCTTAAAATGTTCACCGCCTTCAAGTTCAAAGTTCGTAGGTCGACCAATCTTGACGCGTGAAGAAAGGTTGGCACGCCCGCCGCCATTTTGAAAAATTTGCATATTAAATGAGTCGACAAATTTATTCAAAAATACAATCGAATCCAGATGTTTTAGAAAGATTATGATCAAAATCATGTAAAATATAATTAATTTGAATAATTTATGTCATTTCAAACAATTGATCGAATGAACTTTTTGAAATTTTCGGCAAAATCGTTCGTCGTTGAAGACGGGTCGCCGGCCGCCATTTTCAAAAATTTGCATGTAACATGAGAGACAAGTTCTTCAAAAATACGATCAGATCTGCGTATTTCAGAACGATAATTATTAAAATACTGTTAAATACAATTGAATTTATTAATTCAGACCATTTTTACAATTTATAGAGTGAAATTGTCGGCAAAATCGACCGTTGTAAAACGGGAGTGTCGGCCTTTTGCGATGCGTAATAAATATGTAAACTTTTATTTTGTTGTTCGTTACGATTGTTTTAACGACATTCGCTCACAATTTCCTTTGAAAAAATTATAAATTAATTGAATGAAATTTATAATTTCCATTTTATGCAATTATTATGAACAGAATGTGATATTCTGTCAAAGGCCTGAAATTCCCTCAGTTAAATAGTTTCTGAAGTTGTTTTTTTTTTTTAAACAGTGGGTCATCAATACAAATCAAGTATTTTTTGCATGTTTAATATAAATTCTGATGAACATTATAAACTTTATTATACAAGTTTGAAATGATCTACGTTAATTTTAGCAATATTTAACAAAAGAAACCCTAGGCCTATCAACTTTTTCAGGAAGACACATGAGAGAACAAATAATCGGGTTGTGGGTAAAACCCTGACCAGACCCCGGAAAGTAACGATTGGGTACGGAAAAAGTCGCTTGTTTCCGACAATCGTCTGAAACAATAGCTGTGAATTGTATTCTATAATAAATAATAATACGGTCATTCAAACTTGTTAATAGTATTACAAAACAACCACAATATATAATAACATCAAAGGTCTTTTAATAATAATATTAAAAGAAATAGAAAAATGCAATCTATCATAAATGTGTGATGAATAACTAGTTCTCAACATTGAATCTACTTAAGAATGATAACTTTTTTCCATATTTTGGGAAAACATATTGAAAATTATTAAAAATCTTTTAAACTCACAAATGCAAATTATAGAAAATAAGATGTTCGATGTTATATCGTGTATTTACTGATTTATGCTGTGCGACAAAAGATCTCACTATGAGTTATTTTGGTATAAATCCGTACCCGTACCGCTTAGCATTTAAGGAGTGTAATATGATAACTAATGCCGACTTGTCTTTAAATGGAATGAAACATATTTGTTTGATTAAAATCATTTTTCATAACTAGAAATTAAAGTATGGCGAAAATTGCATGAAACAGAAGATTAATAAGATATTTCATATATATATACTCCGAATTTTGTCGGGCACATTATGATTTTGGAGATTGTAAAGCAATCTTTGTTAAGTTATTTCTGAAATGAATTATTTCATATTTCTGACAGTAAAAAGAAAATTAGGATAAGCAATTTTTTTAAACCTTCAAAAACACGAACCGATAATAAACACACATGAATTTACCGTTGTCGGAAACAAGCGACTATTTCCGTACCTAATCGTTAGTTTCCGATGACTGGTCTGGGTCTGGGTCTGGTCAGGGTTTTACCCACAACCAATAATCGGGCCTGATGAGATTGGTTTGCAGAAACAAAATCTGCTGAAATCAGAAATTAGTGAAATAACTTCTGGTCTACTTAAAAGGGGGCTGTTGTGGAACTTGTAAGATTTGCAGACAGCTTAAATATCAAGTACACTACAGTGATAGAGTGGCTGTTTGCACTGAAACCATGCCTTCAAAATGGCAATTTATAGTCACTGAAAGTGAAGTTGAACGGAACTCAGGAAACAGTGAAAAATTTAAGCCGCAAATAGAAACACTTGAAAATGTAACCTCTTTTTATGATTTCTTTTTCCTGCACTGAAACCATGCCTTCAAAATGACAATTTCTAGTCATTGAAAGTGAAGTTGAATGAACTCAGGAAACAGTGAAAAATTTCAGCCGCAAATAGAAACATTTAAAAATGTAACCTCATTTTATGATTACCCTTTCCTGCAAGAATCCACGGATGAAAGTGGACACAAAACCTCGTGTGAAAGAAATGATGTAGAAAATCTCCAAACTGGTGATCAAAATTCCCCATGTCAAATTGACATTAAGAATGCAAGCAGAAATAATGTTTCAAAGTCGACCGTGAAAAAAAAGTGAAGACTTGAAACGTCTTGTTCATTTTCTCTGGAAAGTAACAGAAGTTTTAGTTAATATCAATAAAAATGTATTCTGCATTGTTAAATAAATTGTTACATGAAATGTTAATTTGTTGATTGTTTAAATAGAACCATTTTTATGCTGTCAATGGAAAAAATGGGTTTTTCATGATCAAAAATTAAAATTTGGTAAAAAAATTTGTGCACCTGTTGACATTTTATGACAAATACTTAACTAAGCAGGGATGATACAGCAAAACTAATATCATAAATGAATTCAGCAGAAAATTTTAGTTAAGACTGGAAAATTTCAAGAAAATAACTTTATTTTTAAAAAAGTTACAGCCAAAACTCTGAAAGTGCTTAAAATTTCGGTGCCATGATTTTCTGGAATAGAAGACCGAAAACTGCCAAAATCGCGTCTAAAAAATGCCAAAAATCCGCGACTTCAAAATGCCATAACTTTGGTAATACTGCATATATTTTCAAAATTTAAACTGTTCTGTGAATCTCTTTTCAAGCCCTTTCAAATGAATCTAATATCTTAAAAATATACCAAGTTTTAAAAAATGGCTTGGGTTGCTATAGTATGGCATCGGCAAAATGAAAAAATGGATGTTATGTTCTTAATTTCCTAGCCAGTGCTCGGCGGAATTCAACAGAGGAATAATTAAATTTTCCATCGATACCCGATTTGATAAGGTTAGTGCAATATTTGTTTCGATGCTGATTTTTAAAAACTGTGTTTACATTTTGGCTTGACAAAATAGGATCGGGGTTATTTACCTTTTCGATTCATATATAGTCGGGACTCGAATTTTCAGAGAACTTGGTATTTGATAGTAAATTCGGTATGGATAGACTGATATTGATCCCAATCTATCAAAACAAAACAAAAAAGATGAGTTTATGTAGTATAGACCCTGTGTAGACCCTTTTTTTGGG
The DNA here is from genome assembly GCA_038501625.1 of Corbicula japonica. NCBI lineage: Eukaryota > Metazoa > Mollusca > Bivalvia > Venerida > Cyrenidae > Corbicula > Corbicula japonica. The sequence continues at coordinate 365,305 of JAZAYU010000032.1, read as the reverse complement.
GGGGGGGGGGGAGGGGCGGCCAGTTGGAGTAAACGCAGTCCGTCTTCCAAGCACCTGTGCATTTGTGTTATTACAGAAAGATACTGTAGCAAATTCCCATGGGCTTGGTGTTAATTTCTCAGTATTTAGTGTCCATTAAGCATGTTGTGTTTTTTCAAAATCGCTCGTTCTTCTCATGGAAAGATCGTTCTTCACATGGAAAGAAATTGTCCAGGTCCGGATCAGTTGACTGTTGGTCTAGAGATCTGGCATCTATGATTAAGTTATACTCTGAATTGTATTATTTATAGTATCACTTAAACATTTATAAATAAAGGAAGGTTTTATTCAATTCATTGCTAACATTGCTACTGGGTAACACTGCCTGGCAGCTTCATTAGGCATTTGTAAATTACTGTCGCGCCGAGAAGCTAACAAAACCATGTGGCAATATAAAGCATGACTGATGCTTTTTTTACTTTTATGCAAAATACCGTAATCTGTCATGTAATGATCGCACCAGAGTAAAGGCCACACCCTCGTTATGAGCGTGAAATTTGAAGAAAAATCCAAATTCAGTGTAAGGGCTGTAACAAAAGTGGTGGTTGTTACATGGTAGACAACTCTGACGATCTTACTTAGAAGACAATCATATAGTATAATAATTCATCTTGACCCTTTTCATGCTCTCTCTCTTACAGCAGAGCACTTCTTATTATGGCCTCACTGATTAAACATCTTACAGATTTACTGTTAAATACTACTAATTTTGATTTCAGTTAGATTTATGCTTGCAACCAAAACATCAAACATGATGTGCAGCAACTGATATTTTCGTTGAGAAGTAGCGTAGGAAAGTATAATTGACAGAAAGTTATTCAATGTTTCCCCTTCAGGTTGCTTTACTTTAATAATAGTCGCCATTTCAGCCAATCAGACAATCTGTTCCTGTTAAGTGAAGTTTTATAAAATATGAAAGCCTCAGGGAACAGAACATAGCAAACAAGAGTCCTGCAAATTTATTTGTGTTCAGCACAGATATGATTTCATAACCTTATGATTATCCAGTATTTAATAGGCACTTCAGAAGAATGTCTAACATTTTATCTCATTGATTGGATAGATAACTGAGGTACACACTCATGATAATTATGTTTACTTTTTGAACAGGTGAAAGTAGAGATAGAAGGGTTACGACCTGCAGAAGGATACGATGACAGCAATGTGTTGGCCTTGCCGTCTAAAAAAAGGGACACAGAGAAAATGGCTGAGCCTTCAAAGCCACATCGTAAGCTTAGCAAGAAAGAGCGAAAAAAGTTGGAAAAAGTTCTGGAACACAAAGAAAAGAAAGCAAAGGTAAAATGTTTAGAATGTCCAGGTTCTTCTACCTTTTGTCTTTTGAAACATACATCTCACCAGCAGAATTAGACAGTGCACGTGCACCCCTAATTATGTCAATATTAGTGATAGTAAACCAGATTGCAATTTATTAGAATTATAAGAGCTTGGTGCTGTTTAGTCAATGACATCAAACATCCATTAACCAGTTTAAAATATGTTCATTTTCATTTATGTTTATAAGGGCCATATATTTAATGTTGTGGGCACCAACATGGATTTGCCTCTGCATATCATGGATATGCAGTTATGATCTGATCCTAGTCTTCACTCTCTACTAATTAATTAATACATTCAGTTAATGAAATTTGGTACAAAAACCCCCTAATGGCTAGAACTGTTGAAAGGGGAGACCATTACATTAATTAGGCAGATAAATGTCACAGGCACCAACTGTTTGCTTGACCATTTCAGAGGGCAGATATTTTAGAATCCCTGGCAGCACATCAGGCGAGTCAAGAGGAACTCAAGATGTTCGTAAGCATTGCAGAAATGCAAACAGGAAAGTACAAAAGGTGATACAAGATTTATGATTCAGATTAAATTATAAATGCTTATCACACCACATACTCATGTGCTCTTCACAAAATCTAATGCAACATGTTGTTCAGCAATGTTTTCATTTTTCAATGAAGAGAAAGAACTGGAGAGTTTCTCTTTCTGTGTATATGAGAAAACATGTAAACTCTTTACTCCGTATACACATTAAAGTATGTGTTTTAGCACTTGTACAACCAGTGTAGATCCAAATCAACTGGCACCTCTGTACCATCTGATCCGTATCTGCATTGATTGCATCTAGGTCAGAAATAACCTAATGAATTTAAAAGCGAACCTCTAGATTCTTATCAAGATGCCAATTCCAGATGAATGCAGTTAAGTATCATTCAATTCTTGTGTTTTCATCTAAAGTTGTAATTTCTTTTACCAGAAAACTTGAGTCAGTTGATGAAGATATCAAGGTTAACACCATAGCCGGTAGTAACAGGAGGAAAAAACAGAAACTCTCTGAACTGGAGGAAGAAAGTGACAGTGAGTCTGTTCACACCTCCGATATGTCAACTGATGAAGAGGATTCAGGGGTGATAAGCGATGACAAAGAAGAATTAAGTGTCACAAAAATCCTGGATAACCTGTCTTGTGATAAAATAGGTTCAAATATTGTTGAACAAACTTTAAAAAGTGATTTGAATGAAAATGATAATATAAATAAACCTAAAGAATATCCAATGATAGAAGCTGATAATGCAAATAAGGCTACAAACAAGAGACTTCATGTTAGAGGTACTTCTGGAAAATGGAAAGTAACTGAATTAAATAAATCATCAAAAAATGAATCTGACAAAACTAAAACAAAGTGTGAACAAAATGAAGCTGATAGAAATGTCACAGACTCAAAATCTACAAAATCAAATGAGGAACTTGTTTCATCAGGAACAGCTGATGAGTGTAAAGAACATGTGATACAAAAGTCTGCAACAGAAGTCAGGAAGGTTGTGAATATACCTGTGGCAAGGGAAAAACACATACAGGTAAACTTAAGTAATTTTGTCATAATAATTAATATATAATGTGAAAGGTTTTTATATATGCCATTCTGAAAAGTTAATCAATTGCATTGTGGCTCAGATTTTCTGGCTAGACTTTCTTCTTTTATTTAAATCCCTCTCCTCCTTATACATGTATATATATACGCCTTTTTATGCCTGTGCAACCAGTGTTGATCCAGATAAGCTGGCGCATCCGTGCTGTCTGCACTGGTCGCATTTTTGTCAAAGATAACCTAACAAATAAAAAAGCGAGCAGTTTAGATTCTGATCAGAGGGCACGGATGTGCCAGCTGATCTGGATCTAAACTCTTAGTCCTCACAATTAAGGTGTATCTGTGGAGGACAGGGGTATACATGAATGATGTTCTTTTAAAAATTGGCATGAGTTACCGGTAGTTATACACGACATATAACTCTATAAAAATTAATTAATTTACAATTAAAATAGAAATTACCATTGTCCTTTTTTAAATTAGAATCATTCATGTTTAGAGACATTAATTACTCTGTATCAAACATGATTACCTAAAAAAAATCATCAGTTTCTGAAACCCCATTCCATATTCAAATTAAATGTGCTTGTGAATTGTTGTACATCAGCATGTTTACAACGTCAAGGAAAAAGCAAAATTCCTATCTCTATCTTTATTTCCGATTTTTATCCCCCGCCACATAGCGGCTGGGGGATATAGGAATGGTCTTCGTCCGTCTGTCTGTCCGTCCCTCCTTCCTTGCGCGCACATTTCGTGTCCTGTCAATAACTTTTCAACCCCTAGAAGGAATTTCATGTTCGCCCCATCAAGTGGACCATGTTCCAACATGGCGGGCTCAATGTCAAGGTCACTAGGTCAGATTAAAGCAAAAATTTTGTTAACACAATAGAAGTCACATTTTTTGTCCGATTGTCATCAAATTTGGTATGAATATTGATATTGATGATCTCTACTCAAATTATTAAAATCATGTTCTTGAATTGCCCAGGGGCCCCGCCCTGGGGATTTTAAATTTTTTTTCCTTTAAATTCTGTTTTTAACCTTTGATTTTCTACAGTTATCATCCAGATTTTGACACAAACTTTATACCATCTTAAAATTCAATCTTTCCTAAACAATTCATTCACTGGTTGTCCAGTGATAAAATTTGAAACAAAATTTTAGTAGCAGAGTGAAAATTTCAAGTATCAAAATTCCAATATTTCTGCCTGTCTTCAGCTATATTTAGATTCAATGTTAACATGATATTAGGATGAATGCTGGTCAATGACCTAGTGAACTCTGCTGTTTAGATCTGTGTTATGCAATATTAAGAACTTTGCTGTGGAAGATTTTAGAGGGTAAATTTTGTCATTTTCTATGGAAACTGCCCAAATAAACATTCTTACTTTATAGCACTTTGAAAATCAGGCTTTTCTGAATATTTTATTCACTGTGTAAATACTATGTATAACAGCAACAACAACAACAAATTTGTAGCACATTCTCAAAATGTAAAGACTAAATTTAAGAGAGGTCTCAGCTGTATACAGTTTATGTACACAAACTGGCAAGTTAATTGGAGGTCTCTGAACCCCTGGAATGAATATCATGAAACTTAAGTGAAATGTTCAGTTCATTAACATGATGTGCTGAACCCATGTTCCAACCTGGCTGGTTCAAGGTCAAGGCCGCCTGTGGTGTTTGAGCACATTTCGGGTCGGTCCATAACTTTTCAACCCTTAGAAGGAATTTCATGAAACTTTAGTCAGATGTTATCCCCATCAAGACGACGTGCAGAACCCATGTTCCAATATGGCCGGCTCAATGTCAAGGTCACCAGTGGTGTTTGAAGATTTGAACCATGCGTTTTGTGTTCAGTTCATATCTTCTGAACCCCTGGAATATATATCATGAAACTTAAGTGAAATGTTCAGTTCATGAACCTGATGTGCAGAACCCATGTTCCATCCTGGCTGGTTCAAGGTCAAGGATGCCTCTGGTGGTTGAGCAGGCCAATACTCTGAAACTTATCTGAACACGACATACCCTTGCACTTGAATTGGCTTCCACCTGCCTGCCTGTTGCCCAGAGCTATTGTTTAATTTGCTCTCAACCATCCATAACCTTTCCCACATTCACATTTGCGGCGGGGGATATTGCTGTCGTTCCGACTGCCTTGTCAGATATGCATTGACTGCCTCTATTCGGCATTTTTACCTTGTTCAGGGTTGCCAGCGGACTTGAAAAGTCAGGGAAATTTGATTTTTTTTCAAGGTCAGGGAATTGTCAGGGAATTTTGAAAATTGGTCAGTGAAAAATAAAAATCGTGAAAAGTCAGGGAAAAATAAATTTGAAAGAAAAAAATTGTTCTATTTTATTAAAGATTGCATTTACAAATTTTCTATTATGAACCTTTTTTATAATTGTGTATTATAATAAAAGTTCTTATATTTAAAAAAATTGCCTGAAGACTGAAAGGCTCTGCAACCCTTGCCTCCAGAAATTATAATAACATAGTGCTACACACAAAACCCATGTTCTTCCCTCCAAGAGCCAGCTCAAAGCAACACTCTGAACTTAGCATTTTCTGCTATACAGGCCTTACTGATGATAGTTTGTGTCTTTGTCCATATATTTTCATCTTTGGTTGGATTTTAAAATAATTGGCAGAATTGACTATCATAATGTGTGAACATCTCATGTACAAAATCTATTTTCCAACATTCAGTTCACAGCAACCTAGTTTTTGTATAACAGCAGGATTTTTTTTAAAATATTGCTGCACAACTTACTGCTACAGTTTTCAAGATACTGACTTGAAACTTTAAACAAGAGAGGTACTTGGTAACATGTGTAGATATGCCTGACATATTTTTTATGTGGCTCAGTTCATTATTTTTTATGACAGGTGCATGATTTTTTTAATCTTGTGACAAAAACTTCAAAAAGCATACATTCTGCATCATCTGACCTATTTTCCATTAGGCCCAGTGTATATGTGGTTGACATATTTTTCACTACTAATTATTAATATTTACTGGATTGGAACAGGGATCTTCAAAACCTACATGCATTTTTTTTCTAAGTTTATCTAAGCACTGAACAGGCTAAATTGTGTGTTTTGTTTCACTTGTATGGTGTAAACAGCATTATATTTGAGTTATGTATAAAATTTTTTTTTTTACAACGTGAAGGAAACATGTATGGGCATTCTATTCTGTCTGAGGGGTTGTTTTAATTGTGTAAAATGGTATGTTGTTTGCTTGCCCATTTTACAGATTATGTATATTTCTTTTACTCTGCATTTGATAATTATTCCAGTCATTAGTGAATAATGGATACTTAAATTTCAGTTGTGATAATCTCTTGCTTTATACTATGTTGTTTATTCATTTAGTTTCTTAATGAAGAATAAGAATTCTTATTTGCCAATTATCTAAGAAGTATAAGCATGTATTGGTTAAATCTTGTAAGAGTACATATTTAATATTTCACTATCTATCGAACTTTATACTTGATATATAAATGATGCTTTAATTGTTAAATAATGTAATAATATATCATTAAAATAATAAAAATGTACTTATGGGTGGATTGGGCAGCAGTAGGAGTGTTAGCGGCCATTTACCTTCGGTATTATTGGTCAGTGAAAAACCTGATTTGGTCAGTGAAAAGTCAGGGAATTTTTTTCATCCTTGGTGCTGGCAACCCAGTTGTTATGATTACTTACCATTACTTAGCTATTATTTATTCTTTGTAATGTATTAAATATATTTTTTAATATACCATTTTTATTTCGGGTTCAAAAGTTTTAACTTTAAAAATATATATAAATTTTTAGTAAATTTTACAAAAACATACCAAAATACATCAGTGGCAATTAAACCACATTTTTACATCACATTATACTTCAATTAATAGTTCAATAATAACCTTAATGTATGGTCATTGACATGGTATAGAAACTTTATATTTCAATTCAGTGAAATTTTCAGTATTGCTTTATTATCTGCATTATTTAAACTTTTCTTGCACGAAAATGTCAGATAATTTTGTAATCATGGGGCCTGAATTTTGTAAGATTAATCTCCCTTCAAAGAAAAGTAGGTCAAGGTTTATTTATAGCAGCCAGTCTATTTATAGACGGACATGATTATCATGGCGGATAAAATGTGTTCTCTTTCTCAATACTTTAATTAATGTTCCATTTAGAACATAATTTTTGGTGTTTTAAAATAGACTTTATTTTGATATAATAGTGCTATAATCTACATTGTGTCTGAAATACAACTTAACAAAGAGCTATAAAAAACGGTTGATTTTATAAACATGGTTTTGTTCACTAAGTATTCTTATGCTTATGTGGCAGGTAGACGTTAACCCTTGCCTTGCTATGATTAATCTTAATAAATGTCATCTGAAAGCAGCGGTAGTTATCGCTTCTCGGCCTTTTGGCTAAGATCAAAGTGTAGTATCTGTTCTTATCAGCTTAATATCTGATACGTCCCCCATTGGGGGACTTCGATATTAAACTGATTTTTGGACACAGGTGAGATGTCAGGGGCTTGCTCCGCTCTCGCCACGGGTTGGCCCGGTATTGCAGTATCTCCGGGATCGGCCCACTTCCCCCCAGGGGGAAGAACAAAATATCTTATATGACCGAGATAAGATGTAAGAAGGAAAGTTCTGTGTTTAATTTGCAAATATGTGGTTTCTGTCAGATTTCAGTATAATATTTAATTAAGAAGAGGTTTCACTGACTAGTTGCTTTTAGTTATTAGGTTATTTCTCACTAATAAGCGAACGGTAGATGTGCAGGCTGATATGATTATTAATTTTCACTGGTTGCATAATATGGAATACAAGTGGATCAATGGTTTAAAATAAAGTTATTTTGAATAGTCAAATTTCAGGATGCACGACTGAAGCTCCCAATCTTGGGTGAGGAGCAAGTTATCATGGAAAGCATCAATGAAAATCCAGTAGTGATAATATGTGGTGAAACAGGTAGCGGAAAAACTACACAGGTGCCACAGTTCCTGTATGAAGCTGGCTATGCTCAGTAAGTGGCAATAAGGCTTAATACTGGGTCTTAGTTGTAAGAATGGAGACCAGTCTCAAGCCTCTAATTGGCTGAAATTCCAGTCATTTCATTGTCTCCATATCACCAAGTTAGATACTTGAAATTTAAGACTGGTCTCTATTTTCAGATGTATATTTTTGGCACAGTATTAACTAACAAACTATCCCTTCACCCTTGTGGAGGTAGGATAGGAAATGTTTTATTAAGTAAACATTAACTCCAGCATCAGAAAGAGAAAGGAGCGTCATGTTAATGGCATAACGAGTTACAGACTCTATTGTAAAGTTAACCTACTGGAATTTATTACTAAACCATTGTCGGATTAATTTATTCAGCTGTGGCATGTAAAATTGTGTCTTCAGGAATGTATTGTTTAGTAGAAAATATATATAAGGTTGGGTTCTTTAAAATTGGCAAAGGCTGAGAAAGTAACAATAAAGCGCTGAGGATGTATTATCCATATTAATCAAGGCTTGATGACATTAATTTTATTTATCATAAAATGCTGATCCATTGGTAGAGCAATTGACAAAGCCAAAAATTTCCTTGAATGTCTGTGCTAAATTGTAGTTTGCTGAAAATATTTATACATTAATTCCATTTTCCTAGGGGTTTTGTATCTACAAGAATCTATATGTGCAATTCATATTTGCATTAATCTGGTTATGGAATTTATTTTGATTGTGTAAAACTGGGCTTCAGACACATTAAACAACCCAAATTTAATCAATACCCAGATGAATACCATAAAATATTGATTCAATCCTTAACTGTACATTTCTGTTAAAAAAAGTGATGTTGAGAGGACAAATATATTTTGTTTTCTACAACTATATAGATCACAGGACATTATTGATTTGATTTTCAAATGCACTATCCCTTTCCTGTATATATACACATTTTTACGCATGTGTGACCAGTGTAAGTCCAGATCAGCCGGCACATCCATGCTGTCTGATCAGGATCTGCGCTGGTCGCAGTTTTGTCAGAAATAACCTAATTAATCAAAAAGCGAACAGTGCAGATCCTGATCAGATGGCAGGGATGTGCTGGCTGATCTGGATCTAAACTGTTCGCCCATGCCATAAAGGTGTATCTATGGAGAAAAGGGCTATATGCCTTTTTCTTTTGAGTGTATTGTAGTGTTATTAATCTGTTAACTGAGGAGGTTCTATGGGATTTCTCCTTGTACAATATATAGAATCTTTACTCTTCAGTGGCGGAGGAATAATTGCTGTGACAGAACCTCGAAGAGTTGCAGCCATCAGTATGTCCAGTCGTGTAGCCACGGAAATGTCACTGACCACAAGGTAAATTAATATAGACTGCTCCTAGATCCATAATGATATTATTAGTTCCGTTTAACCCTTTACTCCATAAATACGCCTTTATCCCATTTGCAAACAGTGCAGATACAGATCAGCCAGCACACTAGGGGTAGACAGTACAGGGTTTTCATTAGGAGCCGGCCGGCGGCCAAATTGACCGCCTCAAATCGTTTTCGGGTTGGCTCAAATTACGAAAGTTGATAAAATATTTGACACAAAATTACCAGGTATTTCCATCGTATAAAATTAGAACAGAAAACATTTCCAGCATGAAACCAAAAACAGAAGCGAAAAAAAATTGAAAATACTAAATATCAACTATCACTGACGAGTTTTTTTTCAAAGAACAACAATGAAATGACAAACTTTAAATCAAATGTGAAGTAACCTGTATAAGCAACTGTGCATTAGAAATTTAATGATAAACAGTTGTTCTCCAAATTTTCAATTGTAAGTTCATAAGATGAAAATATTGGTAGATATAAGATCAAATTTCCTAATTATGTGTTGAAATGTCAATAAAAGTGAGTTTTTGATATGGTTTTTAAGTTGTAATTTAGAGGCAAAATATCAGAATGCAGGAAATAGCACCTAGAATTCTAAAATTTTCCGGACCCCCCTAGCATTGCTTTGCGCTCGCATAGAAAGGCCGCCTGAAATGTAAATTGAGCCTGCTCAAATTATTTCTAGTGAAAACCCTGACAGTATATAGGGCTAAACTGGTTATTATTGTGGTATATGTGTCAATGATATGATATCACGATATAATATAAAAATACCAGTGTTTATTTTTTAAAATGAAACCTACTTAAAACAATGTAATTTGAACATAAACAAGCCGTACTTTGTATTACAATCAAAGTTAATTACAAAATTGATCAGTTTATGTTTTAATTTTAAGATTTATTTCCAGTCACACAAAGTGTTACTTACACCATAAAGTTGACCTAGTAAAGTGTTTTTGCATGTTCTTTTATCAGTAACATATAATCTCTAATAATTTTCTCGCCAAATACAGATATGATCAGAGGTACCTTCCCATATTTCTGTTTTAGAGAAGTATCGTACCAGATTCGCTATGAAGGCAATGTTACAGAGGATACCAAAATAAAGTTCATGACAGACGGTGTGTTGTTGAAAGAGGTTCAGAAGGTGAGTACCCTTTTACTATAAAAATCATCACATGCAGAACTGTATCATGGGCATTTAACATTATTTAAGATATGAGGTCATATAGATAAGTAGACAGTTATGTATATTTATGAAAGTGCAGTAATATGTTTAGAAAATAGATCAAATCTTTTATATGTAATATAGCTTATATTAAATTCTGTAAGGAAGACGTAAATATTTGGCAGCCATCTTGAATTTCTCCCCTTAATGCAGTGATGACAAGATGGAATCAGGCAGTTCTCCAATCAACAGGTCAAAACTCATTTTGATTTATGGAAACCAACATGCAAGGGCACATGGATATTTAAAATCAAATGAAGGTGTGATGGGGATTCTTTTCAGAAAAGAAACCATTTATAACTCTTTCCTCCGTAGACACAGCTTTATTGCATGGGCGAACAGTGTAGATCCAGATCAACCGGCACATCCCTTCCGTCTGATCAAGATCTGCACCGTTCGCTTTATGATTCATTAAGTTATTTCTGACCAAAATTCGAACAGTGCAGATCCTGATCAGACGGCACAGATGTATCTGATCTGTGGCTGATCTGGATCTACACTGGTGGCACACAAGAAAAAATGCGTATATAATTATGGAGGAAAGGGTTAAAGTCCCTAAGTGTAGTTCCATAGATAGTTGTTTTTGGAATGAAAATGTATAGTCCCTACTTCAATCTCTTTGTTTGGAAGGTGTTGTGTTACATTACAGGACTTCCTGCTCAGCAAGTACAGTGTGGTGATTATAGATGAGGCTCATGAGAGAAGTGTCTACACAGACATACTGATTGGTCTACTCTCAAGAATTGTTCCACTCAGGCATAAGGTTAGCCTATATTCCAGAATTTGTTTCAATAAAGACCTCGTGAGAAAACTGCCCTGTGTTAGAGAAAATATGATGTTGGAATTATGGTAGTTATCATGTCATATTGTAGTTATGTTAGTCACAAATTTTGTGTGGGTCAGTCATTTTTTTATTTGAGGGGTAAAAATCTCATGGAAAGAAGTAGTCCTACAGTTTTAAGAGTTGTATGTTCGTACTGGTTTTAGCAACTCAAATGTAGGCATTACATACAAGTTTAATACAGAGGGGTATAATTATGTGTAAGTTTGTACACTAGGAACTGAAATATAGAAACATAGCGAATGCTAACTCATTAACCCTTTCCTCCACACCTTTATTGCATGGGCAAACAGTTTAGATCCAGATCAGCCGGCACATCCATGCCGTCTGATCAAGATCTAAACTGTTCGCTTTTTGATTTGTTAGGTTATTTCTGACCAAAATGCAACCAGTGCAGATCCTGATCAGACGGCACGGATGTGCCAGCTATTCTGGATCTACACTGGTCGCACACGCGTTAAAATGCCCATATATGGAGAAAAGGGTTAACAGTGATGCCTCTGTATGAGATATTTCTGTCTTTACGTTGATAATGTGTAATGAGGTTTATTTTCACAGAGAGGGAATCCATTGAAGCTGGTCATCATGTCAGCTACACTGCGGGTGGAGGACTTTACAGAGAATAAAAGATTGTTTAGAGTTACTCCCCCTGTTGTCAAGGTAAATTATGAAAGATTAGTTTATGATTATTTTCTTGTCTATGTAGTAATCAGGTATTGTAACTGGATAAGTGGGATTGATTGATAAATTTTTCACACAACAATATTATATGTTGTAAAAAATCTGCATGTTATGGCCCATTTAGGTATCTTGTTTAGCTTTTTGTTTATTAAAAGTGGGGACTGAATGGAAAGTTTTGCACTTTTCCTAACAACAATAATGCAACTTATTTATTGAAACTTTTCTTATCAGGTTGATGCGAGACAGTTTCCAGTAACAATACATTATAACAAGAGAACTCCTCTAGACAACTACCTTAACGAGGCATATAGAAAGGTAGGTTACTCTTACTCTCTGTTTAACTATATTCCTCCATATATACTCATTTTTACGCATGTGAGACCAGTGTAGATCCAGATCCGCCGGCACATCTGGATCTATACTGTTTGTCCGCACAATAAAGGTGTTTCTATGGAGGAAAGGGATAAATAAGGGTGTAGGGATAGTTCATTTGTTGATACTGGAAACTCTAGAGAGTTGGGACTGGATTGTGAGTTGAATCTCAAGAGACTTGATGGAGAAGATTTTACATTTTAGGGAGAAGTCAACTAAGATTTTGGCTTTCTGTATGAAACATAAAGAAAAAAGCCTCTCCCTTGGCTGAGCAGAGGGAGAAGATCCAGACATACAGGAGACTATTTCTCCCAAGTCTCCTTTTATGCCATTCTCTGGGTTTTCCATAACAGTATTAACAGTAACTGGTTTTATTTTAACATAACATGTTGCCATTTCATTTGTTATTCAGTAATTACATTATAATGCAGCAGGCTCAGGTGACAAGAACATGAAAAAGTTGAGTAAAGGGTTAAAGTATGTTGCATCTACATATAGTAAAATTTAAACTGGACATTTGAAATCTTGGAATACATGATGTGGCCTTTAAATTTATATAAATGTTTGTTTTCAGCCAATGGAATAGTAGCAATTGTATATGATTGGATTTGTTTATGTTTATTCTGTTACAGATATGCAAGATTCACAGGATGTTGCCGGAAGGTGGTATACTGGTGTTTGTTACCGGGCAACAAGAAGTTCATACACTGTGCAGAAAACTCAAACAAACATTTCCTTGGGATGCAAATACATGTTCCAAAGGTTGGTATATTTTGGTCAAATTGCTTAGAGATGTTACCAGTTTTTATTAACCCTTTACACCATATATACAGGTTTTATTGTATGTGAAAAGTGTAGAGCCAGATCAGCTGGTACTTCCATGCCATAGGATCGGGATCTACTCTGTTCATTTCTTGTGAAAACAGTACGTATGTTCACCTATGGAAAACAGCTTGTTAAAAATACCTCAAGTTAAATGTTTGAAAGACCAGTAAGTGTGTATAGCTAGGCTGTTTGGTTATTGCAGGTTGTATCTGACACTTGTTTGTAAGTACTGAATACTTATTTCTGTTTGATTTAACAGACAGCACATCTGTGAACAGAAGAAGAAAGAAGAAGTCTGACAAAACTGAAGAACCGGAAAAAGTAGAGTTGCCACATATCAGCTTAGACAAGTAAATTTCCATGTCATTTTAATTGATATATTGTCCTGTGCCCAAGATCATAAAACTGAAATTGGAGACCAGTCTCAAATGTCAAGCATCTGATTGGCTGAAATGACAAATAAGTAATTAATATTTGAGTCTGCTCTGATATAACAAGTGATAATGCCCCTACCCATAAGGTGTCAGCGCCTAGCTATGCAATGTCAATTACACTACAAATTTAGCTAACCGGGACAACCATCAAATAAGGTTGATCAGATAACTCTGATATACGTAATCAGTACTGCATGACACCCAAAACTGATTAACAAGGATTTCAGGCTAACTTGTATTGAAAATAAAAACTTATTTGATTGTTTTCAAAGAGGATTAAAAAAAATAGCCTCAAATTGTTTATTATTTCACTGTGAAGGAAAATACAGAAGAAAACTTTCTTATTCATAGTTACTCAGTGTCTCCGTTAGATGAAGAGGCCGCAGCTGAGGATAACACAGCTGACCTTGACCTTAGTGATGAAGATGACCTAGGTAACCATGGTGATAATGAGGAGGAGGACCTTGACATTGAAGATGTAAAGGTCACAGATTGCACACAGCCATTGTATGTGCTTCCACTGTATTCCTTATTGTCAACACAAAAACAAGCACAAGTAAGTTAGAAAATATCAGATACTATTTATTTGTAACAATAAACAGTTAACTACAAATAGAAGAGTTGTCATGCAATACAAAACAATATTAAAAGAGTTAACAAACATTCTATATTAAGTGAACCTCAATCTCTGTGAAGCGTAACAACTCAAACAAAAGCTATTAATAGCAACCGCTTTTATCACTTACCAAATAATCTTTTCTGAATTCATAGTCTGATCAACATAATTAATTTCAAAATACCAAATACATATTTGCCAGACCCTTAAAATGACTATACACTGCAAAGAAAAAAAACATTGACCAAATACACACAAACAGATAATATGACTTAAAACAAAAAAAAACAAACCGGGTATCACAACAAAAAATTTTGAAGCTGTTTTGAAATATAGATTGATTCAGTCATATTTTTATTGATGCAATTTGTACTAACATGTTTAATTCAGGTATTTGGTCCAGTACCAGAGGGATGCAGATTGTGTGTGGTTGCAACGAATGTAGCAGAGACTTCGTTGACCATACCAGGAATCAAATATGTCGTTGATACTGGAAAGGTATATTGAACTTGCATTTTCTAACCCCTGTACTCCATTGGATAAGACTTGGTGAAGGTCCAGAATAGCTGGCACATGTATACAGTCTTATCACAATCAACATTGCTTGCTTTTATTATAACCCCCCCCCCCCACCCCCCATTGAAAAAGAGGTATATAAACTGTTTTACCCTCCCTTGTCCATGCACCTGTCCGTAACAAAATTTCTGTCGCAGTTTTCTCAGCAACTATAACGTGCAGCAGCCTGATACTTTGCATATTGCTTCATCCTATAGTCCCATGTGGTGTAAAGGGATTTTATGCTCCTTGCTCATCTACCTCCTCCTGTTTGTCGCATATTTTTTAGATTTCGTTACTATATAGGTGCATTACATCAACCAAAGGGCATTTATATTTTCCGTCGCAGTTTTCTAAGCAACTATAACATTTACCAGCCTGATATTTTGCATATTATTTTATCCTGTAGTCCCTTATGGTGTAAATCGATTTATGCTCCTTGCTCATCTACTTCCTGATTAGGGAATACTTACATTTTTACACATAATTGACAATACTTTCACAATTTCCATCGCTGTTTTCTAAGCAACTACAACATGTAGCAGCCTGATATTTTGCATAATGCTTTATCCTATTGTCCCATATGGTGTAAAGTGATTTAATGCTCCTAGCTCTTCTACTTCCTGTATACCGAACACTTACATTTTTACACATAATTGACAATACTTTCACATTTTCCGTAGCAGTTTTCTAAGCAATTATGACATGCAGCAGCCTGATATTTTGCATATTGCTTTATCCTATAGTCCCATATGGTGTAAAGCGGTTTTATGCTCCTTGCTCATCTACTTCCTGTTTACTGAATATTTTTTTATTTTGTTACTATACCGATGTGCTCCACAATCCAAAGAGTATCTTTATCACTAAATAGGTGCATTACATAACCAATGGGCATCTTTATTGAAAAAGGTAAATTACATTTTGAAAGTCATATTTCTCACATCGGGGGTATCACTAGTGAGCATTAGCTTACAAATTTACTTGTATTTATTATGAAGGCAGCGGTAGTCCAGTGGTAGAGCGCTTGTTCAGGGATCGAGGGTTCCCGGATTCGGGTCCCAGTCCTGCCGCTTATTTCCTTAAGCAAGAAATTAAGCCTTCATTGCTTCTCTCCATCCAGGTGTATAAATGGGTACCTGTGAGGAATATGAGCACCTACTGTTAACGTACAACTTATATCCAGTGATCGGGGGGTAAATGTGAAAGTCGATTGAATATGTTCAGTAATTACTATAAACCCATACCTTTACCTTAAGGTTATTTCTGACTAAGAAGGGAATGATGTTGATCTACATAGATGTGTCGGAATCCAATTATAAAGTCCTATCCTTAGAGTTAAGAATTAAGGTTTACCATGACTATATATTTGAAAAGGTGAAATATCTTTCATTCGAATTGAAAAATCCAGGAATTGAGGAAATCGTGAAAGTCTTCTTCAAATAAACTGAGGCTTTCCTAAGAGTCGAATATCTGAACAAATATATATTTAACCCTTTCCTCCATAGATACACCTTTATTTGCAAGAGCAAAAAGTGTAGCTCCAGATCAGCTGGTTCATCGATGCTGTCTGATCAGGATCCGGACTGTTGTCTATTTTATTGGTTAGGTTATTTCTGACCAAAATGCGACCAGTACACGGATGTGCCGACTGATCTGGATCTAGACTGGTCGCACATGCTTAAAAATGTGTATATATGGGGGAAAGAGTTTAATTAACTGATGACAAAAGCACTGTTGACATCTAGATAATGCATTTAAGTTTTGTAGCTTTCAGTGAAATTAATTTCAAAGAAAATGTGCAGCTAACAGTACCAAAACAAATGTTTATAAAAATATTTAAAGTGTGTTTTTTTTTTAAATGTGTCATTATAAATTTTAGAGCAAGACCAAGTTTTATGACAAAGTAACTGGAGTATCAACATTTAGAATAACCTGGACATCAAAGGCCTCAGCCAATCAGAGGGCAGGAAGAGCTGGTCGTGTGGGACCAGGCCATTGCTACAGGTTTGTGTCGTAAATGTCTGGCACCATCTTTACTGAAGCTGCAGAAACCTGTTTTGAAAGATTAAGGTGATGTCTAGTTTAGTCGCCATAGATCAGCAGTTTGATATTGGTTTTTTAGCTTGGCAATAATTTTGTAGAAAATTTAATACAGTCCAAATCTACAGAATGGGAAAGTTTACTTGCATTTTGTTCAGTTATAAAAAGCTACAGCACTTTTTCACATACTTTGTGAACACCCCTCATGACTTTTTAAACACTCCTCATGAGCAAATACAGCCCCATTTTTCACAGCCAGATATTTTGCCTTTCAGATTGTTTTCCTCTGCCGTGTTCAATGATGATTTTGAGAAGTTCTCGCCGGCAGAGATCACACGCCGGCCTGTTGATGACCTTGTGCTTCAGATGAAGGTAATACCAATGTAATATAATAGCTTTGTATTATTATGGCAATTATTACAACAATTGAAATGACATGAAAATTTTAACAAACAAATATTTTGCTACAATAAACATTAAAATTGGTTAAGGTATCTGTAAACATTTTTCGCGATATATTTGGGTTTTATGGAATGTGACAACGTAACTCATAGTATATTTCTTGCTTAGAATTAACCTACTGAATGTAAAAGTGATCAGTGTAGATCCTGATCAGATAGCACTGATGTGCTGGCTGATCTGGATCTACATTTTTTGCCCATGGAATAACAGCTATATCGAATTGAGTAAACCGTAAAGAAATAAATTAAAATAACAACTATTGAAATGAAATCACAATTTTAACC
The DNA here is from genome assembly GCA_038501625.1 of Corbicula japonica. NCBI lineage: Eukaryota > Metazoa > Mollusca > Bivalvia > Venerida > Cyrenidae > Corbicula > Corbicula japonica. Next base: position 347,649 of record JAZAYU010000032.1, on the reverse strand, counting down.
AAAAAAATATATTACGGCAATTAAGACATGATTGAAATTGGTAATATGGGTATCCTTTAAATTGACAAAAGTTTCCCAGGTATGAATTTTATATATAAAAAAAATATTGCAAGCATTTTTCAAAATCTCCTCATCAAAAATTCTTTGAGATGTAGTGTAACTAGTGTTGGGAAATCGGTTGCAAATCATAATCGATCATCGGTTGGAATCGGTTGCCCTTTCCGATGCGATTTCACGATTATAATCGGTTTCTTAATTTAAGCAGTGTTATGTTTACAAATGGTCTTAGATCAGTAGCATACATAATTACTGGATGCTAATAATTTTCAGCTTTCTGACCAAAAACCAAATCAAAATCATTTCTGCCCAAAAAGGTTTGTGCAACTGAACCGAACCCCTCTAAATCCGCCACGTGAATTCTCAAATGCAAAAATGTTCCGTTTTCCTATGAAATATATACTGAATTTAAGGCTGAAGACACAAGATACTTACTTAAGAGGTCTAGTAAATGCAAAACATATTTATCCGAAGAATTTTTACCATCGTCATATAGCTACGCAACTCAAACGCTCGACAAAATCGGCGCCATTTTGCGTTTTTGCTTGTTGTCTTTTTGTAATTTTTGCAACAAATTCTGCGAAGGCCTTTTGTTAGGTCTAGGTTTTTTTCTGTGCGATGGAAGTTCTTCGTCAATCTTGTAGAATCTAAAGTGCTTCCACACCCCTGATTAATTTTCTTGCCTGGGTTCTCGTAAATCTCTCGGGTTGGGTCGCCATTTTAATTTTCAATCTTTCAAAGTGATTTCCCTTTATGGCCGGTGTAAAAGCCGGAACCCGTACCTTTATATTTTGACTTTAACACTGCGCATGTCTCAACTGTTAATCGATTATGAGAGAACGACATCGATCATCGACATCGAGAAGCATTTACACGTCGCTAATCGATGTCTTCCGATCATCAGCACATCACTAAGTGTAACCCTTTCGTGCATATAATGTTACACATTTTATGCATGTGCGAGCAGTGTAGATCCAGATCAGCCGGCACATCCATGCCATCTGATCAGGATCTGCCTTGGTCGCTTTGGTAATAACGTAATAAATCAAATAGCGAACAGTGCAGATCCTGATCAGACGGCATGGATGTTCCGGCTTATCTGGATCTACACTGTTCGCCCACGCAAACAATGTTGGTCTGTGGAGGAAAGGTTAAATGATGTTTTCATTTTCTGTTTCCAGGATATGAATATAGAAAAGGTTGTCAACTTTCCGTATCCAACTCCACCCGACATGGATCAGATTAGGGTATGTACTGTTCTTGTATGATATGAATTACAAACTTCATGTGGCATATCTTACTAACCCTTTAAACAGGGTATTCTATGCCAGTTCTGTGGTATTATATTTTATTTTTGACTATTTTGCCCCAAGAGAAAGTGTGCAAAATCAAACCATAGCTAAAATAAAACCATTCAATATCTAGTCTTGTCAAATAAATACAAGTGCACGAATTTATGGCAGTGTGAAAAAGTCATTTGTGCCTTTTGAACCAGAGTTGATCCCCGCAAAATAAAATTATTCCACAATAATTAAAAATTAAAACACTGGTCTAAATAAAACAACAATATCGCTTTAAAGTTCACAAATCAAGGTAATTGGTAAAGTTTATTCATGTTGCCTTTTTTCTTCCAGGCAGCAGAGAGTCTGTTGATCAGCCTGGGAGCTCTCACCAAACCTCGGGATCCTAGATCATACAGGGAGTCCAAGAAAGGTAACTCCTGCTCTTACCAAATCTCAGTATTCTAGATCATACAGGGAGTCCAAGAAAGATAACCTTTGTGCACAAATAGTATGTTAGAATTGAGTTAACAGACTTACAAAATGGTCTGTTTGCCTCACTACTGATAAAAGTTAGAGGTGAAAAACATCCAATGGAGGCTTAACCATGGACAATTTTATCAAATTGGAATAATTTTGCAAGTTTAATACATTATGGTGAGCTTTACTGTGAGGTCACTGTCCTTTTTCATTAATTTGTTAGTAGGACATAAAGGTGAGACATAATATTTGTGAAGTTATTTCTTTCCTTTATGAATTTAAAATATATTTATCTGTTATTGACTACCTATCAAAACTTTAAGTCTTTGCTTATGTATTGGATAAGATTAACCCTTTCCTCCTTAGGTATACCTTTATTGCGTGGGCGAACAGTTTAGATCCAGATCAACGTGCACATCTGTGCCATCTGATCAGGATCTAAACTGTTTTCTTTTAATTCCTTAGGTTATTTCTGACCAAAATGTGACCAGTGCAGATTCTGATCAGACGGCATGGATGTGCTGGCTGATCTGGATCTACACTGGTCACACATGCGTAAAAATGCTTATATATGGAGGAAAGGGTTAAAAGACTAACATTTTGTGTTAGAGCTATTTTTATTGGAGACAACTCTGAGCAAATCATAATAATAATTATATGTGTACTTGTATGTATTTTCTCACAGTTGTCTGTTAGACAAATCCATGACTGCGTACTCTCTCTTTAATGATTATGCCATTATTGTTTATTAATGTCAGAGCATCTTATCATGATATAAACCTATCGTTATAACATGGAATACTTTGCTGTTAATTCCAATCTGTAAATGTAGGCATGAGTAACAAACATAACCTCTTACCACAGTCATCTTGTGCTCATTTATCCTGGCTTCAAAATGATAAAGCTGAGATTTGAGACTGGTTTCCGTGCTTAGTTTTATATCCTTGGGCACTAGCACTTATAAAACTGAGCAAGAAAACCAGTCTCAGATCTAAAGCTTGCCATTGGTCAGTTATGAGACTGTGCTCAATTTCAACCAACCAGACTGCTGAGATCTGAGTCTGGTCTCCATTATCAGTTTAATTACCTTAGGACCTATTCTTGTTCATTCAGAGTCTCTGTCAACCATCACACCTCTTGGTAAAGCCATGGCCTGCTTCCCAGTGTCTCCAAGGTACTCAAAGATGTTAGCAATGGGTCATCAGCATAACCTTCTACCTTATGTGGTGATTATTGTGTCGGCATTGTCTGTGCAGGAGCTCTTCGTGGAGGTCTACAGTAACCCACAGGATGATCAAGATGTAAGCTAATTGCCCAAGGTTATAAAACTGAGCATGGAAGCCAGTCTTAAATCTCAAGCATCTGATTGGCTGAAATGGCGACTGATCGCTATTTCAGCCAATCAGATGCTTGAGATTTGAGACTGGTTTCCGTGCTCAGTTTTATAACCGGGGACTAATATCTTAACTTAGGGTTCTTTTTTTACTGTTAGGGAAAGGGGCCCATGACCTATGATTTTGAGGAAATATAGCATAATTTTTTCTTCAAAAGGGGATGATAAAACTTCATGCAAAGTAACTATTCATTGAAAACTGCATCATTTTAAAGAATTTTTGTGTGGTGAAGGCTCTTGTAAACAGCATGTTGCATGTTGAACTGAATCTACACTGGCATTCTTTTCCCAAATGAAATTGTTTGGAGCTTTAAGTCAATGATTTCTGTGTTTGATCATAATCCAAAACGCTTCCATTTTACATAATAACTTAGAGATTAACTCTCTGCCTGCTGAATAAATACTTGCTTTTCTATCTGTTTGAGCCCATTCGTTCTTTGTCCATGTTTACAAAAAAAGTATTTACTGAATTTATGTACTGAATAGTGTAGTCTAAATACACAATAAGACATAACTATGTTGGCATTGAAACAAAAAGTGTATTCTTTTTATTTATTAGGAGGAGAAGTTTCGACAAAGGTTGATTCATCTAACAGAAGTGAAGAGGAGATGGGCTGGTGCTGTAAGTACAGTAGTTGTCTGTAATTAACCCTTTCCTCAATAGACACACCTTTATTGTGTGGGTGAACAGTGTAGATCCAGATCAGCCGGCACATCCGTACCGTCTGATCACGATCTGCACTGTTCACTTTAAGATTCTTTAGGTTATTTCAAACCAAAATGCCACCAGTGCAGATCCAGATCCATGCCAGCTGATCTGGATCTACACTGGTGGCACATGCGTAAAAATGCTTGTATATGAAGGAAAAGGTTAATATGGAAATGTTGATATTTTGTTTTGTGATATACCATGACAAATTGGGCTTATTGCTTTAGTGATAGGTGTACATCCTGATCGAATTGTGGACATACAAGGTTCAAAAAGGATAAAAAGTTTTTCCTTGATGCATAATGAATGCTTCCGTAACTGGATGGACAACAGTGTAGATCCTAATGAGACTCTGTGAATGTGCAGATTTATCTGGGTCTACTCTTTTCAGACAGGCCTTAAACCACATTTTATCATTGTATGTCACATTTCTTGAAGGCTCTTACTGAGAATTTTAAGAGAGTTTTGGTGAGCAGACTGTTGCACACATATAAAAACAAAAAACAAGGTAAGTGTGGAATTGTACGTAAAAATGCCCTTGGAAAATTGAAAAAAAAATCCATGAAACTCCTGTTTTATAAAAAAAATCACCAAATTGTTTTTAGAAAACCAGGTTTAATGACTTAAAAAATGCTTGAAAAAACTTTTAATCTCATTGATATTAATATATTTTGGGGAAATCTAATGCAATTTTTGTGTCACTTGGGGACACTTTTTACTGCTTTGTGTGTTTCAGGGACACTCATTGTTGCTTGGTGATCTAATGGTGATGCTGAAGGCTGTGGGTTCTAGCGAGTATGAGGGTGGTACACCCAGCTTCTGTGAAGCTCATGGTATTAGATATAAAGCAATGAAAGAAGTCAGGAAACTCAGGAATCAGCTCACTAACTCAGGTAGGTTAAAGTTTTATACGTGAGCTAACCCTTTACTCCATATATACAGGTTTTAACGCATGTGTGAACAGTGTATATCTGGATCAACTTGCATACCTGTACCATTCGATTGGGTTCTACACAGTTCAATTCTTGGTTAGAAGTAACCTAATGAATCAAAAATTGAACAGTAGATCCTATTAATCAGTTTTCAGATAAATTTTAAGGGTTAAACTTTTATTCTTATTATGGTTTGTTCTGTAATTGGGCAGAAGAAACTGGTCAAGTTTCGTCTGTAATCTGGTCCCAAGGTTATGAAGGTTAGATTAGAAACCAGTCTCAAATCTCAAGCATCTGATTGGCTGAAATGGCGACTGGTTGCCATTTCAGCCAATCAGATGCTTGAGATTTGAGACTGGTTTCCAAACTCAGTTTTATAACCTTCAGCCCTGTTGTGGTTGGTGTTTTGTCACGAGAAGTTAACTTTTGATTGACTTCTATTCAAACTTGGTTGTTGGGTAGATAAATTTAAAAACCTGTTGCTTTTGAGGAGAGGGTGTCTGGAACAAATGAAGTTTTGAAAAACATTGACATTTTGAGAATCTTTCATACATGTGATTTTTGGATGGGGAATCTGGCCAGAGGGATTTTGAGCAAAAACAAGACCAAATTATCCTATAAGAAGCGAGCATATGTAATAGATGCTTTTTCTTGCAAACCATGCATCCATTTTAAGACACTATTCTATTCTTTACTTTCATTCACATTTTTTATTATATTACAATATTATCAGAAGAATTCATTTCTCATTCGTAATTGTAGGAATATGTCATATCATATGATTCATCTTATATGGGGGTTGTGTAAGATGATTTTTCCCAGCACAGGTGAAAAACTGAAAAAATCTCAATCTGGTATGCAAGAACAATTCTTCAAATTCCAGCACGGTAATGCAGCAGTATTATAATAGAATACTAGGAGCAACAGACCACTTGCTGGCATGCTGAAAGACAGTTGTTCTACCAATTAACCTGAAAGACTGGAGAGAAGCCTGGGTTCTTCTTATACCATAGGGTTGCTTAAACTGTTTTCATAGCTGTTAAAGCAACATTTAAAAAATATAAAACACACAAACTTATAAAGGAAAAGAACAAGTACCATACTGTGTTTATCTGTTTCAGTGAACACTGTAATACCTGATGCCAATATCTGTGTGGATCCTAAAATGCCTCCTCCTGATGACACTCAGGCTAAGTTATTGAGACAGATCGTCTTATCTGGGATGGGAGACCATGTAGCAAGGTAGTGAATATTGTTATTTGAAATAGACAATGTTAATTTATAATTGTTTTTAAAGGTTTTAATAAGAACTGGGATGAAGGTTATAAAACTGAGTTTGGAAACCAGTCTCAAATCTCAAGCATCTGATTGGTTGAAATGGCGACTGGTTGCCTTTTCAGGCAATCAGATGTTTGAGATTTTAGACTGGTTTTCATGCTCAGTTTTATGACCTTGGGCACAGACATATAGACAAATATAGACATATTTGAGCTAATGGCTAAGTAAGTGTATATTTTCAAAAAGAAGAAACCTTTCAATCAATAAACACAATGATTTGCTGATAAGGCAATAGAAAAAAATATTTTAAATTCTCATCCCTGCCCGCCCCTGTCCAAAAACCACCCGCCCCAAAAAAATGTATTGGTAAAAAAATCAGAACATATTTTGTTACCGACAGAACGGGTTTTAGACCATCCCGGATATAGAAAAGGGCCTACAATAATAAAATAAAATGTTCATCATTTCAAAGCTTACCAAAGGTGATAATGTCACTATTAAAGACTGGTATGGCTTTTAAAGCAAGAATAGGCACCAACCTGCTACTTTTGTAAGTTGTTATCATGATTTTTTGGAAGAAATTGAAAAGATGGGCGAATATTTTACACCAAAGTTTCTGGTAACTATAAATGCCATTTTCTCAAAATTTTAAGTTAATTTTTACTTTTGTTCTCAGGTATTTCATTAATAAAAAATAAAAATGAAAAAGTGTCCACCCACCCCCTTTTTTTCCAAAATCCAGATGCAGAATCTAATAATTTTTTTCTGGCCTAATAGTCGATTGTTGTTAATGATTAAATGTATTTTGAAGAATAATGAAGCCTATACAAGTTTTAGCTTTGAATATTGACCTTCCAAAATTGTATGTTTAACAAACTATTTAATGAAAAAAGATTTAATTGTATTTAAACTTTGATTTTAGAAAGATGCCAGACTTACCTGCAACCAGTCCTGATGCCAAGAAGTTTAAAAATGCCTATCAGGTACAACGGTAGAATTGGCTTTGTCCAATGGTTAAATGTAAAGAGAATTTTGATTTTGTCCGTCTATCTTAACAAGTTAACATTGGCCGTAACTCTGCCATTTCTTAATATTTCTTTGTCAGACCTGCATATGACAATAGGTTTGTGATGTAGCCAAAATCTTTTGATCAAGATCGCATTTGACATAGTTAAGACCCTTTTCTGACATAGTATCCAAGGGCATCACAAGTGTTCTACTGAACACCCATCTAGTTTCAATGGACTGTTGTTTCAAAGCAAAACAATTGTGTAACAATTTATAAAGTTCAAATACAACATTTTTTGAAGTCTGTTGTGGCTGTTATGCAGGTCATAAAACAGCTGAGCATGGAAACCAGTCTCAAATCTCAAGCATCTGATTGGCTGAAATGGCAACTGGTCGCCATTTCAGCCAATCAGATGCTTGAGATTTGAGACTGGTTTCCATGCTCAGCTTTATAACCTTGGGCACAGATTTGAAACTGAACACAAAACTGCACTTAAACATACAGAATAACAATGAACATTAACAGTTTTTTTCAATCCAACATTGAATAAATAGATGCTTACTTGTATTTATTCAGTGTCCTAACCTTGAAGACCCGGTGTTTATTCATCCCACATCTGTGTTGTACAGGGAGAGGCCACAATTTGTAGTCTATCAACATATAGAAGAAACTTCCAAGTTGTATATGAAAGGTATGTTGTGGAGGGGACTGTCAATGTGTAGGACATCAGATTCCTAATCCAGAGGTTGTGGGTTATCACCAGTGATGACATTCTGCAATCTTCTCGATCCCAAAGTAGTATGAGTACTGTGTCAACCCAGGAAGCAGCCATTGATTGTGTTTAATATAAGTGAAAACAACTAAGATATACAATAAATTAGTTAAAATAAATAAATATGTAAAAGTCATGCTATTTCAGGGCCTAAGATCGTATGAGTAGAACCAGTCAAAAACAGCTCACATTTCAACCATTCAGCTGCTTGAGATTGGAGACTGGTCTCCAAGTTTGAGTTGCATGAATTCGGTCAAGATTGTAAACAGCATTTCATGCTTTTTGATATGAGTTTTATAGTCATGACTCAACTAAAATCCTGTACTGTGAATTTATTAAAATTTACAAAGTACTTATTTTCATGGATTTAATAGAATGATCATGAAATTAAAACCCCAATAAAATATATAATAATAATAGAAACGGGGCTTTTTCAGCTAGTCTCACGGGGCCGATAATGGGCCCCATTCCCAATGTCAAATAGGGATTTTTTCCCAATATCAAGAAAAAAATTCCCAATTTCAAGAAAAAAAATTCCCATTTCAATAGAAATAATTTTTTTGCCTAAAACACAGAAACAATAAAGAGAAACCATATAATCAAGGGGCTTTTCAAATTACAAAATTAGTTTGTTTACAGTTGATCAATGATCTGTGAAACCTACATTCCTTGAATTTTTGTATGGAAATGTGTAAAACCAGTGTATACCGTGTAAAAAATTTCCCAATTTGAGCAGGGGCCTTTTTCCCAAAAAATCCTGGAAAAGCCCTGAGAAAAGTGAAACCCAAAAAAAAACATAAACCCACGAAAATGTTATAGCTAAAACCAAGAAACTTCATTCCCTGCAAAAATAAAAACATTCATAATGCTTCTTACATATTCATATTAAGTACTGCAGTTTTGTTAATTTGTGTTAGACAAACTTTCATTGTTTTATTAAATTGTGAAGAAAACATATCCATTCTTTTAATGCAACAAAAGAAACAAAATAAGAGAAGTTCAATACATGTATTGACAGTGGTATTTTGTTTTCCTGTAGGAATTACAGCCATTGAACCTGAATGGCTGCCATTATTTGCTGACAGTCATGTGACCCTTTCTAAACCAATGGAAGACCCCTCTCCAAGATACGACCGAGTCAAGGGTCAGGTATGTTATGTGTTATGTCATATTCTGTCCATGAAAATAAGTTAGCATTTGGCCAGTACTGTAGGTCTGTGTTACATGTATATGTACACACTAAGATAATTGGAGATTGGGTATTTTATGCTACAGCTGTTCATGAATTTTATCCTCACCTTATACTATCGTTAATTTTCACAAGGTACTAATTTTTGGTAGATTTTGTGGACAGTTCCATCCATGAAATTAATGCCATAATGAAATATAATATTGCATTAACCCTTTCCTTGATATATACACATTTTTACGCATGTGCAACCAGTGTAGATCCAGATCAGCCGGCACATCTGTGCTGTCTGATCAGGATCTGCACTGGTCACATTTTGGCCAGAAATAACCTAATGAATCAAAAGAGAACAGTTTAGATCCTGATCAGATGGCACGGATGTGCCGGCTGATCTGGATCTACACTGTTCGCCCTAGCAATAAAGGTTTATCTATACGGGAAAGAGTTAAGTTGTCTGTAAACAAATTTTGGAAAAAGTAAAACAAATACCAAGAATTAAAGAAACCAAGAAAATGCCATTTTGCAGAAAGCATGATATGTTTTGCCCATGAAAATAAAGAGATTCACAGTATCATTTAATATTTTTACACTGTTAAATATTTTACAGGTTGTGTGTCACATGTCGGGTACATTTGGCAACAGAGCCTGGTCCTTACCACCTATAGAGTTGGAGTACCCAACTGGCATAGAGAAAATGAAATGGTTTGCCAAGTTTTTATTGGAGGGCCAAGTGGTTGAATCGCTCAAAAAGTTCACACCAGATTTATTGTCAACACCGGCAACAATGATCAAGACATGGGCAAAGTAAGATATTGTATAACTATTGTAATAACTCTTTACTCCATGGAATATGGCTGTTTCAGTGTGCCAACAGTGTAGATCTAGATCAGCCAGCCCATCCATGGTGCCTGATAAGGATCTGCACTGTAAGCTCTTTGGTTCATATGGTTATTTATGGCCAAGTAGTGAACATTGTAGATCCTGATCAAATGGCAAGGATGTGCTGGCTGATCTGGATCTACACTGTTCACACATGCACTAGACAGTGTATGTGTAGTAGACATATGATCCATTGTTACTTTAAAAAACAGCATGTCATTCTGTTTATAGACAAAAAATAACTGGAGAATGGTATATAATAGCCATGTGTCCTCAAACTTGATAGATTGGTTGGAACAAAGGTTCAAGTGTCAAGGTCACTGTGACCTTAAATGCAAAAATACATGTCTGCTCAATAACTAAAGAATACTTTTGTTCTAGCGAACCCAATTATGATACTTTGGTTGCTCATGAAAAGTAGATGGCCCTATTGATTTTGAGGTCAAAGGCCAAGGTCATTGTGGCAGTCTCACGCACCTGAAGACCGCAATTTATATCCAAAATGGGGTGGGGGATGTTTTTACCTAGTATAAAAAATTACGCCACATTTCCTTCTTTGTATTGATTTTCAAACTCTCCCACTTTCTTAAAGTAAATCTCTTAGTTCAGAATTAGAAAATGTTCAGAAGTTTAACCAATGCACCAATACTGTTAACTTTCACTGGGATTTTTTAAATGAGGTTTTATGATAGTTCTGTTTATCAAACGTTTGTCTTGTAGATTACAGCCGAGGACTGAGACATTATTGAAAGCATTAATAGGTGAGAGGGTAGACTCACTGGAATCCCTCGTAAAAGTCTGGAAAACACAGCCACAGTGTTAGTATATATTCTTTTGATAACTTGTTTTATTTTCTTAACACTATGGTTTGATTTCCCTAGGGTTTGATTTCACACACTTTCTATAGCATGAAATATGAACAAGTTAAACCACTGCCAAATATATACTACATTATATGTGATTGTGTGAAAGTTAAATACCTAACTGTAATTATAATAAGTTCACTATAGATTAAAACAGGTGATCCTCCATCACCACTCTACCCAAACCAGCCTTGAAAAATTCGGGTTGCTGGATAGAATGACTGTATTAACCATGGATGACCAGTGAAGATCCAGATCAACCTGCACATCCATGCAGTCTAATCAGGACTTACACTGTTCATTTCTTGACCAGAAATAAGCTAATTAATCTAATGGCCACTAGTGTAGATCCTGGATGTGCAGGCTGTTCTAGATCTACAGTCAGTGCACACATAAGAATATAAGCTGTATACTATGGAATAAAGACTTAATTTCATTACTTCACTCTTCACTACAGACCACTTTCTTTGACAAATTACGGTATTAAAGGGCTAACATTGTGACATTTCATATTTTTGTCACTGCAGTCAAACCTGTGCTAAAGACCACCTGTAAACAAAGACCACACTTTATTTGTCCCACTGACTGATTTCAAGAACAAAGTCACTCGTAAACAAAGACCACCTGTCTTTAAAGACCACCTTTGGGTTCTCCCCTGAGTGGTCTTTTGAGGCAGGTTTGACTGTCATACATTCAATACATAATTCTTACCGATGACACCGTTAGGACGTAGCCAAAGTTTGAATTAGATACCAGACAATTTGCATTACACAGAAATATGCCCGTTTTAATTTTACAGGGGCAGCACATATTCTACTGAACACCTATCTTGTTTTTTATTTACATTTCAGATTTGTTGTCAGCACTTAAAGAATGGTTACCAGAAGCCAAGCATACTGAGTTGTCATTAAAGTGGCCACCTGTTTAGTGTTATGTGCAATTTTAGAAATAAAAATAAACTCAATTCTAATAATTAAATTTTTGTTTTTTTTTTAATTGGCCAAAATGTCATTTCATTTCAGCCACAATATGTGATATGTAACGTTGGAAACATGTGAATCGGTTAAAAAAAACATAAGTTACATGTATTCCTGGAAATGGTGTTGAATGTTGAAATGGTGTTTCATACTTCGATGAAACTCAAGTAGGATTCAATCCATAATCTAATGATAATTTAATGTCAGTTATTTGTACTGGACAACACCGTTAGATAAAACGTCTCCATCTTTTTTATCCTTCAACGCCGGCCACACAAAGAAATCCGGCTTTCTACCGTTCTTTGTATAAGCTCTGTACAGTCTAGGGTCAAAGTCTTTCACTGTGGTCGGCACCATGTAGACGGGCGGGTCCTGTACGTTCATCCACCAAGCTATCTCCACGGCACGGTACGCGTACTTCTCCATGGCACCGTGCTTGTTGAATTCTGGAATCTCCTTCACTTTCGTCTGATTCATATACATGTAGAATTCTGTGAATCTTTCTTTAAAGAAACGCTAAAAGATACAGAAAATCACGTTTTAAACGAAAAAAAGTATGTTTGTAATATAAATGATTCAAATATTACAATGAGAATTGCTGCATTTTATTAATCAATATTTTCTCACTGCCCTAGATTTATTAACATAACTCAAAATCATTCTTTAAAGAACTAAACTAGTTAAATGTTCTTAAAACATATACACGTATAATCAATATGTCTTATAAGATACTTTAATCCATTTGCTTTCCATTGTGTCATTGTGTATTAAGCATAGTTTAACAGACATTAATCAATGATAGAAACTACACAATGGCTTCATACCTCTTGCAGCCGCTGGACTGAAAGTGTCGCATATGATTTGCGGAACTCCTTCAGAAAGCGTGTATCAGTTTTCACGGGGTTCTGAAATTGTATGAAAAATGTTCATAACAATAAGATGCAGGCTTACCTGCTTGAAGAAAACTTGTATTAAATATATGAAATTACAAATTTCTTAGGAAGGAATAAGACAGCACCGGACTTTTCAAGTGGTCGTACAAGGAATTGTGTTCATTAATCTTTAGTGCACGCCCACTAAGCATTCGCTAACAGCCAGAGAAAACATTAAAACTGTTCCGCGCTTGAGCGGAAACACTGTTTTTCGAAAAGAAGTGTTAATGACAAACTTCTTTTTACTTTCTTATTAACTAATAGATTTTATACTTATTTTTCAAAAATAACGAATAGGTTTCGGCCTTTTCATAATTAAAACACGTTGTAAGCTCACAGTGTCCCAGATGTGCAGTTTTCCGTACTCCAGTATGTTGACTACTGCAGAGTTGATGGTCTTAAGTTGCTCTTCGGCTTCTCGTTGGCAAAATTTGTAAGCTTCCTGAGAATAAAATGTACCGATCAGTGACGATGATTATAAAACTGAGATTCGAAATCAGTCTCAAATCTCAAGCATCTGATTGATGCCAGTCGCCATTTCAGCCAATCAGATGCTTGAGATTTGAGACTGGTTCCCACTCTCAGTTTCCTTACGCACCAAGAGAGGGTGAAGTTAATTAATTTTGAAACAATTACTAAAAGATCGTGATCAAAATTGCAACGTTACACACTGTTCGAAAAGGACCTAACTTTTTTATGAGCGTTGTTAAGCTTCTCTTAGTTACTAGTTACTAGCGAACCACAGCGTAGAGCCTGGTCAGACGGTGCGGAGTTTAGAATTGTGTACCTATAACTCGGCGGAGTTATCTGTAACTAGTAAGTCCGACGATATTTTTGTGTGAAATAATGTCTTTATGTGAACTATTTTCTTATGTACATTATTAGTAGACCAATATGTAACCGGGGCTACCCGTCACAGCTTCCTTCAACAAAATAAAAACAACAACAAAGCACTAGAAAGTACACTGAAACCACTTAACAATCTTTTATTCCATGGGATATGCCTGTAATCACATAGGGAAAACAGTGTAGATCTAGACCAGCAGGGCCCAAGGTCTTAAACCTGAGTTTGGAGACCTGTCTCAAATCTCAAGTATCTGAATGGCTGGAATGAGACTGGTCTCCACTTATAGTTTTATGATCTAGGGCCATGGCACATTCCGTAACAGCTACGGATGTCTCATCAGGTTCTACACTATTTGCTGTTAGATTCATTAGGTAATGTCTGACCAAACAGCGAACGGTGTAGATCCAGATCAGACTTCACATATGTGCAGGCTAATATGGATCTACACTGGTCGCGCCTGCAGTAAAACCCCTATATATGGAGTAAAAGAGTAAAGGGATAACATAGAAGTAACTGTATTAAATGTGCTCTATCAAGAACATCATTGAATATAACGGGTACTTACTTCAACAATAAACAACAGAGTTGAGATGATATTTCTTTCATCTATCCTCTTGTTGCTGAAGACATCAAACACCTGTATCCATTCCTTGTCATACAGATCTGAAAACCTCTCGGCTATCCTTAGTGCACTGTGCTCATCACCAGGATTCGCTTTATCCGGAGGCCTGTTCACATGAAACTAAATCTGGAGATCAGTCTCAAATCTCAAGCATCTAATTGGCTGAAATGGCGACCAGTCGCCATTTCAGCCAATCAGATCCTTGAGATTTGAGACCGATCTCAAATCTTAGTTTTATGATCTTGGGCCCTGGTCAGATGAAAAGAAAATCTATTTATCTTTAAGTAAAAAAAACAAGTACCAGCTCAACAGGCGTTCCGATAGCAAAAGTGTTGACATAATATAGAAGAAAGAAATTATAATAATCATCATCATCATCATTGTCGTCATCGTCATCATTATAATCATCATACAGTGAAACTATTCTGGACTGGACACAAGCGGTTTTAATAGTGCGTGGTCTGAATTCCGGGGTAGAAACCAGTTCAAAACTGTTAAAAGGGACTTAACATCGACTTAATTTAATGAGTAGAACAATTGGAACTGAACCCAATATTCCAATTGCAGTTGCATACAATTCAAAACAAACAATTTGACGAAACGAAAGTATTACTAAATAATAAAATAATCTAATCTCGGTTTTGATAGCAAATATATAAGCATTAAGAACAGCAGTTCATGAAAAATCACCGGAAGCAAAGTGCACATTTTCTTTTGAAATAGAGTATACTTTTACCGACTTACGTCTAGTTACATTGAAATTACCTAATAATTTGTTCTGGAGCTGTACCTGGTATTATTTTCAGCATTAGTTACAGGGCTCACACTATGTCCCTCATGGTGCTGGATGCAAGATCCACAAATATATCTACCATACTGTCCACAGTCATGACAGAAATGGGCAGCTGGTTGGTGCTTGTTTCGTGCAACACAGTATGCACAGATGTCTTGCACGTTCACAGATTTCACAGCCTCATCACCTTCCATGTCAAATGAAGCCATACCTTAAAATGTTTAAATATTGTTTGTGTTTTTTCTCAATAATGACTCACTGACGATTTGCATCATAATAATTCTTTATCTTATGAAATGTTCTACATTATGCCGTTCTTCTGCAATACAAGGAATGTTTCATCTTTTATTTTTATGTAATAAAATGAATTTTTTTAAAATGTCAACATACCTGTCTGAGTTACAATCCGAACACACACCGGCAAATTGTTTTCTTTTTTCACAAGGAAGCGAATCCCTATTCATATGACTTCAAAACATAAGTAAGTAGATAACTACCGATTTATTCAATCAAAACAGTAAAGAAAACAAAAAAAAGACAAAAGAACGAACAATAACTATTGTTAATTAGATTTGTGTTACGAAAGTAGATCCTATTAACTAACCGTCATATAACAGTTGTGCTAATTTTATCTGCTGTGTGTGCAATGTACTATTTGCAATCGCAGGTTCTATCAAATTATTCTTTTATTATTTGCAATCTACAATACAAGTTCTATGAAATTAATAATAATAAAAAAAATCGCATTTTAATAGTGGCGAAAGTACGAGGTACAGTCAGAAAGTTCCCGGACTGGTCCTTTTAAACAAATTATTGACGTCGGATCCTCATAAAATTTAGCATGCATGTATTTCTATTTAAATCTAATATCAACAGCTATGAAAAAGTAGGTTTGAACAAGTATTTGAATTTATTTTTTCACATTTAGCTTGTCCACAACCATAATACGGAGCACTTCAGAATTTGCCTTATTTTGCAATGAGATGACTACATTCTTTTTGAAGTTTCTCAAAGTAACAGCGCCAAAACGTCTTTATTTTTCCGCAAGACATCAACGGAACGTTACTAGCAAACAATTACAAAATTTTAGCGTGATCGGCTGACCTATCGCCATTTTGTGAAGTATAATTTCCGCCGTGTAAAAATTCTGAAGCAAGAAAATGACAACGTTAATTGAACGTACGGAGCAGTGGACAGTAATTAAATTCTCTGCGATGTCTTGTATCACCCCGACTGATACTTGGAAATTCATGAAACAGAAGGATGGTGTTATTAATTGTTCCAGGACTCTTGTGTTTGAGTGGAACAAACGTTTCCGGAAAGGTAGGACGGATATTTAGGATAATGCGCGAAGCGGAAGGCCGGGAAATGATGCGCGCTTAGTCAAAAAGATTAAGGACGTCCTAGCAACTGATCGGCGCAATTCTCTAGATGATATTGCTTACACTGTCGGGCTGTGTCATGGAACTGTTTATAAAATAGTGACCCAGGACTTGAACATGAATAAGGTATGTGCGCGCTGGGTTCCTCGTCTGCTGACAGATGAAATGAAAACAACCCTTGCAAACGTCATATGAACGTCACGACGTCGCGGAAGTGCTCCGTACATGACATAGTGGGCTATTCTAAAGGATCAGTAAACATGTTTATGTTTGTATATTTTACATATATTTATATGTTCTTGCAGTGTAATAGTTATATTTTTATGTCATATATTTAATTACTGAATAGTACGGAAAATAAAAAAGATATCATGACAGTCCTGGAACTTTTTGACTGTACCTCGTACGTCACGCCCGCAATGGAAAATGTTCCTTGTCGTGTTATAGCCTATTTGTCTTACTCATTTTCATATGGCTTTGGAGTTACATTAATGCCAGTTAAATCAAATATTAGTTACTTGTATTGTTGGTTTTAGAGTTGGGGTACTTTTTACGCTGTGATATTTGACTAATTTTACATTTAATGATTTAAGTCGTGGTTTCGAATGTCCAACCTCGAACTCCAATTCGAAATAGTTTTGAATGTCGAACGTCAAAATGCATTTGAATATCGAACGTTTAAATGGTTTTGAATGTCAAAGTCGAACTGGTGTTGAATGTCGAACGTCGAAGTGCAATTTGAATGTCGAACGTCGAAATGAATTTGAATGTGGAACGCAAAACTGGTTCCGAATGTCGAACGTCGAAGTGCAATTTGAATATCGAACGTCGAGCTGGTTTTGAATGTCAAACGTAGACCTGCAATTTGAAATAAAACCAAGATATCATTTGGCAAGTAAACCATTTATTGATTGTTTCACATTAAAATACAAATATCGAAGAATTAAGTACAAACGTAAAGCATTTACAGCACCATAAATGAATGAATGAATAAATAAATGACAAGTTAAGTGTGGAGTCAACACATGCACGTCTGTGTTGTCGCATCGCTAGAAACATTCAATTCAATTCGTTTCATATCACAAATACTAAATGCAGCGTTTGAGACAACATAGCGAACACATTTTATACTGCATAGCTACATGTAATTTATTTCATTTAAATGGTTATATTTATAAGAATAATTGGCATCGTACAAAAGCTAAGCTACCTGTCAACACAAAACAACAATTACATGTACAAATATGCATAAAAAAACAATAAAATAAATCTTTCTTACATTTATAGATATTGCGCTTCTTATTTTATATAAATAACCTCATCCATGGTCCATTGTGTGCTTTTAAGCAAATTACCATACATAATTTGTTAACAGTTTCTTTGACCAAAAACGTCATGTACAGCAACGCTATGTACGTTTAATTATTACGTTAACGTCCCTTGTGGCCTCACTATACAATGTTAACACAAAAAAAGTAACATTTGCGAGTCATCAAATTTAATTTGATATCAAATGGCACAAACTCTTACATTTCATCAAATTAATTTAGATGGTCCAACGGTACCGTAGCGGACGTAGAGAAATTGTACAAAATGGAAATGTAGTATGGATTGGTAACACGAATGAGCCAATGTTATTGCTCCCCAAATATGTAGGAATTTCAAGAGATGTAGATTCTTGCATTTTGATGCAAGCAAATTAAACAAATTAGAGAATTTCGGGGGAAGGAGAATTTTGGAAATTTGCTCAGATGTTGCAAGAAATAAAAAGATAAATAATGTGTCTATTATATTGTTAATATGAAGTAAATATTTATTTCATCATTGACAATAAATCAAAATGAAATTAATGGAATTGTAGGTAGGAAAGTTCACTGAATATGTAACATATGACTCGCGACTATCTGAGTATGACCGCTTGAAAATGCTCAACAGGGGTCAAATGACCCCTGGTTTTTAAAAGCTCCCAAAAGCTGAAATCCCAGAATATGTCTTTTTTGAAGACTTGAGAGAAAATTCTTCCACATACACCTCTTTAGGGGCCCTTTCCTAAATCTGTATAACCAGTTACAACTACAATCAATCAGAACTCATCAAATATCCCAGTTTTGAAAAAACTATTTTTCTATATCCTAAACTAATTTAGGATATATGGAAATATTTTTTTCCAAAAAATGTTTTTCATCACTTTTTGTCGAAAAAAAAATCAGAAAGTATGATTTTGACCTATCATCTGGTCACAGATGGAATATAGATTTTTACGGTTCTTCCTTAGATTGCAGTAATGCAGAAATGATTATTTTTGGCAATATGATGTTGGAATACTAGTATTTATAAAAACGATTTGTTCAAAAACAAAATGTTTGGTCGCTGTCACCGAATGACTATTACTGAAATCGGCAGGGTTCACCAGAATCACAATATTCAAGTTTAAAAGATTTCATCGTCTTGATCATCGCTTTCTTCTTCCGCTTCCTGTTTTTCTGGAAGCGTCAGTTGTGCATGTTTCCGGCCCTCAAAGTATCTAGACTGTTTGTCAAGCGCTGTTGCGGCAACGAGACGGATACCAGCTGAACTAATGGAAGGCAGTCGTTTCCGGTTGAACCTCGTTTTGATCTCTTTCGCAATTTCCACATGGATATCTTTGTCAGAAGCCTTCTCGGCCTACAAAATTACAGTACATAGAACAAGAATCAAACGCTTTAACGTGGAATTTCTCAATTAATTCAAGTAAAATTTAAAGAAAAACTGTTTTCTTACATATATGGCTGTGAACACATTACTTTCCTAAGACATTGACAAAATTGAAAACAAGATTTTTTTTTCGCTTTTTTCATACTTTGTAGTGAAAATCTTACCGTGACCCAATTATGTTTGGTGACGTCATCGGCGGAATATCTCTCATCAGGATTTACTACCAGCATCTTTTCAATCAGATCCTGCAATGACAATCAAAGTTTGGTTATACACTGTCACTGCCCTTTTGCGGGTGCCGAAACACACTGTAGTTACCAATCGTTTAAAATGTTAATTAGTTCTTATAAAGATCAAAACGACAGTGATGTGTTCCTTATTATGCTTTAAAAGTTTCAGAATCATCATTCTAAAATATAAAAGGCGAACAGGTGTACATCAGTGTTAGATCACGGCGTCACAGTGCAATTTTGTAATCAATTTCTCAACCTTGTGGCATTCTCAAAGCAATGTTGTGTACCCCGGATAACGCAAACTGAATTGTTATTAAGCTTAACAATTAACATTTCTGTGACACTAGCACCACTATAGTTCACACTTACCTTAGCTTCATCCGATACGCTATCCCAGTATGGCGAGGGGAAATCAAATTTTCCAGCCAGTATGGCGTCAAACAAGGCTTCCTGGTCATTGTTGTCGCTGAAAAGATAAGAACATGGTTTACATTTATTTAAAGCCCTATTTTCTCGACTGAATATGAATAAACGGCTTGAAAAGCGCTTTACATACAATCTCGATGTGTCTGCTTCGATCCTATGTCGGGGAAAACAGTTATATGTGAAGATTTTAACAAATCGAATTTTGTATTCAATGAATTTTAAAAATGGCATTTTTGAATCATCAATGCAATAATAAGAAGCGCTGACAAAAAACTTTGTCGTTTGCTTTTGGTAAAAATCTACCGGAGATGTTTGTTGAACTGAACTGTTGACGGAAAACTGGCGCCGGACAACAAATAATCACCATAACTTAGCAATTGGCTAAGATGAGCTTAAGGATGAGAAGGCAAAGAGAAGTGTAATCCAGCAGAGGTACATAACAAATAATAGAATAATACATCTCAAAGTGGAACATTTAACTGAATCTAACACATAGAACAAACTTCAGACCTTGAAAATGGTGGGAATCCACACAGCAGGATATACATGATCACTCCGGCCGCCCAAACATCCACTTTAGTACCGTATCTACAAGAGAAAAGAACACGCAACTATACTACATATTATTGAACGCCATTGACTCGCATATAACAAAAGTGACGAAGATAAAATAGAACTGATGTTTTCATAAACTTTCAAGAACCGGAGTTACATTACATAAAAAAGTGCACATATACTTTAAATAAAAATCGAGTTTGACATGTAAGACAGCAGACAATTTGCAAAGCAGACATTTCGTTGATGGATGGATGGATGGATGGATGGATGAGGGAGCTTTAATATTAACTGACTGATACTTTACCCTGTTTCGGTAAGGATTTCCGGTGCAACGTAAGTAGGTGTACCGCAGACCGTGTACAAAATCTCAGTGCAATATGTTGCGAGCCCAAAGTCGCCTAGTTTCAAGGATTTTGTCCCGTCGCCATGGTCACAAACCTTAATTAGAAAGAACATAAATTAAGGAATTTAGCTCAGTTATAAAACATAATAGCTGTATTCAACCGAAACTAAGCATGTTGAAACAAACCGGACAAGATAATTCGTATATTGTCACTGTTTAATATATCATACTCAAATGAGAATAATAACATAGCGCGAGTTTATGCTCACGCGTTATTGTTTTTGCGGCCACTGTGCAAAAATTCGTCCCAGCAAAAAGTTAATTTTTAACAGTATTTCTTTGTAATTAAATACTGGTGCCTGGACACTTTTTTATGATCTTTAGCGGTTAGCTGCTCGACTGGTCATGTATCTACGTATGAAAAGAGTTTAGCAGACTTTCTCGCTGTTTCATACCAGAAGATTTTCCGGTTTCACATCCCTGTGGACAATCGTATTGCTATGTAGATAGTCTAAAGCACTTGCTAGATTATACACCATTGCACATGCGTCTTTTTCTGTGTACTTAGTTGCCATGGATATTGCATCAAATAAGTCACCGCCCTGAAAAATGAGACGGAAAGATTTCACGATCTGCAAATGTATTTCTAAAAGGCAATTATAGTTTCGATTTCGAAGTTTTGCTTCATTTCCAACTGAACGAAAATTGTAAAGTGAACCATACTTCCAAAGCGACAGTTGCAAAACCATTGCTTAAACATAAATATCGCTTTCAATAAGTAACTAACTCGGGAAATAATGCTTTTACCAAAGTCGAGTTGGGAGATTGCTTTTCTCCATGCAAATGTTGTTGAACATTTGTTATGACATATTTCTTACTCCGTCTATTATTATGCTGTTATCAAATTAATTAAAGTAGGTCATGAAACTAATTTGTAAACTGAAAAAGGGTTTGTTTCAGTCAATATTCATTTTTCGTGCATGATTACAAGTACTTAAACCAATAAATTTGAAAACAGCTCACACGTTTTGAGGTAAAAGAAACGTCAGAATCTAGCGCGAAATATAGTTATTATCTGATTCAAATTTTAGTGACACATGCCTTAAAATCAGTAAGAGTTCAGTGTATACGGCACTTCACCATTTAAAACAATGTCGCATGGATTTATCATTTTGATAATATTAAAAAAGATGATGTATGCAACGACCTCTAATATCAAAACCGAAAATATGACTTTGAAGTACTATATATAAAGCATATGACATACTCCAATAAAATACAAGTTGACAATTGCAGGAAACTCACTTATTTTAACAGCAGTTATAGAACCCGAATAACATTTCGAAGCCTACATTTTTATTTTGATAAAAGCACGCACAGAATGACAACGTCTCTCTCGCGGGACGTGTAACAATAACATATAGTGTAAACCTGACAACTCGGTCTAAAGTTATTGTGTAAAAGCAATTTCCAACTGATGCCAAATGATGCCCGATATCTAGACATAACCTTTCCAGTAGAATACTTATGAACCACTAAACAATTACGTTTTGCTCGTCCGACGTTCAAATTATGATTTGTGTAACCCGATCGACCACGAAGACATTTTCCAGTAAAGTCTGGAAACTATAGAACTTTATCAATATGGCCTCATAATTAGACATATTACAGCTAGAAAGATACATTTGTTAATGAACAGGGTGTTCATTTCACATTTTGCTGTCTAACATCATTTTAACAAAGTCTATTTTGTTTACCGTTTTAATGATATTTATCATGAAATATTGCTTGTTGCAACGAATTTGGAAAATTGCAAAAGGAAAATCTTGCCAATTTCTAAATCAGTTTTAGATCTATATTTTTCATTTTTTGTACCGGGTATAGTTTATTATGTGGCTGAAAGTCTGATTCCCTCCCCTGTTGAGTGAGAACCATGGTATGATTACTGGCAAAGAAGTCAATACCTTAACAAGTTCCATAACCATGAAAAGCTCAGTGTGAGAGTCGAATTCTTCAATCAGTTCCACAATGTTTGGATGTTTAACTTTCTTTAATATTGCGACTTCATTCTGAATCATATGTTCCTGCAAAGAAAGGAATTACATGGACTATAAACACTTTTAAGTACCCAGGGCAGCACTGGTCACGTATCCGCGCAGTCTGATCGGGGTCGCGGGTTTACACAATATTATTGATAATGATGATTGTTTAAAATTATTCAATAGTAATACCTCTAAAGCATGCGGTTTGTACAATTAATATGAGAATCATTAAGAATTAATGTTTTCGGTCTGAGAATCATAGTTCTTGACGAACCATAGTTCTCGATAAAAACCGTGGTTCTCGCTTAAGAACCGCACTGTAGTTTTAAGATTGGAACTTAAGTTCTCATATTAATTGCGCAAACCGCTTGACATATTAGTATACGCCATTCTGAATCATATGCTCCTGGGCATTAGAATAACATGGCTAAGCTGGTAAAATTGTCAGCCATAAAATTTCTCTTCAAGGCTGGTAATTTTTGCTTTTCTGAAACACGCTTAGTAAAACCATCTTTTAATCAATTCTGCATTTACAACAATGAATAAGGTATCAATACAGTTACATGGTGATGTTAACAATTGCAGGACATTAGCAAATTATTACGTTGAAAATTCATTTCCTTCAGAATTTAAACCGAATCTTTTAGATTTAATTACTATTAAGTACATGTTCTTAAAATGCTCCTTTTATTCAGAAATTCTAAAGAATAAAGTTTGGGTTTAAGTAAGATCTTGTAAAACAATTTAATCAATTTAAAATTGATGTCAGGGTCTTTACATTAAAACTATACCTTCCCCCTGCATTTCTCCTTTTCAATAATCTTCAAGGCATATCGTTTGTTGGTTCGTCTGAAATGCACAAGTAAAATGTAGTTCACCCTGTTCCAAAAGAAAGTGTGTACTTTTCGGTGATTTTGCCTTAACTGTTTTTCCTAATGCCGAAATTGAGATTAGATCGTGGATAGTTTTACTTTAGAATTAAAATGATTTAATTTAAATATTTATACCAAACATTTGGGCATTAAGAAAAATAGTTATATGAAAAATCACCGAAAACAAAGTGCATACTTTTTTTTTGGAATAGAGTATAATTTTGGTAAAATAATTCAATTCTAAGAAGAATGCTATGTTAATTTTAGAAAAAAAATCGAAATAATAATTAAGTAACACGGAAGTTTTGCAGTAATTAAATACAAACCTTTATTTATACTTTTGTTGTAAGAGTGTAACATCATTCAAAGTTTAAAAACGAGAATCAAATGGATTTCGGAAACAGCACAGGGTCTTCATCTTTTCTTCATTGTCGCAAAAATAATAAAAACTTACTTGTGAACACATTCTTTGACGATGGCGAAGTTGCCTTCCCCTATCTGCTTGCCGATTTCATACGTGTGTGCTAGTGTAGGCGGGCCGCCCTGGTATTCTTCTGTTATATTGTTAAAACACACGAGTTAGAAAAAAGTGAATGCCAGACAGTTTGGTTTTATTTTAAGGTTTTTCAAAGGCATGTTTCTTGTAAAATTTTAATTTGACATTTGATATATAAATTCACTCCAAGAGAAGCCAGAGCTATTTATCAACATGTTTTTGAAAGTAAGTAGAGACCGAAAAAGACATTTTGAGGTTCAAACTCTAATTACATGCAAAACCAGAATAATTCCGA
Organism: Corbicula japonica; assembly: GCA_038501625.1. Taxonomy (NCBI): domain Eukaryota; kingdom Metazoa; phylum Mollusca; class Bivalvia; order Venerida; family Cyrenidae; genus Corbicula; species Corbicula japonica. The sequence goes on along the minus strand of JAZAYU010000032.1, from coordinate 323,296 downwards.
CTTCTTTTACGCAGACGATCATACGTTACAGAACATCTAAACAGTCTGATAAAACTTTCAGGTTTAAGTCATGTCAACCTATGTGCTCAGTATTGTGGCAAGTTACCCAACAATCCCCGAAACTAGATAGTCCCCTTTCCTTTGGTATTTAGATTGTGGGGCATAAGGCATAAACTTACACATTGATAGAGAATTTGTGATTCGAGCACTGCATGCATGACTATCGTAGCTACAAATGAAATTAAGAAGGAGTTTTGACAGTTTTGCGTGGAACCCTTGATTTGGAAATACAATATTTGAAACTATAAGACGGGGCATGTAAAATGCCGTTTGGAAGCTCGCGTCAAAACAACAATTGTGCAGCGCTTTCAAGACCGCAAATCTTTCTTAACTGAAAGATGTCATATACTTCACTTGCTGACACTGCACATTATAAGCATCATCTAAGCTAACCATTAATAACATGGTCCCAGCTATAATTGCCAGACGTTTTAACATACTAGTTTACTGTATGTTATTTAAGGAAAACATTTAACAGGAAACTTACCTCCGTCTGCTCCGCTGTAAAGGCGATACTTCGGCTACAACAACAATAATAACAAAAACATTATAATCACTTCTTTTCAATGGCATGCTAACTTGAAAAAGGGTTGTTTTTTTCTTGAAATTAATTCCGCGCGTTGAAACTTCGGAGCTTTAAATTAAAACATATATAGAGTATTCTAAATGTTGCTTTAGTTTGTTTTTAAAATATACGTGCATATTAAAGAAAAGAATGCAATATATCGATATACATTAAAAGAAACACTTCCCTACTGGTGGAAACTGGGCGTGACGCTGAAAAACTTATATTTGGTAGCAGATTAGTAGAAAAAGTCAGAACTTTGAAGAATGCTTACAGGAGAAATCAATAGTCTGTTTAATATGCTATTAACACCCTAAAGGATTCCAGATTCAGACAAATCTAAGCCTTAACAAGCACGCAAAATACATGTATTGTCTTAGACCATTGTAGTTTGTCAGAAGACTGACTCCTTTTGTTGAGCCCTAGGAAACAAGTCACAACGTACCGCTGATACAGCTCGAAGTTTCTTCGGAGACTTCGGTGAACTTCGTGGACTCAGATATCCACCATCAGCTTAAACGACAAACAATATTTCAGATCTGATGAACTCCTTTTGTTTTAACTATTTTTGACAAAATAATTGTTGTTGTTTTTAATTTTTATAATTAAAACAGTTTACTGTAGCGTCTATAAATTTAAATATTAGGGCAAACATGTACCCCAGCCCCACCCCAGACTCCCTATGTTGGTTATAATGTGTATATCGATGGTTGCACACACAATACTGCTGTAACTACATTGCAATAAAGAAAAAGATAGGAAGTCATGCATGAATCCCTCGATATACTTGATCCATTTGGTCATCCCCAATTCGTGACACAATACCGACATTTAGACTGTCAATTATTAAACAGGCATTGCTACCTCCAAGCAGACGATTCATTTTTATTTTCGTTAAATGCACAGAAACAATACAAGATTCGCACAGCTTACCTTCTGAAAGGTTCTTGTTAGATGAAGATCTTCTTCCTGATTTCGCAGTCCTTAGCGTGACTCTTTCCGTGGTCCGAGCTTTATACGGCGATACGTATTTCACCTCTGAAAAGTATAAATAATGTCAAAAGCGTTTGCCAAATCGACAAAGGAAGTCAAAAAAGTCGTGCAGCAATATTTCGAAATGCATTTCTACACTGTCAAGTGTGCATCAAGAAGTATCAGGAAGAACAATCGGGTAGAGACAGTTTTGTAAAATTACAAAAAAGTCAAACGCTTGAGTATAATCTTCAAAGGAAGTCAAATGTTTTGTGCAGAAAATTCGATAAAAAAGCAAACTTGTTTGGATGGTCCATGAAGAAAGTTAAGCGTTTCTTGCAGATGCAATTCGATTTTTTTGTCAAATAAGTTTGCATGATCGACAAAGGAAATAATTATATTGTTCGTGAAAAGATAAGCGGTTGTGGCATTTTGAGCTTGTATGTTTTTCAAAATGAAGTATTCTATTTAAATCATTCAGTTTCTGGCCATACCATTGTCAAGGGACCTCAAAGGATCTTGAGAATGTCTAGAAATGTTTTGTTTCATTTGGGGCAGGTCACAGATAAATAAATAACATGGTGATAATTTTGACATTTTACATGTAGTTGTTACTTTATTTTACAAAGAACTTACATTTATCTTTTATTTTCTTATAAACTATAATTTATGTGGTTTAGTTTAAAAGTTTGACAGTAGGATGATATTTTACTGCAAAACTCATATAATTATAAGAAATGTCGTCTGCTCAAATGTCATGTGTCTCTTGAAGAATTAACGTCAGCTGTTTGAAGACACTTTTCCCATGATGCAGTTTACATTCAATCGCAATGCAGTAAAAAGATTCCACAATCTGCTTTATGAAGCGCACGTGGAAATTATTATTAAACCAGCCGCAAACATAGTAAAATTCAAGCAGGTACTAATTGATTGCAGTGTGATTTAAGCATGGCCGGATGCATCTGTATGCAGAATTTCGTCTCAAAATATCAGTGCATGTAAAATAAATCAACAACAATGATTTCTCGTTAACAAGCAATGATCAAATTACATCTTTCTTAAAAATGTCTTGTAGAATTTTTGCCTTAAAAGGTAACCTAACCACCAATTAGAATATCTTATTTCAAACGTTTTCAGTTAATGATGTTTATTGTAAAAAAATTTTATTGAAGAAATATTGTATTTGCAAATTAACTGTAACAAATGTTCAATGAGCCTAGCAAACCTTGGGAATACAACCTGATGCTTGGAAATATTGATTTGCCAAGAACTGCCGGGAAATGAAAATGTCATCATGAGATAAAATCCAGTTTAGTTTGGAGAAAATAAACGAAAATTGTCATTAATGGAGCAGTCTGAATAATGTACATGTATTTCATTTATTGTTAATGATATGAAAAACTCGGATTATTCATTCATCGTTTTCTTTTAAATGTGATAATTTGTTTTACTATTTTACTATTTGGTATTTTTCTGAGTTTTCTTCTCCAATTGTTATCATGAGTTATTATCCTCAATTATACACCGAGATCCTTTATTATACGTTACTTTGTAACGAAGGTTTAATCGACGTAATTTATAATTGGTAATTTACTGGTTTATTGGCGTTTATATATTTACGAGTACAGTAGAAAAGTTTCATCTTAAGTTCACCTTGCTTAGCTGGTTGGTGCAAAAGTGGACTTAGCTCATAGCATATAGCATATATCTCGTTCGTACATGTATTTAAGTTGGTTCTATGAGTACATTGCGGAATTATGAGGATCTAGTCAGAGCATGTTTATAATTCATTTACGAGCTTATCTCTGTCAAAGAATTATCCTCAAGAGGAATTTTGATGACATTTTATCGCCTCACATTTCGTCTTTGCAAAATAGATATTTCAACATGGTTTTTGACTCGAGCCTTGACAGGGCCTTGTTTGTAGTTTAAATAAAGTATACGTTTGCCTTTTTACCAACGTAATGTATATAAACAACAAATTGTAGATATTCTGATGGACATAATATACACACTATAATTATGAAGAAAATTTATGGACAAAAAATATTAACACTGTAAGACGAAAATATTTAGGTCCACTCCAATGATTCAGTCTTAATACCCAGGTTATAATATGCCCTGTACCACTGGAGAAACAAGTGTGACCAATTCTGATTTCATATTTATACGAATATCTATGTAAGGATGCATTTGTAATTAAAAAAAAACTCGTGGTAGATATTTAAAAAAACAACATTCAATTTTTTTGTTGTTGTTGCTTAAGAACTTTAAGCACTGGGTTTAAATGTCACGTATTTAAATCCCAGCGAAGTTACAATATGTAGGTCTAATAATATGTCTCCAAAGAAAAAGAAAACAATAAAATAATGCCAGAGTAAATTGTACTGCCGCTCTGAAGAACGTCTCAAACTGTTGCATATAATCATATGTGATTCATAGAAGAGAAACATCTCAAACATTTTTGTAAACTAGTTTGACAGGCCTGTCTGGAACACTTGTATGAGTCATGTTGCTCGTTTCTAAGCTATCACAAAATTCTTTGGAGTATTTTAGTCGGAGAGACTGGGTCAATATTTTGCTCATTTTGAAGTAGCTTTGTTTTGATAGAAACGATTTCAAGGGCTTACAAAGAGTCTGTAATGATCACAATCTGGACTGAAGAAAAGCCTGCGATTAATCGGTAATAAGAGCAGGCATTAGTTCCGTTCTGTGTCCCATAATAGAGCTTACAACAAATTAATTTGTGGTTATGGTGATGTGAGACAGTATAGTGGGATAGGCCGTATGAGAAATTCATCGAGTTAGGATAATGAAAGGTTAGTCAGGCCTAACAGGCGTCTGTCGTGAAGGCCAAACAGGCGGCTGCCTGGTTTCAGTTTCCGCCAATATTTGCATATTGAAAGATTTGTGTTTTCTGAGTAAAACTGAGGCGTTAATTCTGAGAAGGCTTGAATATTAGACCGGCTGAGGACTTTTGGAAGTGTCTATCCTATCCGAGGATTCATTAAATAGTTAAAATAGCTTGAATAACCTGCGCGGAGACTCGAGTCAGGATTATATTAACTGTGTACACGACTAAAATGATTATTTTATTTCTATAGATAAACTTTGACATGCTGTTACATAGAATTGCAGATGAAGATGAAAATTAATGCGAAGATGTTCTGTCAAATTATTTCATTAAATTGGACCAGAATAACAATACTTCTTTTAAATAACTCATAATTAGTTATTTGTGAAAATCCTTGCGATGGTTTGATCGCAAAGGAAAAAAATCACCATAAATAACATGTCTTTGTTGAAACATTTAACATACATAATTCGTTGGTAAACCATTGGCAACTTTGTACATAAAACAGAATTTAAGAAGAATCAAACGTCTGTCAGATCACTGAAATTTTAAGTTTTGAAGTGAAGCTTCAGAAAAGAGTTTCACTTGTTATATTATCTCTAAAGATCAACCTAATCAAAACCTAATATAACAAGTAAAGCAACTAAAGTGTTCAAATCTTTCGGAGATAACAGTCGATTGTACTTCCCATATTATTGCACTCTAGTCTGTATGCTGTATAAAATAGTTCTCTAGAACTAGGCCATGACGACAAGGAATTCTTTTTATCTCGACTATAACAAAGGAAAGATGAATTTTTTACAGATAAATTTGAGATGATTTCCATTTCTGGTCAGTCTGAAAAAGCACTACTTGTATCTCTCCGCACACGCTTGTACCAAGTTTAATGTTATTTCATTATAGAGAAGAAATACATGGTCGTATAAAAACCGCTTTTTATAACAGTTTAGAGCACAACTTAAAGTTTTTCTCAGTATTTAATTGCATTTCATTGTGGAGACGTCATTCTTTAAAAGAACAAATGATGCACATGTATATCAATTAACTTGAATAATATTCATGTCTTTTTGAACGTCAAACAGCTTAATATTTCTAGTAGTGCTACCCGTTGAGAGATAACTCATTTATAAAGAGTAGAAATAACAACAGTCCTGTTATTAAGTCCTGAGGAACACCGCTTGAAAAGTCTCCGAATTGCTGGAAAATACATTGTTGACTTGTACCACTTATTGTTTAAAGTAAGACTTGGCTGAAGGTTATAAAACTGAAATTTGGAAACCAATCTCAAATCTCAAGGATCTGATTGGGTGAAATGGCGACTGGTCGCCATTTCAGCCAATCAGATGCTTGAGATTTGAGACTGGTTTCTATGCTCAGTTTTATAACCTTGGGCACTGGAGCCAAGTCAGACTGGAATTACTCAGGTTTCTTTAACGATATATCATGATCAATCAGTGCCCAATATCATAAAACTAAAGCTGACGACCAGTCTCAGACTCCATTTCAGCCAATCAGATCCATTTCACTCAACCACATGTTAAGATGAGAGACTGGTCTCCATTTTAGTTTTATGAATTTGGGCAAAGATCTAAAGCTGTATGAGCAAATGTGTTATTTTTATGGTATCATTAATCAAATGATGAACTTACCATTTTCGTCCAGGTCAAAGTCATCGACATAGTATCTCTCTGGACCATACGCCACAAATATCGTCTCTTCTTGGAAAAAATCTGACAGTGTCAGCACCTGAAATAACAGTAAAGAAATATATTCATTGTATATAATTATTTAATATTAACTCTTTATACGTCATGTTAGAGTAAAATGGTTTCCCGAAAATTTGACATGTGTTCCTATTTGTGATAATTTGGGCACGGTATGTTACCTATTCAAAAGAATAAGTAGTTTTAAAGGTATTTTACGTATTTAGGATATAATATAGTTAAAAATATTAGAAACGCAACTTCCTTAAACACGAAATAAATTTCATGTTGAAAGAAGTCGTGTTTCTTATTTCTTAAAGTATACATAATTATATTATAAGTGTAAGCTAGGAATCGAACAAGTATGGCAACATTTCCTAACCACATAACGCAGAACTCGCTACCGATTGAGCTTGCCGGGACAATCCCAATAAAGGATGCGCGGATTACTTTGATAAAGTGTTCGTCATTTATTCGTCATTTTATTAAGTAACACCGGGAACCGATCATATACTGAACAAAATTAAAATAAATAGTTTGATTTAAAAATGAGAGTTCTGTTAGAGCTAACCTTTAGCTAACTTAAACTTTTTCTGAATTATATGCAGAGGTTGCATTCTATATTTGTAGGGCGAAAAAATCATCATCCGTGCGCACATATCACTTGGACTGGGTCTAGTCAGCTCCATTGATTACCAATGTCATACATGTAAAAATAATATTTGTGCAGATTTATGTCTCTAGATTTTTCTGCAAATAGATCTCTTATGGCGCTGCGTGCAGTTGCTGGGTATTAAATTTCCATGCCTGCGGGCTAAATGTGGTTTTATTTGCGTTTGTAAGCTCCATTAAACAAAAAATAATTAAGAAAATGCTTAAAATTGCCAGGAACATTTCACAATTAATCACTGTGTTTTGCTGCAGTTTAAAATTGGAGGTATCGGTAGAATAAATAAATATGCAAGACAAATGTGAAAAACCCTTGTAAGTTACAGATAATTAAGGGCCCGGGTTTAACACGAATACTTATGGGCCTGGGTGTAACACCGATGCTCATGGGCTTAAGTGTAAAATAATAATAAAATATATGTAGTACTTCCATAGTAATAAAATATATATAGCTAGTACGTCTTCGTCCTCAACTCAAACAGTCCACCATGTGATATCAATAAAATGTTGTTGTTTTCTGATGTTAGACGGTCGGGGTCATTACGATACATTATTTTTCAGGGCAAAAGATGGTTTGGTATCAAGATATTTAGGATATCTGTTACCAAATCGTTACATGTAACTGTAATAGCCAAATTGGAATAAAAACATGTTTTTATGTAGGATCGCGGGTTTCCACGCTAACAGCATTTGAATTGGCCTTTCGAATTAACCGACCCCTTATGCACGTAATTTTGCTCTTTAACGGGGCGCAATTCTATTTTTATATTGATTTGTATTATTTTATAATATCTCAATTGTATTTTTTTTTCTTTATGTTTCGATTTAAATTAGGAAAAAGTTCATGTAAATATCTCAAATATGCACAATTTTTTCAAAACCAAATCTTTACGATACAATGTCTTCTATTGATATCAGTGTCGGCCAGGAAATAACAGATGCAAATTAATTTTGAAATCCCATTATTTGCAAATATTTATACAGCTTTTGTTCAATCGGAGAAAATTGTTAATGTGTTTCCATGACAACGCTTCGTGGCTTATGATTCTATAGAAATATGCAAATATTCCGGAATTTTTCATGTGAAAGAGTTTGTATTCATCATTAAAAATTCAACAAAAAATACAAATCGCTGTTAGCATGATGATGCAAGATGATGAATGGTTTTGTTTGCTTTCTCTCCAGACAAATTTCAATCTTATGTATCGTATTGACACAAATATGCTTTGAGAGATAGGGTCTATATCTTTGCTCAGTGATTTTTTAACTGTAGAAAAAACCTGCCAGAATGCCCGTGGGATTTGGGGAGATATTTACATATCCGGGAGCGATATCATGTTCTTGTCAAGGAAGCACTTAACTTTGTACAGCTAAATTACATAGAACTATATAAAAGGAGAAATTTAATCACTTTAGGATTGAATAGATATTTTATTGTGTTCATCTAGGTATGAAATACAACATATTGTACAAACAAGTGTAAAGCTTTAGGCGCTTCACGCTTTCTTTAACCAACCTTGCTTGTTATGTCGTGATGAACGCAATAAATAAAACTATTATCAATGCGATTCTTACATACTCTTCAAAATTATTAAAGTACCAGCAAAAAAAACTTATATCGCATACTTCCTTACTAGCGTAACGTTGCTACTTGATACTAAATTGATTCTATATTGTTCTTATGAACGATTATGCGAATCGGCCATGAAACAAATTTATCTAACAACCCAATCAAGTGCATGAAATTTTGATGGTTCTTTAATTTTTTTCAGGCTTATATTGAAACTCCTTAATATTCTCAAATCCTATCATTGTTATATAATTCGTGATAACATGGTATTTTGGAGTGCTTAAAAACAGCAACGTTGACGACAGCGCGCATGACGACGCGCATTTTCACCATAACTCGTGGCAAAATATGCGGCGTCATTAAGACAATTCAATTATGTGTGAGCGGGCGTTTATTGCACAGATTTTTTTCATTAACAATGAAAACAGCCACAAGAAAAAAACAAACAAAAGTGTAAGATGGTTGTAAATACATTTTTCTTGCGAGTCGATAATCAAAGTGATATGGCTAAAAGCTTTCCCATTCCGGATGTTAGCCTGTCTTATTATAGCAGGCAACCTCCCACCGAGTCCAATCGTTCACTCTAGGTCCCAGGAGGAGAACGCATGGATAGACCGCTTTTTCAGGAGGGAATTGGGTACTGTGGTAAGTAAATCGTCTCGCATTTCTTTGGTAATGCATATATCAGATTAAGACATTGCCTATGCTGATCTCATATATTTACTCTTAACAATGGTCATCTCCAATTCGCCAAACTTTCGGTATCTTCTGAGAACATTCTCCACAACTGCACTAGATAATCGCAAAAAATGACAAAATCACTCTTTAAAAGCCAATATTTTGATAATTAAATAACGTTCTGAGCATTTGTTTCGTTCTAAAGATTCGTTTTACACTTGTCTTCATATGTCATAAGCCTCCACAATTTTAAGTCGTTTAGACCACAAGTTAGAAAATTTTCAAAATGAACGCATGGGTACAAGTTTTCATCAATTTTCCAAATGAACGCATGGGCAGGAGGCATTTTAGAAATCCACGTTTTTTTTTCATGAATATCCCACATTATGTCAACATAAATGAATATTAAATTTTACATCTGAAGCAGAGAATAATGAATCATCATGGGAAGCATAGGAGATATGGTGAGATGTCAGAAGTTTCGTTAGCATGCTAAATAATTCCACGTTAATCTCAAAAACTATATAGGCCCTATGGTATCGCTTATTACTGATACGAAACTACACACTGATCTTAATGATATTTTAGCAGTTCAGTATGAAATATTGTGAAATATAACAGTCAAAAAGTCGATTTAATGTGGGATATTCACGAAAAAACGTGGATTTCTAAAATGCCTCCTGCCCATGCGTTCATTTGGAAAATTGATGAAACCTTCTAGCCATGCGTTCATTTTGAAAATTATCTAACTTGTGGTCTTAATCCTCCTAAAACGACTTTAAAATTGTGGAGGCTTATGACATATGAAGACAGGTGTAAAACGAATCTTTAGAACGAAATAAATGCTCAGAACGTTATTTAATTATCAAAATATTGGCTTTTAAAGAGTGATTTTGTCATTTTTTGCGATTATCTAGTGCAGTTGTGGAGAATGTTCTCAGAAGATACCGAAAATTTGGCGAATGTGAGATGACCATTGTTAAGAGTAAATATATGAGATCAGCATAAGCAATGTCTTAATCTGATATATGCATTACCAAAGAAATGCGAGACGATTTACTTACCACAGTACCCAATTTCCTCCTGAAAAAGCGGTCTATCCATGCGTTCTCTTCCTGGGACCTATAGTGAACGATTGGACTCGGTGGAGTTTGATTACTTAAAAATTCTTTATACAAAATCTTAAAAACATAGAACCTTTATTTTTCACCTTAGTGCAAAAAAGGTATCCCTAGCTCCTTCTTATTTTAATGGCACTTAAAACCGTGTTTGCACTAAGACGATGTATAATTAAACTTTCAGAGCATACTTAAAATACTGACCGGTCTTCCATCCAATGTGAAGATGCGTTTGACAGCGCCAGAGTCTAATTTGATTGCGTCAGTAATATCCGTGAGCACCTGCTCAAACGAGTGGGCCGTTTTCCTGTTCAGCAATACGCGAACCGCTTTTCTGGGTTTCGAACCATTGCGTATAATGGTAACAAGCTTTGGTTTGATAAAGTCTCGTATTTCGTCAGTAGTATTCGTATTCTCACGTGACGTCAACGGCTCGTACGTTGTGTTGGAGGCGCGAGACATAGTCTCGCGAGATTTTGATTTACTTGCAACATTAACGTTCCAAGCCGGCGAAGGCCCATTTTCATATTCTGTCCTTCTGAAAACATCAGTGGAGGCACAAACATAGCTTTCACCTTCCTCTAACTCTTCCAGACGTGTGATTTTCCGCGAACCATCCAACGAGAAGACATGGCGGACGCCATGAGGTAACACGTTTTTGTCACCTACTGGACTGTCAGTCAAGTTTGCAAGTAAAGATTCAAATGTTCGGAACCTCTCGCCCGATACCGCGTAAACCATTCCTTTAAAGAATCGGTCACCATTTCTGTAAAATCGCACTTTCTTCGCTTTTTTGTCGTCTGTAACTTTAAGAATGCTGTGACGTATAAGATTTCCATGGGCACTATGGGTAGGACTGGAACGTCCGTTTCTCGAACCCAGCTTCGATGCACGTGATCTATCTTCACGTGACACGTTATATGCAAAATGTTCATCCCAGCCGTTCTCCATTGCTTGAGTGCTACTCATTTCTCTTAATCTGCAACGGATAAAATAATATTATTTAGCAAATGAATTTTATTAAATCCTTGTGTAACACTTTAAGGGAAAAACTCTTTACTGTCTTTTTGTAGATGACTAAAACAATGATTGAGCCAAATAATCAACTAAACTGTTAAGGCAAACATTCAACATCCATAAAATAGCTCTCTTATCAGCAGCAGACGATAAAACATAGAAATATTTCCGTCAGATGACAAGTCAATATCGGAAAACAATCTTTTCCTAAATTAATGTGCGAGATGCATTATAAGTGGACACAAAATTATCAAATATGCATGTTGTTTATGTGACATGCAGATTGTTGTTTCGGGAAAATGACATTTTATTCGAGTGCTTCCTAAGGTCGCTATTCTGTGGTATAACGTTATTTCCGGGGGGGGGGGGACTTTTAGCGTTAGCCTTCTTACGCTCGGGCATATGTGCGAATTTAAATCGTCGACGAAATGCCAATGCATTATATATAATGTGCATAGCATGTCATTATTCGGATTTAATTTCGTGCGAATAGTAACGGGGTGGATGTACACGAAAATAAGTACCAGTAAAATAACACATTAAACACTGAGCAATGTTCTTGCAGCGGTTATTTCCCTTTATACGCCAATCACTGGTTACTTCCCCTAATTAGCCATTCGAACGCTCTGTAGAGTTAGCAGGTCCAAATCGAAATGATATTTCGATGTTCAATGGATTTACTGATAAAATATATGTGTTTATAAAACATTTTAAAGGCGTTGGGGTCAACACTAAGTGGTTTATCTTTTAAATTAATAGATGTTTTCACTTCCATATCAGAAAACTGTCGATAGTGAGGTTAAATAGATGATAAAATAAAAATCCAATTTTGAAATGAATGTATATAAAGTTATGCTTGAACACAGCTACACAGCCAGTTATTACTGACACCAAAGCGTGATTTATTTAGAATACTTTTTCCAAAAATGTTCAGGAAAAGCCCTAGTCTGGATCAAGGCGATGAAAATATTTTCCACCTTTAAAACATTTGATCTGTGGCTAGTCTACAGACTTTTCTCAATATAATGACGACATGTAGTATCCAAGTCAGATATATATTGCCTAAAATAAAATTGAAATTTTATATTAAAATATAAGAATTTTTTTTACCAGACTACTATAACTAGTCTAGAAAAGCATCGTTCATCAGTACATATATCAGGTCAATTCTATAATGGTATATATTTCACAAATAACGAACTTAAATTGTCTTGGGAGTTAATCGAGGTTTAGTGGCAGACAGCATTGTTAACAGAGCCAGAGAGTCGGCATACAAAATTGAATTTTACCAAAAGAGGAATGTACTGTTCCGTTTTTCTTAGGTGCACCAACCTTACACTTGCTTCAATAGTTCTCTAAAACAAGCAACACTGTACGAGGTACCTTGGTTAAACAATTCATACATATTCACGCTAAATACATGCAGAAATGTGTTCGTATCTGTAAAACCACGCAGTTTATTGTTCGTGTTTATCGTGTAATAAAATAAAAGCGCATACCCAAAGCGAGCATATTCGTCCATTAAAAATCTGACCGTCTCCATCAGTGGGCTTTACATATATTTTAACAAGATTAATAAAACTCGGATCACTGTTCCGTTTTGCTTCGATATCGAACTGTATAAAATCTCCAAAATCAGTTACGTGGTATTAAAAGATTTTCTCCAAATCTTGCGTCAATCAGACAGCAAAGCTGGCGATAGTTTGTTTGGTGCAAAAGACTGCAAATCGGCTCTAAATAAATAGTCTCTAACAATAGGTCCCACTTCAAAAGTTCTTAATGCTTAATAAATATTTGACTTTTTATGCTAACATTATATTGGAATAAATCTGAATTTCCTAATAAAATATTGATTTATGGAAATGAATTGGGCATTTAGCGTTTAACCCACACTGTCCATTGATATAAGTTGTTCAAATATTTGTTATTACTGCGAATACCAGTTGCTAAATAAAATTACTTAGTGTTCGACCATAGAGTTACAGTGTTTTCCTCATTGTCGTAAACAGCGTTTTTCTCACTGTCGTAAAAAGTGTAAATATCAGAAGATGAAGCATGTGGTTTTTTTCCTTTCAATAGTTCAAAAAGATAACCTTTACACGTAGTATTTAAATGTACAAACAACATTAATAATTAACATATCTTAAAAATCAACATATAATTATCGAAATAGGAGGTCAACAATAAAACCCTGTTTGAAATACTTTAGTATGATGTTAAGAACGTAACATTACTATTTACTTTCTCCAAACAAAATTTATCAAATGTTTACCTTAAGTTAGTAAGTCCTTTCTATATCACATTTTCACGTTTATAAAAATCATCTTTTAAATGAAACAAATAATGTTAAATTTAACTAGTGGGTCTAAAGGATTTAATTAACATTCATTTAACCGGTGGTCCTACAGATTTAATTAAGATTCATTATCGTCATTTCAGTCTAAAATGAAGGTATATCACCTCACTGGGCTTAAAAACGTTGAAGCTTCTTATCAAAAATTAAACTGAATAAATATTGATCTATCGATCTGATTTAAGATTGATCAAATTGCCCAAGTAAGACTCTGACATAATGGTATACTGTGCACTTTAAGGAAATGATACCTCAGCCTGAGCTTATGGAATATAAGATTGACATCTCGCATACTGGCTAGAAGGTAGTAGACCCTAAACAGATTCGTACCCAGGACTCATGTTGATATACGATATTGATGTCCATTAGTCCCAAAATGAATGTTTACACAGTAGGCACTTTGGAGCTGGTCATTCTAAAATACGTTTTTAGTTCAGTGCCCAAGGTTATAAAACTGAGCATGGAAACCAGCCTCAAATCTCAAGCATCTGATTGGCTGGAATGGCGACCAGTCGCCATTTCAGCCAATCAGATGTTTGAGATTTGAGACTGGTATCCATGCTCAGTATTATAACCTTCAACCCAGATGATACATCGTAAATAAATGAAGAAATAGCAATGATTTATCTACATGCAATCAGGTTTTAGCTCTTTTTGATATATACTTAAGGACTTTGAAAACGCACCCTTAGGATAAGTGTATTTTAACTTGGAAAAGGCCTTTGAAATGAAATGTTTCACATACCTTTGTAAAGTACAATTCATTGCCGTCAGTTTGATAGTAAAATATTTAAGATTGGTCTATTTATACAAAAGATATTGCGAGTTAAAGACAGTAACCCTAAAATCAAAAGTAACACTTCACGCCTATAGAGCTTGCATTACAATTAAAGGCATATCATTGAAAACGAACGCTTGTATTGGCTAAAGTGTTACTTTTGATTTCAGGGTTACTGTCTTGAACACGCGATATTTTTATTATCAATGAACCAATTTTAAATATTTTGGTATCAAAATGACGGCAATGAGTTGTACTTTACACAGCTATATAATATGTTTGATATAAAAGGCGTCTTCTATGTTTATATACACTTATCCCAAGGGTGCGTTTTCAAAGTCCTTAAGTATATTATTAACCAACAGTTAAGGAATAACTATAAAACGTTTGGTTGAAAAAGAACAACTAGGTATTATTTTACAAGTATACGAATTATTTCGATACAGATAATCAAATCTCAAATGCCGCTGTAAAATTAAAAAAAAAATCTTTTCAAGCAAAACTCAAAGTACACTCGAATCAGTTTCTTTCACCGCCTGCATGGGTTCACTTTTCATTTCAAAAGAAATCTGCTGTGTTAAAATGTTTCCTTACAGTATTTGAATTAAACTGAGCCGTCAAAGGGTGATACTGTTATAAAAATTTAATTTAAAGATGATACATCGTCAATGAATGGTATAACGTTACATACTTTAATAGAATAAATCAGGATTTATAATCTGTTAAATAAGATTAAAATCTTAGGCCAAACAAGAATGTCATAAGTTAGAAACAGCGAAAAATATAGTCAGTTGTTAAATAGCGCGCATATTTTTTTGTTTTCTTAAATGGTATTAAAATATAAATGAATATGTAAAAGGTACGGCTTTATAATCTTTCAATCTTTAATTTGTATTGTGGCAGAAAAGTGAGATTTCATTATTTAAATAAAAAGAACGATTTTTTTCACACTATCGAAACTTCGACAGCCTAGTAGCGCTCCTTAAGTATGCAAGACTCCAAAAACGAACGGCTGTGCTGAGGTTGTTCTTACAATCCACGCACTGTGCCCAAGATTATAAAGCTGAGATTGGAAACCAGTCTCAAATCTGAAGCATCTAATTGGCTGAAACTTGAGATACTTGAGATTTGAGACGGGTTTCCAATTTCAGCTTTATAACCTTCAGCACTGATGTATTTAGTCACCTCAGTCACGTAAGGAAAAATAAATGGTGATATGTCTTTAAGTACTTTCCTGCTTCCGACAACGAAGTGGACTTTAAACTTTTTGTCTGGTGGAGAAAGACCCATGCTCTTCCGAGCATGATTTCACAAGTGTGAACATAAGATGAACCACAGAGCATGTGCACAGAGGTAGAACCTATGCCCATGTGCACATATGTAGAACCACTGACCATGTGCAAATATGTAGAACAGTGTCCATGTGCACATATGTAGAATCACTGACCATGTGCACATATGTAGAACCACTGACCATGTGCACATATGCAGAACCACTGACTAAGTGCACATAGGTAGAACCACTGACCATGTGCACATGTGTAGAACCACCGACCATATGCATATATGTAGAACTACATATAATTTACACATAGGTAAAACCACATACTATATGCACATGGGTAGAACCACTGACCATGTGCTAATATGTAGATCCACCGAACATGTGCAAATATGTAGAACTACATATAATGTACACATAGGTAAAACCACAGACCATGTGCACATAGGTAGAACCGCAGACCATGTGCACATAGGTAGAACCACTGAACATGTGCAAATATGTAGAACTACATAAAATGTACACATAGGTAGAACCACAGACCATGTGCACATATGTAGGACCACCGACCATGTGCAAATATGTAGAACTACATATAATGTACACGTATGTAGAACCACAGACCATGTGCACATAGGTAGAACCACTGACCATGTGCACATATGTAGAACCA
Organism: Corbicula japonica; assembly: GCA_038501625.1. NCBI lineage: Eukaryota > Metazoa > Mollusca > Bivalvia > Venerida > Cyrenidae > Corbicula > Corbicula japonica. The sequence goes on along the minus strand of JAZAYU010000032.1, from coordinate 307,004 downwards.
CCGACCATGTGCAAATATGTAGAACTACATATAATGTACACATAGGTAGAACCACAGACCATGTGCACATAGGTAGAACCACTGACCATGTGCACATATGTAGAACCACCGACCATGTGCAAATATGTAGAACTACATATAATGTACTCATAGGTAGAACCACAGACCATGTGCACATAGGCAGAACCACTGACCATGTGCACATATGTAGAACCACCGACCATGTGCAAATATGTAGAACTACATATAATGTACTCATAGGTAGAACCACAGACCATGTGCACATAGGTAGAACCACTGACCATGAACACATGGGGTGAACCACAGATCATCAACGATCATGAATCATAATCAGTTGTAATTACCGGTATGTTAAAAGCGTTCATTTTCAAATAATTTAAAGTACACGTTTTCATGTCTCTGTCTTGACAATACGAACGTATCATTTGACGTTGTGTGTATCGTTTGAAATTGAGTGTATCGTTTGACGTTGCTTTTGATTTTTTTTACGCGCAGAAATTTCACATTATGTTCTTGAATACCTAAATGACAGTTTCAAGTGATTTTAACAGTAGTTTTACAAGTTCATGTCTATATGTTTAAGACTATTCAAATGAGGTAGTTTAAGCCGATAATCCGTTCATCAATAAAGAAAACGAATTTAGATTTGGAATATCTGTTTAACATAGTCGGTTTGATTCACGAAAACCTCAGTGACTGTAGACACTGAATCGGTGTATTTGGACAAATAAGTATTTGTATATCAAAGCAAATAAGGACAAAGGCAAATCGAAATATGAATTATTCTTAGGAAAGGTTTATATAGGACTGTCAGCCCGTTCCAGTCACAAAACAATCAGTTAGACTTAAAAACAAACAACAAACATGCGCAGAGTTAGAAATTTTAAAGTTAATACAAGAGGCAGATTTCAATTTTATATTAATTTTGAAATTTATGACGACAGTCCGTATTTTTAAGTCAGTAACTGCACACAGAATGCAGATTTAGGTTAAAACGTGATCCACCGAAACATGTAAAAAGGAATATAGATCTACATAAATTCCTGATTTTAAGAACAAAACTACTACCGGATTAAAGCTTATCGCCCAAATTATCGTAAAGTACAGGAATAAGCAAAACTAAGTCTTACCTCACACTAAAACGTCCCTGCGCTATCCTTAAGTATAACGGAAGAAGTTCTCACTCCTTAGACTATTCCGACATTTCAAACAGAAGCTGGTTTCATTAAGATACGTTTGATCAATGTCAGAGTCGTGTAAGAACTCTATTATGTCATACAATAGTTCCCATATGCAGCAGATAACGAAGCTGCAGCTTCCGTTCAGACCATCTGCTCCATACCATTAATTAAAGCCCAAATTTATAACATGGAAAACGGATTCCATTTAAAACGCCCAAAAAGAAAAAAATGCAGAATTTCATCCGCGAAATTGAAAGAGTTAGTCATCGGAATGAAAGAAGCGGAGAGCATCTCAGACACCACGGCCAAAGATCGATAATCTTGCCAATCTGACATTTGTTTCAAAGCTGTTCGTTCCCATATCTTGTGGACATACTAAACTTTCTATTAGGTAGAGAGCGGATCCAAAGGGGTTCAGCAGAGTTGATCGTACCCCATTTTAGGACTGTTATATTAAATATTTCACAGTTCACAGGGGTTTTGGCCAGAAAGTTGGAAATTATCATGCCGCTGCAAGGACAAACTACATTTTGGATTAAGTTTAGATCGGATTCAGAGGTGGTTTCAGTTCGATTGATCGATTCCCCTTTTTTCGCAGCAATATTTAAGTTCCCAGGGTTTTGGCCAGAAAGTTGGAAATTATCATGCAACTGCGAACTCCCTATCCGGAAATCTTACATCCGACCCTAATGTGGGAGGTTGCTTTTGAAGTCACAGATAACGCTTAAAATGTTTCAGAATTGGTCAACATGTCACGATTTATTTCCTATGTATATAACGAATGCATTCTGTAATATGTGACCGTAGAGTATTCAGTAGCTAACTGCTCATCTGTGAGTGAACTGCTTTAATAATTAAAAATGTTCCCTGGATTTTAAGGGGCACACGCTGGAAAGGGAGTATCAAGGGACCGTCGTCTTGGTTCAATCGCAAGAGGCGGCAAATTGTTTAACATGGCACTGCTGTCAATCTGATTTATAAGCCAATCTGTCCAAGATCAAAACTGGGCTGCCACAGAACTATGCTTAATTGTTATTTGTTCATTCGGCTTAGTTCCCCTCATATAAACATTGCTTAACCGTCCCTTTTTATTATTACTTATTATAAGTTGATGGTTCGTGATAGTGGTATTTATATAAATACCTCTGTAACTATAGATCTGGTAAGTACAAATACCAGACAGATTGGTCAGCTTTGTATAGATGAACAGAGATTTATTTTTATTTAGTTATACAGATAGCCAATCAATCAATATCTTGTCATCTCCATGCAAAAATTCAAATGGCCACATGATTCACCGTTACAGACATCACTCAGGCCCAACATTATCTTTTATTGTAACTATCAATTACGTCCCAAAAGGGGCATGTCGTTTTTGTTTTCTAGACATTTTCTCAGACTTCTAAAGCGTGAAACTTCAAATAATGTAACATTGAAGTATTTCGCAAGTGTTGCCATCTATTTTGTATAGAAAATTGAAAAATAACACTGCCAATACTGTGGAATTTCCTGTAGGAACTAATAAAACAATGTTAAAAGTGACGCTGCTTTCCAAAGTGAAGACGTCCCGTTATGGAAGGGTAGACGAGGGTCTATTACATTCACCCATCGTCCAAGAACAGTTCACATTACACATTGCATTCGAAAGATCGCCTTCATCACTCTGAGAAGATTTCAATAGAACAGATTTAAAATTAGAATAGGCTCCGTTGATAGATCCTGTTCAAATCAGTTAAGAAAACGCACATTACTATGCATTACTATGCAAGCCGCACTTAGCCCATGGGGTTGAGCGCAAGTTCCTTTTACATGTACGAATAATTTCTGGGATATCTGCAGAATTACAGACTGCGATCTCCACCGTAGGGATCTGAATTGCTTTATTAGGAGGCGACGACTATATTTGTGGTGCTCAGCGATTATGCAACTAGGAAGAGATAACTTAATAAAAATGATATTTAAATTTCTGTCACAATAACCTTGTTAAGGTCATAACTCATCATTCTAGATACCCTTACGGATACAGTAGCTCTAAATTTGTTATTGAACACATTATTGATTTTGCTGCAGAAGAAAGGTTTCACAAACCCAAATTTAACTTTCTGTCCCGGCAGACCATAGTAATAAGTGACCTTAAATGTTTATTTAAATGCTGATAACAACTAAACTAGTTTCGTTCGGGCCACAAGATGATTAAAACTGAGAATGGAAGTCGCTATTTCAGCCGATCAGATCCTTGAGATTTGAGACTGGTTTCAAATATCAGTTTATAATCTTCAGCAATGAATATAACTTATCTTCTTAATGTCGGCCTATCATAAAACTTTAAGAGGCCCTTTTTTATGTTTTTTGTTTATTTTTACCTTCAATATCATTTTATTACTGGCAATTTTTAATTTTTCAGTCTAATGATAATACATTGATTTGCAAAATAATGTTTATATCATATTTAAATCATGCCAAACTGACTGCTTTGAATAAACCATAACTTAAAACATAACGTTATAATAAAGTTGAACAATTCAATATTAAAAAAAACTTCTGTCACTGATTTAAATCCTTCAAGGTCCGGCAGTAAAGCAGGATACAATGATTTGTTTGGTCTCACTATCTAAGGGAGACTAACTAAGATGACCGTTAACTATTGGTACATGATCATTTCTCCAATGCCATTTATCTTACGATGAGTAATGTGGCAGTCCGTGCAAGAACCATGGAAAAAAAGATCTACTTATTTATTTGGCAACATCTACATGTTTGTTCTTAACAAGACTTAGATTACCAGGCTCTTAGTTACAATACATGGAAATATAAAATCTATAGTCGTCAGTGCTCTGGTTCACAGATACTGTGTTTTTATTTGAAGTGTGAAGTCTGAAGTGCGAAGTCTGAAGTATGGATGCGAAGTATGAAGTGCGAAGTGTGAAGTCTGAATATCGAAATCACTACCGGTCTTTCGTACACATCTGGTACTTGTTCAGATGATTTTTAATATTCTTAATGTTTCTCTTTTGTTAATTAAAAACATCTATTTTCGTATAAAATATAATAAATTAAATAAAACCATACTTCAGCTCACTGGACGCATATAATCATTTTAGATACAACTGTAATGGCTACACATAAAAAAGCTGTTAATGACAATATGCAAATGTATATCAGATAGGCTTATTTATATATAGAAGATTTGTTTTTCTAATTATTAATTCTCAATGAGATTGGTAAGGTAATTAATATTTTGTATTATCATTTAAAATTGCATGCCAATATGATCAGTATGTTCTACAAAGACTATGACATGCATCAATTCAAACCTTCAGGATTTATTTTTGCAAGCTACATGTGTTCAGTCTTCAAATGAAAAGAATAAAAAATCACCGGTAGGGAGGTATCTTTATAATTTAAAAACCAGCAGAGTCCGAAACTTATTACATGAAACACTACAGAGAAAATTTATGACGCATACGTATAAGTCAACATTCTTATTATGTTCAGGTTTTCATACTCTGTTCTAGAAGAAAGTGTGCACTTTATTTTCGATGATTTTTCATTGACTAGATCATTTAAATTCTACAGTTGTATTCTAAATTTTTCGTTGGGAATAGAGTATGTATCTGTGTTATCGTGAGAGATAGTTCCTGGCTGCTTTGTCTGGTAACCTTTCATACTCAGTGTTGTACTCCAAAGCTCTCTGACCACACACTGACACTTTACGAGCTCTTCAAGCTTTTTTGTTAAGATGGTAAAATCTTTCATTATTGATTTACCCAAAATGAATAAAACAACAAGCAGTCTCAGGCTTTGCCTTACGAATTTAACAGTCAACCATAAACCTTTGGTACAATCAATCCCTAGCTGTCTCTTGAAACCAAAGTTGACGCCCGCAAGCCTGCCCGCCCGCTGCCGACATCCCGATTACAATAACCACGTTTTTATCGAAAACCTGGTTAATAAAGAACCCAAACTAACATGATTGTCTGGGATTACAATTGTTCCGAATTCTGTGCTGAGAAACTGGATTAATAGATGTTAATGGACCTGGGATTTTTAAAATCAATACAAATTAAGAATCTGTCATTTTCTTTAATCTCGCTATTAAATTGTACATGAATAATATATACCAACAAAGGATTAGAAAACAACTCTGTAAGTCAAGCAAGGGCTTATTTACAAGTTCTAGTAATTCATCTCCATCCTAGGAAATGAGCATTTAGCACATATTCCTTGAAATCAGAAAGCAGTTCTTTATTGCATTCAACAAGACATTTTTTTACAATTAATAAGGGTAGCATATCAGCATTATTAAGACTAAATAAGTTAAAATGAAATCTGTGTGAATAATACAAAATGAAATGACTGATATAAATAGCTGCCACAGGAGATATCCAAAACTTCAAGTTACACACTACAACACAATGTCAGACACTTCTGCCGAATTATGATTGAGTTTGATCATCAACTAATGTTACAAAGGTCGAAGCACAAACACAGATTAGTCCAACGAAAGTAGTCTTTCTTAATCAGTATTCTGGAATTAAGTGTGACAATACTACAGAGGTATTCCAAATATCGACAATAGTTCAACCGTGGTATAATGGTAGTCTGACCACAGTCAATATTCCGAGAACCTCTGCAGTGTTTTCAGACCTTCTTCTATGAACAGCAAGCATGAAACCATAATTTAGTTTGACTAATCAGCATTGGTGCATCAACTATAGTTATTATTATGGTTGATCAAACTCAAATTCAAAGTGTGTAGCACACTACCAAAACAAAATCCAGATAGGCAGTTATGCTTACAACAGCGTTATCAAATAAGGGGCCCAAGATCATAAAACCATATCTTGAGACCAGTCTCAAATCTCAAGCATCTAATTGGCTGAAATGGCAACCAAATGCTTGATATTTGTGACTGGTCTCAAAGTTTTATGATCTTGGGCCCAGAAATAATCCATATTTTGGAGTGGGTAAAGTTGTAAATGGCAGAACAATCAACAAAGAAGATCAAAATATCATTTTCCAATGACATTGGTATATTTTTAAGGGATGATAACCCTGCTAGATAAACAAGGGTACATTATGTTTATTCGCTTCGCATAAACCATATCATGTGACACCAGGGCCAAGATCATAAAACTAAATCTGGAGACCAGTGTTAAATCTCAAGCATCTCACTGACTGAAATGGCGACTGATGCTTGATATTCTAGACTGGTCTCCAGATAGTTTTATGATTTTGGCCCTGAATTTTTATCAATATATATTTTTACATTTCCAAATAATAAAGTATCTTTATATCTTATGCATGGAAACTCTCCCAGTATTCTGATGCATCTGCTGAAACATTTCCACTGACACCAATTTTAGCTCTCTGCTATATGATTGAATGAAAACTGTCTCAAAACTGACCAATGGCAAGCCAGAGGTCTTAGAACTATTCACCAATTTCTCAACTTAACACAAACTTCAGGACTGACCAATGGCAAGTCACTAATTTCAATGTCATAGCACTTAGACCTGATTGTCTGAACGTAACTCAAAACTGAAAAATGGCAAGCCTGGGTTCGGAGATCTCTTATCTCATGTTTGAAACCTTGGTGACATTAATTTCTGCCCCACAATATTTTGTGTAGACCTGGATCCAAGATCAAAAAACTTAAACTGGTGACCCAGTCTCAAATCTCAAGCATCTGACTGGCTGAAATGATGACTGGTAGCCATTTTAGCCAATCAGATGCTTGAGATTTGAGACTGGTCTCCAATTTTAGTTTTATGATATTGAGGCCCTAAACTTGACACCCAGTCCATTCCTCATTCCAAGATCAAAATGTTGTATGTGTAATTCATATACAACTTATTTTAAAGGGAAATTCAGTGTTTATATTAAATAAAGTAACATGTATGAAAAAAACATCTGGGTTGTTTGAAGTATGGCTTTCTGCTTACTTTGAACAACCCAAATGTTTTTCATATCAAGATAAATGCAATAAAATAATTGAAACAGTTCTTGTAATATTTACACTCCATATTAACAATGTATTGGGAAGAATGTGTGATAACACAGCTTTTGGAATGGCTGTTGAAACAAAGTAGATGTTTTTCATCACAATAAAAGGTTCACAAGAAAAAACTTCTTCCCAGACAGTTGAATTTGAGTGCTAACATTTATTTCCATTTTTTCCTTATGTTAAAAAAAATAAGAAAAGTTGCAGACTATTCAACTTGAGTATCAAAATCAACATAGAGTGAAAAGATATAAAACATAACAAATGGCAACAATCCTCAAATAACATAAACAAATAGATTCATTCCAAAAATAACAGATGATACAGGTGTATTTTATAGGTACTGATAGATCTGTTATAAATGAAAAACTCAACATGACACAGACAGGTCAAGTTTGAAGTGATATTAACAACTAAACCATGAATGAAGATAACAAATAGGCAGGTATATTACATTATTGTTTAAAGTAAAAACTTCAGCTGGAATTCATATTATAGCATATAATTTAGTTACAATATCTTGCTTATGTGATCCCTAACAAGACTTCGGGGGCTTCGTGCAATACAGGTCTTACCCATACAGAAATATGAATAAGATAGTCAAGTTCTGCACCAAGCCCTTAAAGCGGCATTACTTCAATTTAACCCGCTCTTGTATGAAATATTACATGTATTTGGAACTATAGGCACAAATTTGCTGCAAGAGTTCAGGCTAATAAAATTTTAATTTATCTAAAATAAATTTGGTCCGCGCGACTAAAAGCGAAAGTAGGATTTCTCGAGTCACAGAACTCGAGATCCCGCATGAAGTGGTCGCTTCGTCAAAAATAGGTGCTAAATATAGCTCCATTATATTTAGCTTCTTAAAAGTCTGTTAACTATAATTTAACATTATCATTGAAAATCCTGTCTGTAAGAAAGAATTCGATCGGACCTTTTGTGTTCTGTTAGAGAGTTTATATATTGGAGTCTATATGAACAAATATAATTTTTCAATAGTATATTCTTACTTAAGTTTAGGGCTGGGGCTTTAATTAACCCTTTCCTCCATAGATACACCTTTATTGCGTGGGCGAACAGTGTAGATCTGAATCAGCCGGTATATCCATGCTGTCTGATCAGGATCTGCACTGTTCGCTTTTTGATTCGTTAGGTTATTTCTGACTGATATGCAACCAGTGCAGATCCTGATCAGATGGCACAGATGTGCCGGCTGATCTTGATCTACACTGGTCGCACATGTGTAAAAATGCGTATATATGGAGAAAAGGGTTAATAATTCCATGAACAAGTTGAAAAAATCTGGCACTTAAAAGAAAAATAGCAATCAGAAACTTGGCATGCTGTATGAAGGTGTGAAATGTTTGCTAAAATAACATATTAAACACCAAACACAGCACTTCATATTTACAAGCAGTTTTGACCCTGCTGAGCTTGCACATCACATCATCTGACATGGGTCTATAATGTAGATAAAATTATGAAAAAAAACCCTGATTCTGTGGGATAATTATAATTCACTCTGGTTTAACCTTTTACTTCATAGATACAACTTTTATGGCATGTTCAAATAGTGTTGATTCAGAAAAGCTGGTATTTCTGTGCCGTCTGATCAGGATCTAGGCCCAAGATCATAAAACTAAGATTTGAGATCAATCTCAAATCTCAAGGATCTGACTGGCTGAAATGACGACCAGTCGCCATTTCAACCAATCAGATCCTTGAGATTTGAGACTGATCTCCAGATTTAGTTTTATGATCTTGGACACTAGTAGTTCACTTCCTGTTTCTTTAGGCTTTAGGTCATTTCTGACCAATTATGTATATATATAGTGTAGATGCAAATCATACAGCAAAGTTGTGTCGAGTGATCTGGATCTGCAATATTGGCATACGCAATAAAACTCGTATATACAGAGTAGAGGGTTAATATGATATGCTAAGAGTGCTAAATCAAATATAGTGAAATGTAACAGTGCAAAAGTTTACACTTTACATAATAAATAATAACAGTGTGTGAATTTTTGTCCACCCCAAAATGTTATTTTCATTCTGTGCAAAAATTTGTATCTATGAAAAAAACAACAACAAGTATACCATTGTAAAAAATAAATGAATTAACTCGGATTGAAAGCAAGGAAAGTCCATTACATTAGTTAAGTGGGGATTTTATGGAACTCGTTTAGCACATCTTAATCAAGACTCTTATAACACAGAAAATCATAACAAATTTCATTAAGTGACATATCACATTACAGCTCAATTAATTAAGAAATTATAAATACATTCCCATATTTTACCTTTGAATAAAAAACAGACAGGATTATGAATGCACAGTTATTAAATCACTTTTTCCTAGCACATGTGATTTAATTACAATGTATTAACATCACAATGACTATCTGTATTTCATACACTGATGAAAAAAGTGAGATATCTATTATTTTTATTTCGACCCTAGCCATGTAATTATTTCAGGCTTTACAGTACTGCATTATGCTTGAACCTTTAATTTACTCGTAACATGTCATGTGATTTATGAGGTCACAAATGCATCACATGTGGAAAATGGGTACAAAGTATAGTATTTATTCAAGGTTGGTTATGGCAAAAATCATGTTAAAATACCAGTCTTAACTCTATTCTCATTACCAATTGAGATGTATCGTTTTATGATTACTATTCCTATTATTAACTAACCAAAAAAGTGACCAGTGGGTATCTAGTGGAAATTCAAATTTAGCCAACTTTAATCCATATAATTACCGTGTGTGCAAACATTGTATATCAAGATCAGCACATCTATGCTTTCTACTTTGACTACCAAGTACACTGTTTGCTTTGCTTTGTCATTGCATTATTTCTGAACAAGATGTGACCATTGTAGATCCAGATCAGATTGCACAGATGTGCTTGCTGATCTGGATCTACACAGGTCGCACATGCTATAAAACCCATTTATATTGAGTAAATAGCTAAATAAAAACTAAGCAGCATATGAAATATTTCTATTTATTGACACTTTAGCCTGAATGGCAGATGCAAGGAAATTTATTTAGTACACTAATGAATTAATATCAATATTGATGCAAATATAACCTTTCTTGTGTACTGTAAGTTTGCATGGGAAGATTTTATGATTTTTTTTTTTAAACATTTGAACACCATTTTGTGGAAACTTTTTCATGCCGTTCAAGCACTCCAAGGTTTCAAGGGCTGCATGGGAACCATTATGTTGCCCATGGTATAAAAAACATATGGGTAAAGGGTTAGCATTTCAATCAGAAGCATTTCTTATTAAAAAAGTCTGTATGTATTGCTCGAGTATTATTTGAATGTTATGACACAGGTTCTGATTGGTTGATTATTTCTCCAGCATGGTGTATCACATCTCCAGATTGGTTAATATCAGCAATATGTTCAAAATGCATAAGATCGTGGTCAGGATCCAGCAAGGTGTCTCCAGTCGAGCTCCGGACTTCATCCTCATCACTGGATGACCTATCACCTGCAGTTTCTTTCCCTAGATGTACCACAACATCTGCACAATCTGCTGGCGAGTTTACTGATTGACTCAGTAACACATCCTTGGTATTCTCAACTTTCTCATTGCTGCAAGACTGAACAAGTTGCACTTTTAATTTTTCATTTTTGTTACCCGGTTTTATAACATTTAATTTATATATTCTGGGATTCTGTTGTTTTAGTAAGGATTTAGGTAATATGGGTTTCAACTTTTTTGTAGCGGGAATTTTGTTGTCTGAACTTTTGTCAATAAGTTGTAAATCACCAGTATCTTGTTCGATTTGAATTGTACCATCTTCAAGTACACGGTCGCCAGCTGTTCTGTTGGGTTCTTGAACATTAGGTTGATGTGAATCTCCTCTAGGATTAGGTGTCTCAAAAGCTTGCACTAAAAACTCAACTTGAGCTTTGGAGTCAAAGATTGGATCAGTAGGGTCTGGTGTAACTGGGTACAGTCTTGACTTCACAAATGCTGGAGTCATAGGGTCGAAGTCCAAAGTTGAGTCACTATCTTCGTCAGTCACTTTGTCTGCCTCAGTTTTCTTGCGTTTTGGTGTTGCTAAGGACAAAGATTTCTCCACACCGACAAGAAAATTTTTAAGGACAAGTTTTGGCACCCCTGCTTTCAGGAATGAACCTGAAAAGGATAACAATGGTTTTACTTCGTGGGATATGGCATATCTGATCTGGATCTACACTGTTTGCTTCTTGGTCAGAAATATCCTAATGAATCAAACAGCAAACAGTGCTTATCTTGATCAGATGGCACCAATTAACCCGAACCACAAATCAAAGTCAACCAATCACAAATTATTTAGCAAACCAGTTCTTTAGTAAATAAATTATAATATTGCAATGATTTGAGTTACATTTTTTTCTTTCTTTCTTTATCAAGATTTGAGGTGATGCAAATTTTGTTTAAAATGGTTCGTTTGGCCAGCAGGCACACCTGGATCTACAATGTTCGCTTCTTGGTCACAAACAACATAATGAATATATAATTAATGTACAATCTAACTATGTAAATCCTGATCAGATTCTGCTGCAGATGTGCAGGCTGATCTGGATCTACACTGTTCACACATGTGATTAACTGCATCTTTGAGTAAAGAGTTAATTAATATTAACAATATCCAAAAACAAAGCAGTCTTACTCGTGAGAGCTTTAAGTTTGTATTGCAGACTTTTCTGATACTGTAAGCCGTCATCTAGACATTCTTTCAGCAGGTCATTCTTCTGCTTCAGAGCTTTCAGCAGGTTCTTGGCCTAAAATCAATTACGACACTGTAATTTTCAACTAAAGGTAAAGGTGTGAGTTTATATTCTGGTTCTTACGGAACATATTCAACCAACTTCTCATTTACCCCCTGATCACTGGATATAAAACAGAAATCTGTTAACAAGTCAGCACCAAAAGCATCCAGGGAACATTGGCTTAAATTCCTCACAAGTATCCATTTATACACCTGGGTGGAAAGTATATACACTCAAGTTCAAAAACAGCAAATAACTTCTTTATAAGAGACTTCAGGCAGATGTTTTAAAAACTAGACTATATTCACAGAACACTGAGGCCCCTGCTTCTGCATATTTTTCTTACAGAACACTGGAGGCCCCTGCTTCTGCATATTTTTCTTACAGAACACTGGAGGCCCCTGCTTCTGCATATTTTTCTCATAGAACACTGGAGGCCCCTGCTTCTGCATATTTTTCTCACAGAAGACTGGAGGCCCCTGCTTCTGCATATTTTTCTCACAGAACACCAAGGCCCCTGCTTCTGCATATTTTTCTCACAGAACACCAAGGCCCCTGCTTCTGCTTATTTTTTGTTATAATGTATCATAAAGGAAAACTTTGAAAAGGATGGTTTGATTGATAAAAATACAATGTACTTCCATTCATACCATCTACACTATTAGCCTGATCATCTGTGCATGTATGAAGGAAATCCACTGTACAGTGTATAGGAGTTCTAAACATAAAGTTTTAGGCAACATTTTTTATCCCTTTTTTAGATTCACAATCCTGGGCCCAAGATCATAAACTAGGACTGGAGACCAGTCTCAAATCACAAACATCTAAATAGCTGAAATGGCAACCATTCAACATTTCAGCCAATCAGATGCTTGAGATTTGAGACATGTCACTAATCTAAGTTTTATGATCTTGGGCACTGCTATTTAAAAGCTCTAAGGCGAGTGAGTGGCTTACAATGCTTCATTGCCCTATAAAAATAACATTGCTCGCTTGTAACAAATTACCTCTTCCAAAATCATATGCTTTGGTACGACACCAGGAAAATTCTGCATATCTGTGTTGTATTTAAACACCACTTTTTCTAGGTAGTCAAACAGGTTCTTCAACTCAAGCCGCCGAAATTTTTCCCGAACATGTTTATTCTTGGACTGGATCTGTGGACTGGTCCTGGTGGATGGCTGAGACTGAAACTAAAGATAAATTCTAAACTGTGACAAGTCTGAATTGATTTCAGTACTGGGCTTATCTTTATCTACATTAAACCTTAACTCAAAGGATATGAATTATTACCCATGTGTGACCTGTGTTTTTCCATTTGTGCACTTTAATCACGATCTACAGTTTGCTTTAAGATTTATTCGATTACTTTAGACTAGAGTGTTGATCCAGATCAGAATGCAAAGATGTGCAGGCTGATCTGGATCTACACTGGTGGCCGATTTGATTATAGGTGTATTCATGGGGTAAGTAGTAAATGATCTGCTAGCTCAATTTGATTCATAGGAAGTTAAGATCTTTGCTGGCAATATAGCTGTCTGGATCTTCCTGACTTAAGTTTCTCATTCATGTCTTATACTACAAAAACTTTTAATATTGAATTAATTGATGGAAAAGGCAAACTTATTTTTAAGTAAATTTTATAAAAATCAGTTATTAATTCCTTTACTCTTACTCAATATTTCGCTTTAACCCTTTACTCCACGGATATTGCTTATATCCAATGTGTGACTTTTATAAATCCAGATAAACCTGTGCCCAAGATCATAAAACTAAATCTGGAGATCAGTCTCAAATCTCAAGCATCTGATTGGCTGAAATGGCGACCAGTCGCCATTTCAGCCAATCAGATCCTTGAGATTTGAGACTGATCTCAAAACTTAGTTTTATGATCTTGGGCCCTGCACATCCGTAACATCTGATCAGGATCTACACCAATCACTTTTTAATTTTGATTTATTAGGTTATTTCTGACCAAGAAGTGAACAGTGTAGATCCTGATCAGACAGCACAGAAGTGCCAGTTTTATCAGGATCTTCTTTGTAAGAAACTTCACAGTAATCTCATATGCAACTAGATGGGTGTTCAGTTGAACACTTGTGTCGCCCATGGGTGCAATGTCGGAAGAAAAATGCAAGTAAAATAGGGGCATAACTCTATCTTGACCAAAACAACTTGTTATCATCATGATTGTGTTGTCTAGAGCAATATAATTAGAAAGTTTCATGAAGAAATATTGAGAAATCGCAAAGTTATGGCCAACGTTATGTTATCATGTAAAAATCCAAGTACAAAAAGAGGCGTAACTCCATCAAATGCGACGTTGACCTAAAGAATTCAGCATCATCATGAGCATGTTGTCATAAGCAATATAATTTTAAAGTTTCATTAAGAGATATTGAGAAAAGGCAAAGTTATTGCCAACATTAAGTTTTTGTGTTAAAATCCAAGTTCAAAAAGGTCCTAACTCCATCAAATGTGACCTTGACCTAAAGGATTTGGCATCATCATGAGCGTGTTGTTATGAGCAATATAATTAGAAAGTTTCATGAAGAAATATTGAGAAATGGCAAAGTTATAGCCAATGTTAAGTTTTCGTGTCAAAATCTAAGTACAAAAAGGGGCCCAACTCCATCAAATGTGACCTTGACCTAAATAATTTTGCATCATCATGAGCGTGTTGTCATAAGCAATATAATTTGAAAGTTTCATGAAGAAATATTGAGAAATGGAAAAGTTATAGCCAACGTTAAGTTTTCTTGTGAAAATCTAAGTACAAAACGGGGCCTAACTCCATCAAATGTGACCTCGACCTAAAGAATTTGGCATCATCATGAGCGTGTTGTCATAAGCAAAATAATTTGAAAGTTTCATGAAGAAATATTAAGAAATGGCAAAGTTATAGGCAACGTTAAGTTTTCGTGACGGACGGAGAGATGGACATTTGTTGGGTATTTCTTTTGTTTAAAACAACCCAACAAGCAAATAAACTACCCAATAAGACACAACGGAATGAATGGGAATTTGTGTTGATTGGGCACTTATTGGGTATCTTGGTACCCAACAAGTGCCTATCGGTGCGCCCGGACAGACCAACGGACGGACAAAGCGATCCCTATGTATCGCCATTTCTTTGAAAGGGCAACACAATAAAACCCCTTCATATAGACAAAAGGGTTATGATCATTTAAGTGGGGGACTATTGTTTCAAATGGTCCAAACTATGACAAACATACCTCTCCAATATTGACTTTCATCACAAGCAGGTCATCATTATCTGCAGTAGTTTTCTTGTTCTTTTTCCTAGATTTGCTGGACTGTGACCCCTCTGGGAATTCACACGATAATATATCAACATCCGAATCCTACAAAAAAAAGATCAACTCTTGAAAAAACTGGGCCTAAGATCATTAAACTAAAACTGGAGACTGGTCTCAAATCTCAAGCTTCTGACGGGCTGAAATGGCGACTGGTCGTCATTTCAGCCAATCAGATGCTTGAGATTTGAGACTGGTCTCCAATCTTAGTTTTATGATCTTGAACGCTATCCTTCACCCTTACTCCCATAATACACCATCTGTATCACATGGTTGACAAGTGTAGACCAAGATCAGGCTCCAACGTTATAAAGCTGAGTTTCGAAACCAGTCTCAAATCTCAAGCATCTGATTGGCTGAAATGGCGACTGGTCGCCATTTCAGCCAATCAGATGCTTGAGATTTGAGACTGGTTTCCATGCTCAGTTTTATAACCTTGGGCACAGATGTCACATTTTAACTCTTCTAATATAATGATCAAGTTCAGATGCTTATATCAAGATCAACAAAACAAACATGGAAAAAGAATGAAAAACATGCCTTTATCAACAGCTGACGGATAAACTGAACATCACTGCTTGTAATTATATAGTAGCTTAGCATTCCTTCCTTATATTTCAATTATAAAGGGCTCAAAACCACAAGTCCAGGATATACAGAATATTCTGACTATTTAATGATATCTCCTGGGCCAAAGATTAAAAGAACTGTCAGAGATTGAGACCAGTGTCCAATCCCAAGCATCTCTGGCTGGAACGAAGTCATCTATTAGCCAATCAGTAGGTTAAAATTTTACACTTGTCTTCATTCTCAGTCTTATAGTTTTAGAATATGAATTCTTTTTTTCTTACCTCAGAATCTTCAATCTGTATGGCATCTGGGGCTCTCTGGACAGGACTGACACTTTTCACTTTACTTCTGTCGTCACTTTTCAGTTTCTTAACACTCCATTCCACAATTTCATCTAACATATCTGGAGATGTTTGTTTTCTCTTTCCAATTTGTTTTCTCGCCTTGAAATCCATTATTTGTAAGGAGGTTGACTTTTTCGCTGGTAAAGAATTTTTGTCATTATCTTCATCAATAATTAGACAACTATCATCTGTATCATCTAAAATTGTTATTTCATCTTGAATTTTCTTTTCAATACTTTCAGAAGTCTTTTTATCGTTTTCAGTAATCTTTTCCATAAAACATTTCTCTTCATTGTGTTTCCCCTTTACTGTTTCTGGAGTATTTGCCATTTCATTCCCTGCAGATTTCCCTATACCTAAAATACCCTTGATTTCTTCATTTTCCTCTTCAAAGTTTCTATAAACCTCTTGTTTCTTTTCTAACCCATTTTCCACCTTAGTATCACAATTAAGCTCGAGTTTCTGAACATCAGTTTTGATAGTTTCACTAAGAGACGAAAGAGATCTAGTTGAACTAGCCAATGAATCGAGATCACCGTTATCATCACTATCGGAAATATGAACACATTCTGCTTTGTTGGCATCCATGTTTTTGTTTTCTGGACTAATTTCACCCTCAACAACTTTAATAGGTACATGATTTCTCTTGTCAACAATTGTCCTTTTTTCAGTATGACTATTTTCCATGTTAACAATTGCACTGTCATGATTTTTACTATTACTGTTTTTCTCTGCATCAGTCGTTACCTCTGATACTTTAGTACTTGCATTAGAATTTGTGGTTTTACTTACACCATTTATTAAGAATCCACAGTCAGCATTAGGTTTTGTCTTGTTTACAGTCAATGCAGATGAATGAATAACTTCAAACTTATTTGATAGTTTAACAAATTCAGCAAATGTATTATTAAATCCGCTTACTTCCTTAGTTTGGTCGACAAAAGCCCTAATAGGTGCCGTTTTTATTTCTTTACAAGTTGGAACACTAGTCACTGGTGGTCCTGACACAGCATTTATTGGAGTGCGTATTTCAACTACAGGTGCTGCAGATATACCTTGCTGTGAAACGCCAAAGACTGGGGAAGGGACTGTTCTCCCAGCGGCATCAGGCAACCTACCCGTCACGCTGTTTGCAACACTCACAAACCCACCAGGTAACGGTGCTGTAATGGGCACTAAAACCATTTTCTGATTATTGTTATCAACACTCGTACCAGCAGGCACTAATGTGAATGGTAACGATGACACTTTTGGAAAGCCTATCATTTCTGGACTAGGTACTGCAACATGCATTCCAGAGTTCACTGCACCATTTTCAAATCGAATAGGATAAATTCCTGTTGAAGTTCCATTTGGATGTGAAATCACACGACGAGGTCCGGTTGGCGTTATTATTGTACCCATGCTGGTTGTATTAATATTTGCAATATTCTTCAGGGGATGAGGAAACTGTATCGGTTGTGGTGAAGAAGGGTTTGACTGTGCACCTTTAGCATTTGAAGATAACGTCACAGATCCTAAATACTGAGGAGGATTTATTAAAGATTTTCCTGCTGAAGGGTTGGTATTCACAAAAATAATTTTCCCAGGTGGAATTGCTAAATTTTTACCCATGGTCATCACATTCGGGATAGTTACAACTGCTGAGTTGACAGTGGTAGTAGTGCTTGTAGTCGAGCCAATCGGAACTGTGGAATTAACAATAATATCCTGAGTGACTGGAGAGGTAGCTGAAATCATTGAACTTGCTGGTGCTGATGGAATACTGACTGATGAAGCAGTCTGATCATTAGCAGAAGATTTAAGTGGAACAGATTCAGTGGAGGAAACTGGCACTAAGTTAAACTGGTTGTTCACTTTGACAGCATTCAGCTTTAAAGATTGTGAATTAGACAATGGTGGGCTAACCCTCTGCAGAGTAATAATCTTTGTTTTTTCAGGTGCTGGAAAGTTCTCTGCAGGAATATGTGGAAAACAATCAGCGGAGATTGTCACAGGTACAGAGACTGTAGCACTGTCTATTGCATTTTTTAAAGACTGATTTGCGGAGGTCACCAGCGGCGTACTTGTATTCTCCACTCCAACCTGGTTGAAGGCCTTTCCTGAACCTATTGTTCCTAAAGGCACGAAGGAGCTACCCGATACAGGACAATGAGAAGAACTTGATAAAGAACTATGCACCACTATGTTTCCCAATGGGCTGGCTGCAGTAACAGCTGTTGAACCACTTTGTAAATTGCTCAAGTTTATAAAGCTATGTCCACTGGAGACATGATTAGGCTGAAGGACCGTTAATCCCTGATTTTGAAGTCTCGTTAGTGTACCTGCAGACATCATGTCACAGGAAGTGATTGGTATTGCAGACGACAAAGAAATTGGAGCACTTACTGCAGATGTGGACGGAACAGATCCAGTGCTTGACACATCACCTCCACCTTTAGCTGCTTGTAAAGCTTTCTTTAGCTGCTGTAGAGTAAAATTTGAACTGCCTGTGTAGGCTTTCCATAACTGTGTTTTGTATTTTTTCAAAGCTTTTTCTATACCTTCCCGTGAAACAGAAAACTTTGACGGTGTTACCCCTTTCTGCTGCTCTTGGATTATGAGATTTCTTAACCTTTCAGCAAATTTTATCTTATCAATGAGCTTCTTTTGTAGTTTCAGATTATTCTTTTTCCTGTCCTCATCACTCATCTCCGCTGACGAACCTTGAGCACCTTCAGTCTCTTGAGCAGTAGACGGTTCAGCTACCAGCTCCAGATCAGATTTACCATCTTTAGAGACGTCTTTTGTTACTTTTATTCTAATTGAGAACATTTCATTTGGCAGTTTGCACTTCAGTTCAGGAGGAATCACAGCTGGCTTATCAGCTTTCGGTAAGAATTCCAAAAGGTAAGCTCCCCAGGAGATAAACTGACTTGACGTACCCTCACCGAGACTCTCTTTTGAGATAATGTGCGAGATCTTGGAAAGCATGTTAGTCCGATCGATCTCCCAGTTACAGTTGGACATGATCTCAAGAAGCTTGATCTCTCCTGCTGCCGTTGCTGCTGCTGATGTCGCTGCTGTTTCTTGCTGCGACTTCTCGTCAGAAGGTTTTTTCTTGGCCTTCAGGCACACCATTTGTGTTTTCCATTTTGAAGAAGTCTTTGGTTCCTTGCTCTGAAAACATCAAAACAAAGGTGATACTGATGCAAGTCAGCTAGGACAATTTAAGTTATGTTAAGCTTGTGTAATGGGAAAATCTGGTCGGAGGAAACTGTTGGGTGTGAGAGGCTACATTTATCTAAAGTTTACCTATAATTTCTTGGTGTAAGTTAAAAGTTGTTATAGCATTACTATTGCAGTAAAATTAACTCACAATAAATCCTTAAATGTACTAATTAGTCTAGAATTCAGCAGAATTCACTCCTGTTCAGTTATTTATAGGCATTTTATAGAAGTACACTGAATATTATCCACATCTAAGGAAGTGAAGTATTCCACTATGAACTGGGAATAGGCAGCTTTAAGAACCGTAACAGTTACATACTTATAGAATCTATGTGTCTTGTGTCTGAAATGTTTATTTTTGAATGATGTACCCTTCTTTACACTAATTACCTCATCTTTATCAGTATCCTTGGACTCTGCAGCTATTTTATTGGTCAAACCCATCTTTTCTGTCACAGACTGTGGCTCTCTCGAAGTAGAAGGGACATCACTCTTGCTGGATTTGTCCTCTGGTTTTCCAGAGTTGTCCTCCTTATCAGAATCCACAAGGTCAATGACATTCTTTACAGTATTTCTGCTGCCTGGGCCACCCTTCCTTTTGTTCAGCATCATTATCTCTCTCTTCCTGCAATTTTATTTTGAATCAAATAGAAACACATTGAAACCTCATTTACAATTCAATAAATATATTTTTTCCTACAGAAAAATGTTGTTTTAAAAGATCTACAAACAACTGCTCTACAACACAAAAAGGAAGTACATGTATCTACTGGTGTATCAGAAATGTCCTGTTCACCCATACACATCAATGCACTCTTATCTCAGCTGCACATCCTTGCATTTACCCTAATCATCAACTTAGCTACACAAGACTTTTCACTTCACTTAGAAATTGTCTGCTCAGGAAAAAACGCCTACCAAATATTGGCCTTTGCAGACTTTTAAGATGTTCAACACACATTTTGGTACAAGTTACTGCAAAATAAGTATGCAGTCCGTCACTGGAAAACATTTATTTATGTCAATGTTAGCAAGAAGGCGTTACACACTTTTAATAATCCAAACATTTTTTATACCCTGTAGAACTCATTCAACTAACATATTCAATCCCTGAATGAACGTCTTACTGACTGGCTTCACCAAAAACAGTCAAGTCCTTTATAAATTTCATCAGATAAAAGATGGTGTCTATCTACATACTGCTTATATGGTCCAGAATATGGGCATATCCGTGCACAGGATAAGGCATCGTCAGTGGAGGGTTCGCTGCCAGTGTCTTCATCCGATATCTCCAATACACCTGCATCTTTGCCATCCTTAAACAAAGCAAACAGTTCATCAATAAAATATTTTACTTGTTCAGTAACTTTTTTATTAGTCATTTTTACTTAAATCTGAAGCCAGGCCTTACAGATATGAATTACTTTTTCTGACTTCAAGTCCTTTGTTGTGAATTATTTTTTTGGACAGTCGGCCCCTTGGATGTGAATTACTTTATTTGACACCTAGGGTGTGAATAACTTATACTGGCATTCAGCCAATAGGGTGCCGATTACCATCTGGCGTCGAGCTCTTAGGGTGTAAATAATTTTTTTCAGACAGCAGATCCTTTATGTGTGAATTACTTTTCCAGACAGCCAAACACTAGACTGTAAAACTTTTACTGATAACAATTGTCAATTTCACAGCAAATACAAAGAAACTGCTTTTAAAAACCTCTGTGTAATTACTAACACTCCATTCTTGATACCACGTTTTTAATGTCCTTTTTATACATTGTTGAAGTATTTTAAATCTAGAAATAAACACTACCCCATTACTAAGACTGCTGTTGCCAAGTCACAAAGGTGGTTTCTAGTGGTAGGTTTTACGGTACAAAATTTTTGCAGGAAAAATTATCAAGTAGGAAGATTTACTTTTATGTTTACTTTTCTCCTTTCTTTTATGAACAAGTCTAGAAGTTTATTTATGATGAAAATGTGAGAATGAGCATGTTTGCAAGATAATTGTCACCATTAAATCTTAACCAAGTAAGAGTTATATTCTGAAACATTTCCCTCGATCCAGGTACACCAAGCCAGTGCCCAAGGTTATAAAGCTGAGATTGGAAACCAGTCTCAAATCTCAAGCATTTGATTGGCTGAAATGGCGACTGGTTGCCATTTCAGCCAATCAGATGCTTGAGATTTGAGACTGGTTTCCAAACTCAGTTTTATAACCTCCAGACCAGAATTATTTTTTTAACTCAAGTAAAAGAACTTAAGTTACTGTCTTTGTAAACAAAGGTTAACTTCAAATAAATAGACACACAAACATGCCAAGCAAATAATACAAAAGAATGAAAAAGGCCGTTTCAAAATGCTACAAATGAGGTTCAAATAATATATAATTTTTACCAAAAAGATCCCTAATAAAATTTGTAAAATACACTCACAAACTCTACTACATATACATAACAAGTACCTGCAAAAAATCAATGATTTAAGTTTAAAACAAGTTAAACCCATATTTTATCATTGGCATGCACAAAATGGATATTTGCTATGTTCTGTTAAAAAGTGTATTAGCTCAAATGATAGAATTAAAACTGGACAAGATTTAAGTCAATGCCTTGTTCACAATGTTGGTTCTACACGTATCAGTAAAATGTTGTACACAGTATTGAAAAAGCAATGAATGAAGGCTTTTTATCCTTTTACTCCCTTGGATTTGGCTGATATTTCATGGGCAAACAGTGTAGATTGAGATGAGCTGACACAATCATTCATATCTGATCAGGATCTACATTTCATCTAGGTTCAATAGGTTATTTCTGACCAAGTGCTACCAACACTGATTCAGATCAATTCAGATCAACATGTTCATCCTTGCTAGCTGTCAGATCAGAATCTACAAAAGTGGCTTTTGCATTTATCTGGGTTATCAGGTCAACTTTTTTGGGGGGGTTGTCCTGGTTAGCTTAATAGGTAGCATAATTTGCATTGTATGGCTAGGCAGTACAGGGCCAAAGATCATAAAACTAGGTTTTGAGATCAGTCTCAAATCTCAAGCATCTGATTGGCTGAAATGGTGACCAGTCACCATTTCAGCCAATCAGATGCTTGAGATTTGAGACTGATCTCCAGATTTAGTTTTATGATCTTGGGCACAGGTTCACTCCCCAGTAAGGGCAATATCATTAAAGAGTCATTAGATTATTTCTTACACAAGTGAACAGTGAAGACAAAGATCTATCAGAAAGCAGGGAGATGGATATGGCATGGGACATCGGCCATTTCCAAGGAGTAGAGGGTTTAAACAACTGGCTAGCATAAACCTAGAACTTACCGGTGGTTCAGAGTTCCCATCAGACTTGCTCGCTTTATTTTCCTGCAAGTCCTTCAGATCTGACACTGAGAGGAAATCTTCATAATTCTGATCCTAGAACAACACGAAACAATGCAACAGTAAGTACAATAAAAGCCCTCATAAACTCCACCCTTAATTTTATACCACCCACTATTCAGACCGACCTTGAATTAAAACCACCTTAATAATAAGACCACTATTTCAAAGTCCCTTTTTACAGTTTTGCAATATTTTTTACGCCAAAATCAAGACCTTCCCATTATAAAGACCATTTTAGTCCAGTCGCAGAGTTGTTCTCAATAGTGAGGTTTCACTGTATTTAAATAGAACAGTAATTAAAAAGTAAGATACATGTATCATTATATTGGTCAGTATGATACCTTGAACAGTTTATGCATAGGTGTACCAATTAAAATTTTTAAGGTTAACATAATGTACACAGGTAAAAATAGGTAACATTATATTTTACAATTAAGGTATCCTGAGAATATAATGTTTCCATGATGTAAATATAGGGAGTTAAAAGTTAAGTAAGAAATCTGAAAGCTTACTTCTAAAGAACTGTGCCACTAACAACCTTAAATACAATGTGTCCAGTCAAACTCCCCTACAGGTATAGTTTTTCTCTACATTGGTTTCAAACCCTTACACATTTCCAGCATATTTAAACCGCCGGCAGAAGCAACTTACACTTCTCCTCCTGCGAACCTTCTGTTCTGTGAACATCTCACTGCTCACGTACACCTCCATGGCTTTCCTGCTTACAGCATCCAGATTCTTGGCCACTCTGTATGTTGTCTCTCTCTTAGGCAGGTTAGCAAATCTACAAGAAATATGCGAGATAAGGCTAGATTTATTTATTATGCAGAAAGGAAGTATGCCAGAGGTTCTCAGTTACACTGTATGTTGTCTGTGTCCTAGAAATGTTGGCATAGCTAAAGCCAGTATGAAATAACCCTTTCCTCCATATATATGCCGTTTTATGCATGTGCAACCAGTGTAGATCCAGATCAGCCGGCACATCCGTGCCATCTGATCAGGATCTGCATTGTTCATTTTTTGGTTAGAAATAACCTAATGAATCAAAAAGCGAACAGTTTAGATCCTGATCAGACAGCATGGATGTGTCGGCTGGTCTGGATCTAAACTGTTCGCTCTCGCAATAAAGGTGTATCTATGGAGGAAAGGGTTAATGTTATTATTATGAATTATTCAATCGTCATGATAAGACATTAATCTTGCATTTAGTAATTATGCATAAATTAAGTATGCAAGAGGTTCTAAGCCACACCTCCTTTTGCTTGCATTTTTTGAAGGTTGGCATATGCACAGCAAATATTTGAGATGTTATATTTATAATCTATGCACAAACAAAAAAAGTAAATATATAACAAGTCTCAAACTAAACTAAATAAAAGACTTTTTAAAACATTTATTCTTGCTGCCATAAAAATGTTAAAGTAGAAGCATTAATCAGAACAAGATTCAAATCCATTGTCATTAAACAGTAGCAAATTATGTGTTACTAACCGGCCACCACTGGTTCCCTTTTTCTTCTTACTGGGTGGTTCCCAGGCATTATCATCTCCATCAGTAACAGCCTCCTCTGCCACTGTCTCTTCTGAAGGCTGAAAACAAAAACAAAACAATTTCACGTGATTATCTTTCAATGCAAATCATATCTTTCTAAATTATCAAGGCTATAAAAATTATGTTTATGTCAACAGCACGGCTGCTTCTATTTCTGACCTCACCCTAACATTTAAATGTATAAAATGGCACACTTACCCAAATCTGACCTATGCAGCTTTTGCAAAGAAAAAACCTAAATATAACCCTGTCAGCAGGGTAGACCCTGATCAGCCTCGGCATCTGTTCTTTTATTCCAGAAATGATACAAATTTTTAAATTCTCTAAATCACCTCTGAAACAATTACAGGACATGCCCAAATTGATAAAAAGGTAAGTTCATTTGATCAATTAAGAGGGTAAAGGGTTGAACGATGCTGCAGTATAGTAGGTCAGTTTAGATACTGACATCATTAAATAAGAGCTACGTAATTAGGAAAGACAGTCAAAACCATGACACAGTGGGTGAACAAACAACAGTACAACAATTCGTTAACACATAGCAATATAATTGTCATCAGAACTTTTAACAAGGATGAAACTAGAATCTCAAGACAGAATGGAAGAATCTATCAAAGAATGCTGTGATTTCATAAATATTCTTATGTTCTCATTTTCTGCAGGTTTTGTTGGCAGATCAACCCATTTAAAACCACCAGATCCAGATCAGATGACAGTGTTGAGCCAGCTGATCTGGATCTACACTGATTGTCCATGTGATAAATATATATCATGGATATAACTTAAAAGAGTTAATTTAATGTATCCTATTTCTCACCTTGTCTGACAGCCTTCTCTTCTTCTTGCTACCTTTCCCTTTCTTTTTCCTGCCCTTTTCTCTGGGAATATCTGGTTTCGGTTGTTTTGGAGGACATTTACATTCAAACATACAACCAGGCTTTCTACAGTGGTGCCCATCAGTCTGGTGATAAAACAAAACAACATACTGTAAAGTGGAAATATTGTGGGGGTGAACTTTTGCTATTTTCACAATTATTATTCAATCACAAATTCAAGAAACAACTATTTTTTCCCAGGGATGTGCAAAGTAGTGTTTGGGTAAAATCTTCTCTAGCCTTACATATTGCATATTATTATATTCCAATTTGTTCCCTGGTAGAATAATTTATGTTAATAAATAAGTGATTAGATATTGGCCATGTTATTTGTCTGAGGGCCGTCATCACTGTCATGTAACAGCTGCCCTGTAGCAAATAGTGGGTACCCTGTGGCAGTCGGCAAGATGGCGACCAGTTAAGCAACGAAAAGGTATGTGTTATTTTGTTTCCAATTTGTATGCATATTTTAAGGTATAGACTTGTATTCTTGGATCATATAATGAAAAGGATTGTTAATTGTTGATGAATTATACAATCAATCAGTTGGCCACTTATATCACTTTGTTTTTTTATTGTTACATTGTCCCATCAACTCAGTCTTTCAAAACCTGTTGCCAATTTTTTGTTCCATAAATGATAAATAAACTAGAAGTTGAATTATCTTGTTTTTCTAATAAATTTAGCTCAGAACACCTATGCTATAATAATGAAATCCATACTGTTTTGGTCTCAATGCTATCACAGATACATCCCAGTCGACAATACTCCTTGTCACACGGAGGCTTGAAATCAGCTTCCTTCTCCTCAGAGCTGTCTGAAAGCTTGCACAGGTAGCAGATACAACCGTAACGACAACCTGCCAACATAATTCAAACATCAAAACTATATTTTAACGGGTTTGACTGAAAAAGAAATTCTTTATGTCTTAATTATGAATACTGCAAATATGTTGATATAAGTGGGGTATTTATTATTGTGGCTAATCTATGCTGAACAATCCACACATTTTTAATCCAAATAATATATAGAATTATATTTAACCCTTTCCTCCATAGATACACCTTAATTGCGAGGGCAAACAGTTTAGATCCAGATCAGCCGACACATCCGTGCCATCTGATCAGGATCTAAACTATTCGCCTTTTGATTTATTAGGTTACCTCTGACCAAAAAGCGACCAGTGCTGGATCGACACTGGTCACACATGTGTAAAAAGGCGTATTTATGGAGGAAAGGGTTAATAAGGGTTGTATGCAAGACTCAAGTAACTCTTTCTTTCAAAGTAGTTACAACAGTCTTGCATGTATATGTAAACCTGGCTTATTTCAATGTGGACTAAGAAATATTGAAAACAAAACCAAATTTCTTGAAGCCCAAATACAAAAACACATTAACAATAAAAATGATGTGATCATGAAATCTTCTTGGAGGATTTTTACTTATAGATGAGGATAAGAATAAGGAATCCACAAAATTTACACCCCCTCCCACATGCCTTTTCACCTCCCTCTCTCTTCTTAATAGACCGACAATATTAAGAAATAGATTTACAAATGGAAATAGTTAGTCCAGTATCTAAAATAGAATACAAGATATGACTCGATCAAGCTTGTTTTCAATAGCATACAACAACTAGCAAAATACAGATAAACCTGTAACTATAAATCTTCAACAATAATAAATACTGGTAAACATAAAGAAACCAACCCATGCATGCAACTGTATTGTTACATGTAGGAACCATTCTCATTTACCAGAGCACTTCGCACACAAAATCTAAGAAATTCTCAAACCATTCAATTGCGGAGTAGCAAGTAGCAAATAACAAGAATATTTCATTTATATTCTTGCAAGAAAACAAAACAATATACTGCTTAAATTTGTGAAAATTAGATTGATTAGTTATGGTTAAATAGGTACAAATTAAATTTTTCTTTAGCATATACCCTTATAATACAATTTCCAATTACATCCTACAATGATCTAGTAATCTAGTACAGTCTGTTCAGGGCTATGGTCACTCAAACTGCTTTCTCTATCTTGACCAAAAAATCAACTTAACCCTTTACTTCCTATACATTTTAACTCATGTGCAACCAGGGTAGATCAAGACTGGCTGGCACATCCCTGCCATCTGATCTGTATCTGCACAGGTCACATCTTGGTCCGAAATAACCTAATGAATCTAAAAGCAAACAGTGTAGATCCTGGTCAGACCACAAGGCTGTGCTGACAGTGTTCACCCACACTATCGAGGACTATGGAGTAAAGGGTTAATGAATGAATGAAGTTTTTTTTCAAAGCCATCAGAACTGGGCCCAAGATCATAAAACTAATTTTTGAGATCAGTCTCAAATCTCAAGGATCTGATTGGCTGAAATGGCGACTTGTCGCCATTTCAGCCAATCAGATGCTTGAGATTTGAGACTGATCTCCAGATTTAGTTTTGTGATCTTGGGCCCAGGTTCCCAATGTAACAAAACTTAAGACTGGTCAGGACTAGACTCAGTTATCAAGCTTGTATTGGTCCATTCCGACAGTGTGCCTAACCCTTTCCTCCACTATTACTTCTTTTTACGCACGTGAGACCAATGTAGATCCAGATCAGCCGGCACGTCTGTGCTGTCTGATCAGGATCAACACTGGTTGCATTTTGGTCAGAAATAACCTAACGAATTATAAAGCGAACAGTGCAGATCCTGATCATAGATGTGCCGGCTGATCTGGATCTACACTGTTCGTCCATGCAATAAAGGTGTGTCTATGGAGGAAACGGTTAAGTTTCTACAATTGTTGAGGTCTGAGAATAGCTGTGAAACTATTTGTCAAATTTAAGAGCATACGCCAAAGAATATAAAACTGAAATTGTAGACTGTTCTCAAATATAAAGCTTGTGATTGGTCACTTTGGAGACTGGTTTCATAACCAACCAATCAGATGTTAGAGATTGGAGATAGGTCTCTGGTCTCAATTTTATGACCTTGGGCTCACACATGAGATCAGTCTATATCATACAGAGCAACTGATACATGAGAATGGTAACACCATGCACCTCAGAAGTATATAACTGCAACAAATGGGTTAAAATAAGTGAACACATACCCAATTTAGGCTCTTTGGATAGTGTGCAAGAGCCAGTGAAATATTTCCCTATGAAATTAAACAAGCGGTTTCAAAACAAGCTCAACTTTACCAAAAGCATAGCAATTTTGCAAAATATGCACATCCAAACAATCATTTCTAATATTATCACAAAAAAGTTATACATAAGTATGCAGCTGATTCTAACAATGATGATGGTTATGATGATTATGTGAACAAATTATATTATTCATGTAACATCAGTTATGGAAGTACTTGGACTGGTTCCTGCTACAAGTAATCAATAGGGGAGGTAATCCCGATTTCAGAAATTAAGTACACGTATATTGAGTGTGATAGAACTTTTCATCCTATAATCATCAGTATTTTAGGTGAGGTCATTCAAAAGTCCAACCTAAATTGTTCAAGCATGCATATTTCCATTAGAAATCATATGGACAAATAATTGCAAGTTATATCCATTCCCTGGACCAGTGCAAAATCAAACAAAACATTGCCTTTACCAAGTTCTACATATTTGTAAAAATTATATGCAGATGATTATAATAAAGTAACTCAACTAACCAAAAGATGTGATTCTTACACAAATATTTCTCAGTGACTGCAACAATACTAATCATTTGGAAGACTTCACTGTTTACATATATTTATTGTAGTTTTACCTACCCCTTCTCCACAAACTATCTGACATTTACTTTGTTTGAATAAAAGTGAATTCATACAAAGGATTCTATTAACCCTTAAAGTTGTAAGCAAAGCATTTGTCACATTAGCAAAAAAAATAAGAGACCCTGATTAGCCTGTGCATCTTTGTTTACACTGGTCACATTGAATTTATTAGTTTAAAACTCCCATTAACCCTTTCCTTGATATGCATTTTTACGCATGTGCGACCAGTGAAGATCCAGATCAGCTGGCACATCTGTGCCGCCTGATCTGGATCTGCATTAGTCACATTTTGGTCATAAATAACCTAATTAATCAAATAGCAAACAGTTAAGATCCTGATCAGACGGCACGGACTGCCTTAAATCAATAGAAAGACGAGTCCATTTAATTTGTAGTTGAATAAGATGTTATTAACTGATTACAATTTAATAAAGTTGAACCATACTGCACAGCTGTGTACTCTCATCTGGAATAACATAAGTAGACAACTCTAAATTAACAAGCATCTGATTTGTTGAAACTGGTATAGTCTTAAAAAATGACCAATCAGAATTTGAGTTCTGAGACTGGTCTTGAATCTAATTGTTATTATTTTGTGCCGTGGTTGTATTAGAAAGTACTGATTGGTTCCAGCTGTAATACTGTTTATAAAGACTATTAGTAACTAAAGAAAATTAACAGCTGTGAAACAGCTTGTTATAGTCATGCATTAGAGCTCGTAAATTTGCTAAGAGAAGAAACCAGTCTCAAATCTCAAGCATCTGATTGGCTGAAATGGCGACCAGTCGCCATTTCAGCCAATCAGATGCTTGAGATTTGAGACTGGTTTTTTGTAACATCAGCACCTACAGGTAGTCAATTTTTCAAAATGCCCACTTACGTAAAACAGTAATAACTGGACAGAAAAAGAGAAAATCCGCAATTTGTATTTGGATTGTTTTGGGCTGAAGTGTTGCTTACAGTTTAAGTGACCATACTTCCCTATATATATATATATATATATAATTATGACTTTACAGATAAAAAAGTACAGCTCTTGGACATAAGTACAGCACTTGATAGTAAGTATAACTCTTGGTTGTAAGTACTGGGTCCAAGATCATAAAACTAAATCAAGAGACAAGTCGTCATTTCAGCCAATCAATTGCTTGAGATTTGAGACTGGTCTCCAATTTCAGTTTTATGATCTTGGGCCCAGCTCTTGGTATATTAGTGGAGTTACTTTAACTAAACATACACTGACATGCAGCATGTAAACTAATATATACATAAGTAGCTCATACCTGGTTCTGTACAGGTGTTCTCTGTCACCTCTTGTTTAACCTTAACCTCCGTGCCTGAAAAATAATGTTTTACTGATTTATCAGTTTGGTTTATTAGCCAGTAATTGATAATTTCACTCTTACTGTAAGACATCAATCTGTCTGGAAACAATATCCCTTACCTTATTTACTCACTTACTTATGGATATGCCTTGTATGGCATTACCAAACACTGTAGATCCAGATCATTCAGTACATTTGTGTAATTTTATCACAATCTATGCTTCTCCATTTATTTTGTCATTTTTGATGAAGAGGGGAACAGTGTTGATTCAGATCAAATAGCAAAATAGCAAAGTTGTGTTGATTTGGATCTACACTGTTCCCCCATGAGATAAGTCGTATCCATGGAGTTGATCAGTTAATTAAATAAAGGTTTTGTGAGTGCTTCCAGTTGGAAGTTTGGTTGAGCATATTTACCAAATTAAACCTTACAAAGAAAATTAAATGCAATTTATTATAAAAGCAGATTCTCAATAGATCTTTAAACAGGAATTTGAAAAAGTTCAACCCTGGTTTGAAGACTCTCACCTTCTTCTACATGACCAGATTTTCTGCGTGACTTGGTGACCGATGACAGTCTTCTTGTCCTTGTTTTGTTCTCATTAGGTTCTATAGCAGTCTTGTCTTCAGTTTGTTCCTCTTTGACTGCATTTTCATCAACATAGTCAGGATCATTTACATCTTCATCAACACCTAAAATGGTTGTTTACTTAATATTAAAATAATTTCATACCCGATTATCTATGAGTTTCATATAACAAGTTTACTTTGTTTCATGCTTATGACACCCAATATTGAGTTTGTTATCATATATGCAGACCACCGGAAGGCCGGATTTTTTGTTGGCAAATGAAACAATTCAGTATCAGGTAACATTTTCATCGCACTCGGCATGAAAACAAGAACTACATATCATGCCACATTAACAGGACCCATCTCTATGTGGCTCATGAAAACAAGAACTTCATATCATGCCGATATATAATCATGACTTGAAATATTATCATGATTGGATGTTGTTTTTTTTCAATTTCAGTTGTGTTACCAACCGATTTTACGTCGGTATTGTAATGTTAGAATGCATGAGAAACTAAATAAAAATATGACTACTAAAAACGACAATTATAATAAATGTTTAAAAACGGTCTGGAAATAATTATTTACTATCGTTTGTCCCAGCTCATTTGTGACCCTCATTTTTTCGTTCTTTGTTTGTTAAACAACAACAAAAATTGAAAGTAATACCTTTTTCGTAAACTAAAAAAACTCCTATGTTGCAAAATCCAGGAATTTTCTCGAAAACTGATATCAAGCTTACAATCGCAAAACTTAATTTTTCTATTGCATGTGGCCATTGTTTACAGTACTGATCTCCATTTTGTGAGGTAACTCGTGACGTCATCGCGATTAAAACAGAGCGGGGAAGTTCTCAAACGTTATTTTTAATGTCAAAATGTGATATCGACTTCCGTACAAGACAAAATACCTAATTTGTTAACTTGTGACAATTCCAATTGATTTGCGATGTTTTGAATTCATACCTCAATGATGTTAAAGAACTGCCAGCAAGTGACTCAACAACTTTTTTTCATTTTATCTCTTGTTATTGCACTTAATCTATAAATGCAATTCGCCAATTTCTGATGGTAACTATTCACTGAAGCATTATGTTTATAAAAGTTTGGTAGGTCCCTTGTAACTTACCGGTAAATCATTTCGGCCACTTATTGCTTCAACAAACATCTTATCATTGTTTTGAGATTTTTAACCGGCCAAGAATCATTATCAAGTAGACATTTGTATCGCCGGTTCTTATTGAGAACACTAATTGAATGGATTGTAACACTCTAGTAATTCTGTCAATTCAATCGTTTAGTGCACAGTATTTGTTGCATCTGCAATAAGTGTTGACTGATATCAGCCTGCACTTAGTCTGACAAATGTCTACACTGTTTGCTCTTCACCCAGTACATTTCTGAAATTACCCTTTGAACAATGTATCAACAGCAAAAATTGATAAAAAATTGACAAATGCAAGTCCATGATATTTATCCAGTTGGCAATTGTTAACATATTACAAAACAGCCTCACCTTTACCAGTATCAGCATCTTGCTCGCCAAGCATTTCTTCCTCTACCTCTTCTGGCTCAGCTTCCTCAGGCTTCTTCTCTATCTTCTCTGCTCTCCCACCTTTCTTATTCTTTTTCTTATCTGCAGCCTGAATGTTCAAAAATAAATCAGTGGAAATACAAGTCAGTATTGTCTTTCATGTTCTTAAACAGTGATAACAGTACTGACTACTGTATAGCTTCTCTTTTATGTTAACTCGACCATTCACAGAAAGTACTTGTGTGTGAACAGGTGTTTTAATTTGACCCATAAACCATGAAACTGATAACATGTAATATAAATGGGAACATTGCTGTAATGCACAAAAATCTGTTTTGCATTGTTTTCATGCCCGACTATGAGCTGTTAGTGGAAACCCCTGGATAACATGTGTAAACCCAGATCCATGATGATGATGTGGAGTGTAGATACATTGTTCCATTTTTGCTCTGAACAAACCTAAAGAAGCTAAATTTTAAGTAATGGTGTAGATCCTGTTCAGACAGCACAGTCCTGGCTGATCTAGATCTACAATGTTTACACATGGGATAACAGCAATGCAGTAAAGGATTAACAAAATTTTCTTGTCATTGATTTTCTTTTTATATTTATTAGTAATATTTACAACATTATTTTTGTTTATATGCAATTTACATGCTTCTCAATGGTCAAAGTCGAACACTGCTGTATGAATGGCATTTACTTGATAAGGCTATATTTTAACTTAGGCATGTTTTCTTTTGTGCGCTTGTATTCCGGCTAAAATTTACTTCTTTTAACAATCAAAGCATTGCTTATTTATACCAATTTAGGTCATAAGGTTAACCAAAAAACTTAATCTTAAGGGATTCAATCGAAGCATGGTACCAATTCTATAAATCTTATTCACCATACTTTACATAACATTTGTCACTCTAGGGATTTCGCCATCTAGAAGAAGCCATTTGCAGAAGCCTTCCACTTCAAGGGCTAAAAATTTACTTAAAATTATTTTTCCCAGTTTTCCCCTGAATGTTACATAACATCATTTTGAAATTCCCCCAAAAGCCTTAAATTTAAATTTAAAACTCTATTTGAATAAATTCCCCCTAATGCCCTGCATTTATAGTAAAACACTGTATGAAATGGGCAACTATATATAAAAAAGCTCATGGCTTACCTTTTCCAAGCTTTTAGCTTTGTTCAATAGCTTCTTATCCAGGGCAGACACTGCAGCTACAGCCATCGAGTGTGTTATCTTGCTTAACACCAACAACTCCTTTTCCTTTTTAGGAAGTTTGTCTTCACTCCTTGATTCCCTCATTTTTTGTGTGCCTAGTTTCTGCAGAATTCTCTCATCTTCCGCATCAAGTTTCATTTTCTTGACAAACAACTTCCGAGCACCATATTTATGCTGACTTAGATATTTAACATGATAAGGAATTTTCTCCATGACTGGCTTTTCATCATCTTCATTATATACGTCACTCTCTGTTATTGCTAAATCATCTATATCATATTCATAATTCATATTTTCACCATCCTGATCTTTCCTCTTTTTATTTGAATAGTTCACAAGTTTCCTTCTTTTCTTTTTTAAATCCAGGCCAATATCTTTCAAGTCTTCTGGATCTAGGTTTTTCACAAGTCTCTCCTCAGTTTTCCAATGAACCTTTCCAGACTCTGATATATTTATACCAGTTGCCTCTTGCAACTCTTCAGCATTTTGAAATTTCTCCTTCCAACCTTTTATTTTAGTGATGTCAGCAGTTTTCTGAGGAGTCTTTAAAGCAGATTTTTCAGCCGATTTCCGTTGTCGTCCCATAAGAATATCTTCTAATTCTTGTTTAAGAATTTTCTGGTATTTCAACATCCTCATTGGAATTCCTCTAAAATTCAACTTCTGTTCTTCAGTTGATTTTATATCTGTTACCCTCTTGGAACCCTGATCTTGCTGTCTTTCTTTCATTTGTTTTAAGTGAGCCATTTTTCTGAACTGTGCTTCTGTAAGCCAATCAGCTTTCTTTTCAATTGATACATGAGCTTTCATTGCTATTTCACTGGCGAATGAAATGAACACATGGCCATCAATCTCATCAAAGTCTGGATCAGCTCTTTTCAGTTCTTCTTTGATAAGAGCTTTAGGAGATTCCTTTGATGCTCCAGCATCTTTTTCTGAAGATGTAGGTGTGGCACCAACATTGTCTTTATGAGAAACTAGTAATTTGTCAAGTTCTTTACATACAAAAGCACTCTCTTTCCTTGCATTAGCTTTTTCTAATCTTGAAAGTACTTCTAAAGGTTTTGGTTCCACAATATTGTTAACTGTTGTAAACTTCGGCTTTACTCGTTTTTCGCCCCTTTTCTTCCCACTACTGGCTCCAGCTTTATCTCCTGAGTTTTCAATGCTTTCATCATCCGAAGATATAACAACACTATCTTCAACCTTTGTTTCAGAAACAAACATAACATCCTCATCCTCAGTTTCCATCTTTACTTCAGCTTCGATTTTATTTTCAGTATCTTGTTCACTAGTTTTGGAATATTTCTGTGAATTTTTAACATCTGTCATATTAGTTTTCAGTTCTTCATTGGCCTTTGTTTTAAGCTTCAGTCCAAACATTTCAAATACACTAACCGTTTTCACAGGACTTGTATCCAGATTATCACCTGCACTTGTTGCTTCTTCAGTATTACTTTTCAATGTCAGTGGTTTTCTTTCAACTGATGATTTACTTTCTTCAATTAAAATCTGTTTATCTTCCTCATCTTCAGTTATTTGGGAATTATCATTATGATTTGACTGCTTGTCTGTAATATTTGACAGAATATCATCTTTATCAGTTACACCACTTTCATTTTCCTTCTTGTCATCAGACTCTAGACTATTACTTATTGTATCACCTGTTTCCTCCTTTATACTTCCAGTTAAAGTATCAAATTCAGTAACAGTCTTATCACTATCTGTACTAACATTCACTAAATCACTAGAAGATGGACTTAAAGATTTTTCACTTTCATAATCTGGTTCAGGCAGTTTACCAAAGAGAGCTGTCAGTTCATCAGCAGGATCGATCACAGCTTTAACCTTAACTTTATCAATCAATTCACTCAAGGCTAGTGGTCTAGTTTCAGAGATATTAGAAGTGTATTTATACTGAAAGTCACTGGGAAAAGGCAACTTAGATTTTTCTAAAATAACTCTAGTTATTTCACTGTCAAACTCTAATTCTCTAACAGCATCTCTCACTCCAGATTTTAATTTCCCCTTCTTTGGAGAAGAACTGGGGCTTCTTGAGCAAGGCTTTTTCTTTCCCGATGATGAGCAAGAATCATTTCCCTGAGAATTTGGAGATTTCTTGTCAACTGACACTTTTCTCTCTCCATTTGGTGATTTCACAACCCTTTTATCTGGGCTTTCTGATTTTCTAGGTTTTCTTGGTGTTTTACTTGGAGAGTTTTTGAGGTCTTCTTTCACTCTATTTGTAACTGCATCTATTGCATCATCCACAGATGTTCTAATATTCAAAGAACTTTCCTCTTCCTCTCCATCAAATTTTGGAATCAAATCTAATGTTATTTTTGATTTCGGACTAGTCTTTGATGGGGGTGTTTTTTGCATCCTACGTGGACTAGGGCTTTCACTAGAGTTTCTAGACTTGGATTTAAGTGGTTGAGGACTTATGGAAGAATTACGAGATTGTGGTTTTACTGGACTTAAATCCTTTGAAGGACCATCAATCTTTGACTTCTCTGGACTTGGGCTTTCTGAAGGATTTCTGGATATGTGTTTCACAGATAGTTTATTTTCATCTAAACTATCAACAAGATCTGTTGCAGCTGGATCTGGATTTTCCAGTTTCTTTCTTCCTTTTGCAACTTTTTTCACAGTTTCAGAGTCCTTGGAAGGGGTCACTGAAATATCTGGAATCATTTTCAGACCGGTGTTTGAATCAGTAGGTGTACTGGGAGTTGAAGTCCCAGATTTAGGTTTTCTACCCCTTCTTATTGGTGACTTAGAACCATCTAGGCTCTTAGGTTTTTGAATCTTTGCTACACTGTTAACTTCTTTTAAAAGTGGCATAGCTTCAGTATCTAAGGAAGTTTCAGTCATTGAAATGTCTATTTTCAACAAGGCACTACTAGTATGCTCTGTGTTAAAGGTTTTGGAATCCCCTTCACCATGATGTCTTATTTTAGGAATTTTGGGGGTTTCATTCTTCCCTTGGTTCAACTTCTTTGTCAATTTTTGGCTATCTGCTGCAACTATTTTTCCTTTAGAATTAATGTTATCTCCAGATTTAGCCCTTTTATCATCCAATAAATCCATAGTGTCTGATTTAATGTAAGTTGTAAGTACAGGAGAATCTTTCTGTCTCAGCAATTTAGAATCTGTTTGTAGTTTTGGTGATTTAGACTTTGGTTTCATTCCTAAATCTCCAATATTTGAACAGTGCTCTATGTTAAATGTGAAATATTTTTCAGTTGTGACCTGCAAATTGGTCAAACAAACGACAGCGCATTTGCATCTATCATCCACAGGTTTCAACTGTTCAAGCGCATTATCAATACAATCAAAGACTTTAATTTTTCCGTTTACGGTCGAGGTACCATTAAAGATTGTTGCGGACTTGTCATTCAACTCAGATGTAGAATCAATACCATCTCCTGAACATGACGAAGAAAAGCTGGTGCTACAATCTGAATTAGACGATGAAAGCCTTGATGACCTCCTGTGTTTTGGAACTTCTCTGTATTCTGATAAATTGTGCAGATAATTGGTGTCTTTACTGCTTCTTAGTTGGCCTAAAAAAAGTCAAACTTGCATTAAGATACATGAAAAAAAATGGTCATATAGACAATTCAAGCGGTCACCTGAAAATATTAACACCCACAAAAAAATAATCATAGATCTAGACATTCAAGCTTCAGAAACGAAAATTTTAAATTATGAAACATTATGATCATGTACACAAACAGTACTTTTTATCCACAAAACATTGTGTTTTAAACAGCTAGAAGGTCACCTAATAATCATTCCTACAAAATATTTTTTAAATCTTTCAGTTTCCGAGAAGATTTTAAAACTTTCACCATATGCTGTAAGTAAATGTACCAAGCCATCCCTACCTCAACTTTCCACCCCCAGCCAGTCATGAACTTACAATGCAATATAGCTATCTTGTTAATAAAGGGTCTTCAAAAGAATGTTCCGGCGATTTTTTTGAATTTCAAAATCTGACTTGCAGTAACAGAAAAATTTTAAAATGATCAAATATTGTTCTTTGTCTAATGCATTTAATTTGTAATTCAAAATTTCAAACGAGAAACAATATCTGACATTAGCGTAGTAACCTAGAATTTCTCAGTTCAGAATACCGTAAAATTCCTTTTAAACACCCCTCCCTTAATAAACACCCCACTTGTTATTTTTAGGGGAAAAACATCAGTAATCCATATTTAATTTTAAATATTCCCCAGATTCTATTATTAGAATTAAAAAAAAATTATAGGCCCCCCCCCCCCCCCCTTCAGAAAATGTAACGCCCCCGGGGGGCATTTAAAAGGTAGTAATGTAGTAATGATGTACTTTGGTATCAATTTATTTTGCCAAGACGGCAATTTAATGTGTTTTGAACTGTTTTGTGCATTTTGATATTTCTGGAGGATGAAACAAGTGTTTTAGTCTTAGTTTTTATAAGACAGTGAAATATAGATTTTGTATATGTCATTGTTATTTAAGTTGAAGTGTCATGGTTTTTTTTTGGTCAGTATGAATAACTTGATAGTCTTCTTACCTCTATCTGTCCAAGCCTTCCTAGTAGTTTCTTCCAACTTATGCTCTCGCAAGTCTCTCAAATGATCACACCTGCATTTACAAAACTGTATTTGCATTCTGCCTTTTTGACAAATCAAAATGATGACAAACAAAGTTCTCTATTGCATTGAAAGAGGATTACCGGTATGACATGATGTCGGTATGTGTTTAATCCTTAACTTCGTGGATATGGCTTATAACATAACTTATATCTCTCGGTGTGACCAATGTAGTTCCAAACCAGCCTGCACATTTGTGCAGTCTGATCAAGATCTATGCAAGTCGCTCTTTTAAGATTCATTAGGTTATTTTTGACCAAGAAGTGAAGTGTAGATCCTGAATAGACATCGCGGATGTGCAGGTTCATTGGGAGCCAAAATGGTTGCATTTGGGATGTATGCCATTTCCAAGGGTAGAGGGTTAAACAGATATCAATAATGTAACCCATGCACATAGAACAAAAACTTTAAACCAGTTCTGTATGTTAAAACTCCGATTTTTATCTCTTTTCAACTTGTACGGTTTCGCTCCCAGCTAGAGGCACTATCATTTGAAATTCACAGTAGCGCTATTTGTACAGTGTGGCGGCCGTAAAGTCTCCCCGTACATAGAGTCAGTACTGTTATCAGTAAAAATGTCATGCAGTGATTGTTACGTATATCAGGGCTATCCGATCAACCTTTTTTTTGGGTTGTCCCGGCTAGCTCAGTTGGTTGCATCGCAGGAATTGCAGTGCTAGGCGCTGTCGCCGTGACGTTACTGGTTCGCTCCCAGCTAGAGGCACTATATTTGTTTGTTCACACTAATAAATGTATGTACGTATTTAACTTAAAATACTGGATAAAATTATATAAATATTTTACATGTTCAAATTCTATTACCTGAATCTACCAAGTAAGCTTTGTTACATACCTTTATTTCATACAAATGATACTATTTGAACCCTGGTTTCTACATTTATACAGGGTACGACAAATCCATTGCCCGGTTCCCGCGGGCTACCGCATTCGACCCTGCGGACTACCAAAAAATTCCAGCGAGTGTCCGCCTGGCCATCTTAAAATTCATATATTGGTTGCCCGGCAAATCAACAGTTTCGAAATCTCCAATTAACAGGAAACGTTATGACACTCCACTGTAAAACAACACGCGCGGGTAATTATCGATTTCGTCACCTTTGACCTCTCGCTGTCAGTCTCGCACGCTCTGTTGCGTGTTATCTATGTATTAACCGAGCGCGAGGATACGGCGAGATTATGCGGTACTTTAATGTGTTTTGATTAGATCATCACTTTGTCAATTAAACAACCTCTTGATTGCAACTATCACAGTTTCGGCTACCTAATTTACGATAAAAGGTGTAATTGTTAAGCATGTCAGTTGATTAATAATGATTGCGTTAATTATTACGTAGGTGAGAAAAACAATGGGCGGCAAGAAAATCAAAAATTAAAACAGGTTACATTTTGCAAAACGTTTTATAACAGAACAGTTCTATATATATTGGTTAATGGAAATTGGATCGTTTGTCATCAGAAGGCAAGTTATATGTTAAATTTTCTTTGAACCACATCCCACCTCATGCCTGCTGCCTTCACAGCCAAATACCGGTCTTGGAAGTTTTACATCAAATAAAATTTGATAATAATTAACTGTTTAATCTAAATAGTAGTGTAACAAAGACTACACATATTTTGATGATATTATATGGAGGAAAAGTGTAGCAGATAGCTTCTGTTTATGTGAGATGTTCATATGATATTAGACATTGATAATATATTCTAATTATCATATTACTATTACAGTTCTCAATACTTATGTGATAAATAAAAATAAAAGCAAATAATCTGAGAGGTGTTTTAATTTGACTAGTAATCCAAACACATCCATAACGTCCCATCTTTGGTGTAATGTCAG
Organism: Corbicula japonica; assembly: GCA_038501625.1. NCBI lineage: Eukaryota > Metazoa > Mollusca > Bivalvia > Venerida > Cyrenidae > Corbicula > Corbicula japonica. The sequence continues at coordinate 266,843 of JAZAYU010000032.1, read as the reverse complement.
TATATTTAATGTAATAAATACGCAACCGAAAAGTCCGGGCTACCAAGCAAAAATCCTGGTAGCGCAGTGGGCTACTAAGTAATTTCAGGATTTGTCGTGCCCTGATTTATAGGTCATATTTGTTTGAGAAGCATTTACATCTACAGTGTGTTATAGATAACTGGACAGTCATGTGAAAAGTTAATTAAATTATGGTTCTTCAGAAAAATGTTTTACAAATTTTTAATATCACCAAGTACCCCTTGATGAGAACTGATCACCAGAAAAAACATTTAACCCTTTACTCCATATATACATGTTTTTATGCATGTGTGACCAGTGTAGATCCAGATCAGCCGGCACATCCGTGCCATCTGATCAGGATCTGCATTGGTCGCATTTTGGTCAGAACTACAGAAATAATCCTGATCGGATGGCACGGATGTGCCGGCTGATCTGGACCTAAACTGTTTGCCCACACAATAAAGGTGTATCTATGGAGGAATGGGTTAAGTTACCCCTTTCCGCCAAAGGATTCTGCCAGATTACATAATCGGAGTATCACATGACTTTTCACTTATCCATAATCACTTATACCTACTTGCTGCTCACCTTCGATCTTTGGTTTTGTCTGTTTGTTTTGAAGAAACATTTCTACACCTTCTCATCTTACATTCTTACTAGCAGATTCAAACTCTGAAATGCAGTTAGAACACAATATTACACCCTGTCTAGCAATCTTCCAAATTAAGATTATCAATTAACAAGCTTTTTGGGAAACCCATAAATTTACCACCCAAAACTTTTGAACCTGTTTTATTGTTTTCCTGTTTGAAAATTTTAACAGGTTTTTTTTCTTAATGGTTAGAGTCCCTTACGAGTTTTATTACATAACGGGATGTGGCAATACCAAGATTTTCTCAGATTATAAGTATTGATTCAGACACGATCAAGTAGGAGTATTGAACAGAAAAAAAAATCACCTTAAAATTTTTATTTTAGAAATTGTTTAATAAAAAGGATACATGTAAATGGGCTTTATTTTAACATAAACTGCTGCAAAAATAAGAAACTATTCTCCCAACAAGCAAAAAGAATGAAAAACCAGTATGTACGATTCAACTTAAACAAATTTTCAACCGAAATATTTCTACATTTTAAGTTTGCGCACAATATTTTTTATGAGGGGAGACCGTCAATGAAAACTGAAGTTACTACGAAGTTATTATAAACATTTTTCATCTGAAGGCTACAAATTGATTGAAAATTGCATGAAATTGGCAAGCTGATATTTAATTTGACTTAAAGATCGGATAATTAACAGTAACAGACTTGATTGGAGATGATTTACACATTAAAATATAATTAAATTCTGAACATTCAAGTTAACGACCACACATTTTTATGTGAATAGCAGCCTATCATTGAATTCATTCATAGATGATTACCTAACTCATGCTGCCTTTTTAGATGTTTCTTTTCACGTATTTTTCAATGAAAAACTATTGTCAGATCTATGGGCGGCCAACACCGCCAAAAATGAATAAGTTAATTTAATTTAAAGAATTTTGGCATAATTCAGACCAAACTCATTCAACTCATAGGACCATTTAACTTAATTCGATGCATTTTCATTTAATTCGGTGCAAAACTTTGCTCAGTACGACAAACTGCCAATCAATCCGAATGAGTTCCATTCAAACAAGTGCACAATGTCATTTAATTTGAAAGAAGTTCATTCAAAACAGAGTATAATAATTCAAAACAAACATCTTTGTGTTTTAATTCAGTATAATATCTTTTAAAACTATGAAGCAGAACATTTAATTATAGCAAATCCTTTCTCATCCGATATCATTTAATATCCTATTCAAAGCAATGCTTCACAATCCAATATGATTCATTATCGTTTAAGCCGATGGAACTCCATTCAATTCGAAGGTTAGACAGTGAATTCGGTGAGGGGGCGCTGTACCATTCCTTATAGCAGTTTCTTCCCTTTGTCCCTTTCCCAGTCATCACAAAGTATCAATTCCTAACACAAACTGTTTATTTACAAATTAATTTTTTTTCCATTTATATTATAGGAAATAAAACGTTTGCTTGATTTAATATATTGTTATGAAAAAAAAATGTGTTTCAAATGTTACATAGTATTTTCGAAAAAAACTTTGAATAACACAAACATCTTCAGATTTTTAAGCTAAAACTATATAACCTGTACGTGTCCACAGGGTCTATTTAATCAATTAACCCTGGTGTACATAATGATTAAAACAGACGGTTTCTTAAGATTTATTTAAAATAACTCATTTAAAAACCAAGCTTTACATATACCAATGTTGTGTTACACAAAAACTCTGGGTGAATAAGAAGGGGTTTCTCTTGAGACATATGAAAGACAACAATACTGCACCGCTTTAAACACCCACTGGCAAATCGCACGTAATAATTGCATATTCAGTGTTATATAGGCTTATAACATTTTATTTAACCAAACACAGCTTGTGTGATATATATCATCGGACAAATGTAGACCCAAATCTGTCGTTGCATCTGAACAGAATTTCCATGTAACTGTTTCCTATTGCTAGTGGGCACAATTTCACATAAATCCACGTCATTGTATAAATTCAGCAAGCAAAGGGTCACTGTACGAGACTTCTGATATAATAAAAAAAAATCAATTTGTAATTACGTTTTTCCTATAAAATAACAAAACATATTTTTACTAAGGTATTGAGATGCATACTGACTAATCAATGCAGTTTCAATCTATAATTTTATTCTGGGTCAAGAGGTATCTCGTCCCGAGAAATTGTGACCTGTTGATTAATTAACTGGGGGTTTCATTGATAAGAATAATATCAAATTACACCATGGAAATCAGGGATAATGTTTAACACGGGTTCAAAGTTCCAAGTTCTCCAACAGATTTTCCTTGGGGAATCTTAATTAGACTATTAGCAAGTTAATATAAAGATTAAGATTTTTAAGTATTCTTTCAAAATCATAGCAAAATCTTTGAAACTTATTATAATCGAGAGTTAGCACTCTTGGTATTTACGATTGTTCCTCTACGAAGTTACATTTATAATAAATCTACTATCCATGCTTATTACGAATAATCTGCTTTATTACTACTACATTAATGTTAATAAGTTTTTATATCTTTTATAACATTATGCACAATAAACAAACAGACAATAGGCAGTTGATGTTTAGGCATTTTAAACACGCGTTTAAAAATGAAATGTGCATATTCGGCATAGCCACATTCAGTCAAAAAGATAATTTAAAAGACAATAACAACAACAAGAGCTGTCAGAGGAGACAGCATGCTCGACTATTCGAATCATTTGAAACAAATGCAATTTGAAGATTAAAACAATAACACATATGGCCATACATTCACATGCAATCGGGAAAAATATTAACAAGTGAATGGTAAGGGAGAAATTCATTTCAAATAACAGAAATAATTACTTAATGTACCATAAATATTAAAATGAATAGGGGAATAAGTATAAAATATTTTTGAATTTTGAAATCCCTTCATTCATAAAGAAGTAATAGCCCGAACAAATAAATTCAAGTTTTGGTAACTGTGACCTTGACCTTGATCTTACAGGCATGGGTAATGTATGCAACACACCGCCTTGTCATGGTGAACATTTGTGCCAAGTTATTTTGAAAACCCACCATTCAAAACAAAGTTATAGCCCCGACAAGAAAATTCTATTTTTAATAACAGTGACCTTGACCTTGGACCTACAGGCAAGGACATGGTTCAGGACTCACCATCTTGTCATGGTGAACATTTCTGCCAAGTTATTTTGAAATTACTCTATTCCTTACGTAGTTACAACCCTGACAAGAAAATTCTATTTTAGTAACAGTGACCTAGACCTTGGACCTACAGGCATGGGCATGGTACGGGATACAGAACCTTGTCATGATGAACATTTGTGTCAAGTTATTTTGAAATCACTATATTCCTAACAAAGTTACAGCCCGGACAAGAGAATTCTATTTTTTAGTAACAGTGACCTTGACCTACAGGCATGGGCATGGTATGCGATACACCGCCCTGTCATGAGGAACATTTGTGTCAAGTTATTTTGAAATCCCTCCATTTATAATGAAGTTACAGCCCAGAAAAGAAAATTCTATTTTTAGTTACAGTGACCTTGACCTTGGACCTTCAGGCTTGGGTATTGTGCGGACACACTGCCTTGTCATACTGAACATTTGTGCAAAGTTATTTTGAAATCCCTCCATTCATAACAAAGTAACAGCCCCGACAAGAGAATTCTATTTTTAGTAACAGTGACCTTGACCTTTGACCTAAAGCCATGGGCATGGTACACGACACACCGCCCTGTCATGGTGAACATTTATGTCAAGGTATTTTGAAATCCCTCCATTCATAACGAAGTTACAGCCTGGACAAGAAAAGTCTATTTTTAGTAAGAGTGACCTTGACCTTGGATCTACAGGCATGGGTATTGTGCGGACACACCACCTTGTCATAGTGAACATTTGTGCCAAGTTATTTTGAAATCCCTCCATTCATAACGAAGTAACAGCCTGGTGAAGAAAATTCTATTTTTAGTAACAGTGACCTTGACCATCGACCTACAGGCTTGGGCATGTACGTGACATACCGTCTTGATATGGTGAACAATTATACCAAGTTATTTAAAACTCCAATAAGAAATAACAAAGTTAAGAGCGGACATGATTTTGCAAGAAAATTCTATTTTTAGTAACAGTGACCTTGACCTTGGACCTACAGGCATGGGTAATTTACGCGACACACCACCTTGTCATGGTGAACATTTGTGCCAAGTTATTTTGAAATCCCTCCATTTATAATGCAGTGAAGGACCAAGTGTATATTTCGCTTAACACAAAATGTAAGTGAAAAAGGGGCATAATTTGAAAAATATTGGAAGTAGGGTTATAGGTCTTGTGGGTTATGATGTAGATTTTGATGGTGAAAATATATTTCAAGTTTCAAGGCAATATCTCAAGTAGTTTTAAAGTTATGGGCAAAATGCATATTTTGCTTAACACAAAAAATTAGAAAAAAGGGGCATAACTTGAAATATATTGACAGCAGAGTTATGGGTCTTGTTGGTAATGATGTAGAATTTGATAGTGAATATATATTCCAAGTTTCAAGCTGATATCTCAAGTAGTTTATAAGTTATGGACCAAAGTGCATATTTTCCTTAACGCAAAATTTAAGTGAAAAAGGGGCATAACTTGAAAAATATTGGAAGTAGGGTTATAGGTCTTGTGGGTTATGATGTAGATTTTGATGGTGAAAATATATTTCAAGTATCAAGGCAATATCTCAAGTAGTTTTAAAGTTATGGGCAAAATGCATATTTTGCTTAACACAAAAAATTAGAAAAAAGGGGCATAACTTGAAATATATTGACAGCAGAGTTATGGGTCTTGTTGGTAATGATGTAGAATTTGATAGTGAATATATATTCCAAGTTTCAAGCTGATATCTCAAGTAGTTTATAAGTTATGGACCAAAGTGCATATTTTCCTTAACGCAAAATTTAAGTGAAAAAGGGGCATAACTTGAAAAATATTTGTAGCAGAGTTATGGGTCTTGTTGGTAATGATGTAGAATTTGATGGTGAATATATATTCCAAGTTTCAAGTTGATATCATAAGTAGTTTTTAAGTTATGGACCAAAGTGCATATTTTGTTTAACGGACGCCGACGCCGACGCCGACACCGGGGCGAGTAGGATAGCTCCCCTATTCTTCGAATAGTCGAGCTAAAAATTAGAATCCGAAGTGTTACCGTTTTGTCGGTGGCAAAATATTTTGCCGCTGGAGTTTTAAACCAGGTTCTAAGGTGCAGCAGTCTCATACAATGAAACAGTTCGATAACCACATGCTAGTAGTTATGCTGTTGCTAAAAAGCTTCTCAAAGAACAACAGTTTTATTGCATTCAGTTAAGTAGCTTTCCTCCATCTAAATTAGTTTAATTTTCCCCATCATTTGTTTTAATAATTTCATGAGCTGATATTCCACGAAAAGGGGCTTGTGACATTTCGCTGGTTAAATTGTTTTCTATTGCTTATTTGCTTGTAGTGTTTGCCGATTCTGCAATTCCTTTCTGAAATGAAATGGTAATATACACTTAATGTGTGTTCTTTAACTTGGAGATTAAAAACTTACTTTGGTATATTATAGCAGATAAAACAATAACATATTTATAGGATAGATCTAATAGTCCAAATAATAAACAGTATTAGAATATTTTCATATAGTTTTATAATCTGCTATTTTATACTTAAATTATGTAATATAGTTCTTTTGAAAATCGTGTAATGAACACTTCACATTATCATCATCATTATTATTATTATTATTATTATTATTATTATTATTATTGTTATTATTATTCAGAGTCTGAACAAGAATCTTCGCTTCACAAGAATAACTGTAAATTGAGCTGTCTTCCCAGCACTTGTCTGCAGTTTAGGGGTTATTTTTCGAGCTACGAAAACTATTTAACAACATTTATAAATCTTAATTTAAGGTCAAATGTACATTATGCCATTTCAAGTCATACATCTGCTTTGGTATTGATGGTACTGACATTAAACAGTATTACAAATATGCATCCCTTGATTTTAATGGTAACCTATCCCGGAACCAGTTATTATGAAAACTTCTCTTTGAAATGATCACTAATGATTTACGGCGGTTAATTATTCCCAAGGCGCCTGCTCCAGATAAGACGATTTATACAGAGGTTGAACCGAATGGGAAGAGGTTGCACTGAATGAAAAGATGATGCACCGAATTGAACGAGGTTGCACCGAGTTGAACGAGGTTGCACCGAATTAAACGAGGTTGCACCGAATTGAACGACGTTGCACCGAATTGAACGAGATTGCACCAAATTGAAAGAGGTTTCACCGAATTAAACGAGGTTGCTCCGAATTGAATGAGGTTGCACCGAATTGAACGACGTTGCACCGAATTGAACGAGATTGCACCGAATTGAACGAGGTTTCACCGAATTAAACGAGGTTGCTCCTAATTATATGAGGTTGCACCGAATTTAGTGTGTTGATGCATTAAATTAAAGCAGAATAAGCACCGTTTCTAATGGTAATACACTGAATTGGATTACTTGATGTCTTGTTTTAGGAGCAATATCGCTGCGTGGTTTAAAAATACACCGAATTGAAGCAGAAACTGCTTTGTTTTGACAGCTAAAGTCTTTCTTTGCAACATTTTTGTTTGAATTGAACGGATTTGTTCCCCGTTGTGTTTGTGGTACGATTGAATTAAAGCAAATTATTCATTTTTGGCGGTGTTGGCCGCCCATACAGATCCTTTATATCAAAAAGTTTGAACAACATATGTTCACCTGGTCCCAAGGTTATAAAACTGAGCATGGATACCAGTCTCAAATCTCAAGCATCTGATTGGCTGAAATGGCGACTGGTAGATTTGAGACTGGTTTTCAATCTCAGTTTTATAACCTTCAGCGCAGCTGATTTCTACAACATTCTGATCACACAATGAATACAGAGACTTTTCCAAGTCAATCAATATATACACTACAAACAATTGAACCTGCATACTATTATAAGGAATACAAAACTTGAAAACACAATTCACACCAATAACCCAGGATCTAGCCACACAAAAACAAATTTACTTCCTTTTCCTAATTTTAGTAACTATTAATAGTATAAACTGATAATACTAACACTACAACTGCCTGTTACTTACAATTATTTTATAACCTTTCGAGTCTACTTTTGTGTACTGTTTGTTGTATTGACCTGCATTGTATTTATACAAGTGCATAGACTAGCGACAACAAAATGAAAAGTGTATCTATTCTGTTGAAAAGAATGATTGGACATGCATGTCTTCTTTACCAGTGATTTAATGATCTCTAGTCAGTAATGGGCTATATTTTAGTGAATTTCCATCTTCTTAAAATTACTGCCATCATTTGAAACAAAATATGTTAAATAATTCTCTAGCACGCTATTCTGATACTATGTTGAGAATTACAATGACTAAATAAAATAATTTGGTTTTATTATATATAAATTTTATTTTCTCAATTGCAATTCAAATTCATATAAAATTCCCTAATTCTCAGGGTATGCGACATGTTCCCAAATTTTACAGATAAAAAGTTTAACATTATGAATGTAAAAAAAACTCAATACAGTCTTAATCATTCAGATAAAGTAAAATTACATGTATTACAGATGACTCCAAAGAAAAGCCTGGTTACACAGCAATTTTTTCCTTCTTTAACTACCTCCCCAAAAAGGTACCATTCCCAAAGCTCACAGGAGTCTTCCCAATTCAATCGCTGGACCTTTCCCAATCCGCAAAACTACTGTTCCCAACAATAAACAGTGCCGTTCCCCCCCCCCCCCCCCTTCATTTCAAATGCGGATTCATTTCACTTTTATTGCAACCTCAATGACACTTTTCCTGTCAATGATAGAAATTATTTTTCCATAGACAGGCAGTCATTGGATTGTCAGAAACTTAATTCTGGCATAACATTTACATCACTAAAGGCTTTCCTGTTAAGGAACCAGACCTTACGATTCTTTGTGAAGCTGATTAAAACCCCTACTGTGAATTTACTTGAATTATGAAAAAATCCCAATTGCGCTTATTTTGTGACTAATTTTTTTCCCAATTTCAAGATTTTATGATGGGAAAATTTCCCAATTGTAGGAGAAGGGGAAAAAAAACGCTGTATCAATATTAATTTCAACAATAAAACACAATAACTCCAGCATTTCCTGGTGAATTCTTGCAGACTGATCTGCACATATATGAAAGTTATAGATGCCATGGATAGAACAATTTTATCAATCAAAGGAACACAACTCCAGCATTTCCAGTAATTCAAATTGATTTGAACATCAGGCTTTGCAAAAGTTGCCAAACCGTGGGACATGTCCGGCGAAAATCAGACCGGTCCAATATTTTTTTCAGGTTCTGGACCTTATGTCCGGCACAGTTCAGACATTTATTTACTGAGAACCACTGAGTAAGAGTCAATCCATCCAGCATGATAACGGGTTTTATCAAATCCGATCAAGAGCTGAGTTTTCTCCTTTGAATAAAAAAAGTAAAATGAGTTTTGATTCGCCGTTTCTTTTTAAGCTTCCAATTAACTTCTAGATGTACAAAGAAAATTATTCTTGCGGAATTACGATGGTGCTACACCAGCCAAAAAAGCAAAAAAAAAAGTTAAAGAAAATTAAGCAGAACAAAAGGAATAGGAGCCCAAGTGGCTGCCGAGAACATTTGTTGAGAAATGGCGGCTCGTGGTTTCTTTTCGATCAGATAGTATTTAAGACACTGAAAAAATTGTACCCAGTTTTGAAAATGATATTCGTCTAGTGGAATCCAGACCATCCTGTTTCATATACTCTATTGAAATTCTGTGTGATAAGGACTCTGAATATAAATTATAAAAGTGATGATTTTGATAATGAATGTTTTCATTTCCAGACAGTCAACCAATATGGATAAACTGATGTTTTATCTAAGAGACAAGAATAAACATGTTAAAGAAACCTTTAAAGGATGATGTGTCTTGAATTTAAATAAAAAACAAAGGTATACAGAATATCTGAAAAAAAATTTGGTCAGAAAAAATTTTCAGCAGTTTCGCGAAACCTGTGAACATCATTCTTAGTATGACCGAGAATTGATGTCAAATATGTCTTGATATCATGTAAGACAATAAAGGACAATGACTTAGTACAACCACAGAAATGAATACTCAACATCCTAATATTATGTCCTGCTCATATAATCTAGATTTTGATAATGTGTTCACTGTTTGAATCCATTATGCAAAACTTTACAAGAAGCACACTCTGCAAGATTGAAACAAATCAACAGATATCCTCTAGATGTACATTACAATCCACCATCGTGAACACTCACTTTGGGTGTAGTTACATCTGCACACTATTTCATCTATGATCTAGAATGATCAAGTCAAAAATGGCCATAACTAGTGTTGGTTTTTTCTACTATTTTGTGATAGGGGTTAGGGAAAAAAATTATTTTAACCCTTTCCTCCATAGACACTCCTTAATTGCATGGGCAAACAGTTTAGATCCAGATCAGCCGGCACATCCATGCTGTCTGATCAGGATCTGAATTGCTCGCCTTTTGATTTGTTTGGTTATTTCTGACCAAAATGCAACCAGTGCAGATCCTGATCAGATGGCATGGATGTGCTGATCTGGATCTACACTGGTCACACATGTGTAAAATAACTGCAAGCTTGACTTTTCAAAAAGTCAGAAATAAAGAAAGCAGACATTTAAAAATCATTTTAAATGGGGCATCAGTCAGGAGTTTGATCTGATTCTTCCCCACCATCCAAAAAAAAAAAAAAAAAAATATTGAGTGAGGGAAGTTTGGTGGATGATTACCTGAATCCCTACCACACCCTCTGACAACAACACAAAGTTTGTTTGATAGTGAGTAGTGAGTAGAAATATAAAAAAAATTTTGTTAAATAAAATTTTTGGAGGGGGAGCCCATCTGGACACCAATGCAAACTTTAATCAAAGCGTGACAGCATCACCAATGGAAACATGAAAGAACTTTTGGATATATTCTTCAAATATATTAGCTAAAACTCTTAATCTTTTTTTTTGCCCAACTGACAAAAAAGTAGGAATAGTAGGAGTTTTGTGTAAAAATGTAGGAACAAGACTAAAAAGCAGGAAAAAATAGGAAAAAGTATAACTGCTTGACAGCCTGTATAAATAAAACAACTGTAAATGACTACCAAAGAGAGGAACACCAGTAAAAATATGATAATTTTATAAAACAACCTCTTATCTTGTTCTTGATCATTGTAAATCAATCCAGTCATCAGTATTTACCTTACATTAATAAATATTATTTACATGAAACAAATATATGTATATTATCACCATAATTGTTTTAATTGTTTTATCCTTGTCATCATCCTTATTAACAACAGCAACAACAACAACAACAACAACAACAACATCAGTAGTCAGATCACAAAAGCTCTGGACTTTTTTTATAAAAAAAGTTTTGACAGACCTGCATTTGCAGTGTACCGCTTAAGGCCATTTCTATTTGTTGGAACAAGGTTTTTTTCTGTTTTCAAACTACATTCTTAACAGTTTTGCACCTGATGGCTTTAACTCTTGATTATTGATAACAAATTCATAATATTATAACACTATTAATTTCAATTCCTCATTCCGATTTACAAAAACTGTAACAGCTCTCAAGTAGCCGAAAATATATTTTTTAAGCCTAAGATACGAGTCTGTTGCAGGCCAAAGAAAACATTATATCTTTTACCTTCTCTTACAAAACAGTTTTAATCTTGCATGTAGATTAATTAAATTTCCATTTTTGGAATTATATCTTTTTTTTGCAAGATATTCTTTCACTCAACAAATAGCACAATAACACACAAAGATGTGCACAAATCTCAAAGACAGCATGCATCATTTCATGTAGGGTCATTTATTTTTCCAAAGTAAGAACTGCATGAAGGTCACCAAAATGTTATAAAATGTTCTAGATCTATCTGTCAGTTAACAATCATTATCTTGTTTACCTATCATCAAATGAAGCTGCAAGAAGTCTTATCATTCAATTATGTATTAATCTTCCCAACCTGTGTGAAAAAGTAGTCAAACTCAATCCCAAACTTTTTGCTACATTTTTTTCAGCCCAGCGGTATTTTCGCCTTCCGCATTTCGGGAAGATAACATGTTATTGTAATATAAAGCAGTATTTTCTTTAAAACATCGGTAAGATTCGACAAACTAACTCCCTTTTCTCAATTATTCATCTTTTAACTTTGAAGGTCATTGCTCATTAGTAAATAGCAACACCATGGCGAGCAATAAGCAATAATCAACAACGTGACCATCCGCTAATGCACTAAACTGTAGCATATAACACCGTATCTCCCTCGCTTAATACGATGGCTTACAATTCTTTACATAATACACTTTTCATCAATGTAACTCTTTCAAATAGAAAGCATATAGTTTAAGAAACGATTTTCTTAAACTATAGGAAAAGGGAACATTCGTCTGCGCTAGAATAAGCTTTCAAATTTCACCTATTTCAAGACTTACAAAGAATCCGCCATTTTGTGTAAAATGAATATTTGCGCGAAGGATTTTGGGTAGAAAACAGACACGTGGAGAGTCACATGATTGAAAATCTAAAAATACACAAAACAAAAATACCCGATTTTATGAAGAATTCTGCAGATTCCGAATACTTGAACAATCAGAATTACATATATTAAAACAGGCTTCACATATGTTGTTAAATATCTAAGTTACGATGCTCAGGAAAAATGTTTTGATATTTTAAATAACGCCTTGTTTACCGCCCTTTTCGTCTGCTGTCTGCGCAGTGCAAGGGCGTTCAAGGTATTGAAGCTAGAGGACAGATCTTACCCCATGTGTTAAACAGGTTAAACTAACATATAATAAATTCTGGCTTTATTTTTTATTTTGAGTATGACTTGCGTTAGCAGGAGGCTCTATCAATCAATGAAGTAACGAAGGAACACATTTAGACCTTAGGCCTATAGCTAAATTAATTAAACACAAAGTAGGCTTGTACAGTGCTCCATGCAGAATTTCGAATAAATATAGTGTAGGATGGTGGTTCGCCGTGTTAAATATCACGTATAAAGATCACGTTTATTTATTTTATGTACTAGTTCTATTATGCAAAACACTTTGATCATGCTGGAAAATATCTTTAAATATAAAAATTTGGTGGAAGACAATAGCCTTCCATCTTTTTTTAAATACACAAATCTGAAAATGAATGCTAAATTTCATTTATCCAGAATCTCTAAAATTGATTTCAGCGTGTGCGTGTTGTTCTTATGTTATTATAAAATCATTTCTAAATAAAAGGGAAAAAAACACGGTCCATTTTGAATTTAATAATATGTATATTACTTATTAGGTACTACCGTTTTACAAAATCTTGATACAATGAATCAGTAGCCTAACCGCTTCAGCAGGCCGGGAGCCTAAAGTTATTTCCTGGTGAGGCGGGATAGGGGGTGGGGATGCGTGTTGTTGATTTTTACGAGTTAAATCATAAGTAGATTTTGATATGACTAATATTTTACTACATGACTACTATAAACACAAATTGTTTTGCCATTTCTATACCGGGTGTGCCGTGGCTAGGTGAGTGGCCTGACAACCTGTCATATTGATATTGATAGACAACCTGTCATATTGATATTGATCACGTTGAATTTTACAAATAAAACAAATTATAATAAGAACAGACTATTTTGATCATATTATATATTTTTATTACTAATAACTTACTACTATTAAGACAAACAGTTTGATATCACGAATGACAGCAATGTTTTCATGCCCGGATCCTGAAAGCCATTTCATGGAAAACATTTCCTGGGCGGAGAGGGAGCTAACAATCAGTCATTTTGATTACATTAATCGGTTTCTTGTTTGACCAACTAAACACCGCCGACCGACCGACCGACCGACCGACCAACCAAATCAAATTGAGTTTGGGTCATTAAAATGTTGTTATTTTTTTAAATAATTTACTCTGCACAGACTCTACAACTGTGTAGACTAGTCTGGATGGAAATTCGGTTCATGGTCATCTCCTAAAAGGTTTTAATTAGATTTATATTTTAGCGTATACAAAGGTTCACACGATTGAAAATTCACTGAATACACTAACAATCAGAATAAAATAATCATCTCATAGCAGCTTAGCAGCTCATTTTGGAATTGGGGTAAATATGAAAGTTCATAATCCGGAAAATATTGTTTTATACAGTTATTGGGGATTAAAGTTTCTAAACCGTTGGCTTAAGTAACAGAGGAAAGTCTCCAGACAGTATCCGGAGATGATATGGCTCCGGGAAGAAGGAACGCTTGTCATGACAATCAACATAGCAATATATGGACAATAAGCCAAAGCTTTCTCGGGTTATTGACCGGACAATTATTTTACATCTATGGTCGCCATGACTTTGACCTGTTGACCTCGAAAATAATAGCTAATATTTACTCATAATGACCAACCAATCTACCAAGTTCGAGGCAACTAGGCCCCAACAATAACCAGTTATTGAATAGGCAAGCTTATGCATTAAAAGTCACTGTAACTGCTGTCCTGTTGTCCTTCTATCGGAAGGGGTCATCTACTTGTCACGACCAACCTCCTACCAAGTTTGAAGACATTAGTTCTCTTTTTTTTGCATTAAAGGCCTCCGTGGCGTGGCATTGGCCTTTGACCAATTTATCACAAAATCAACAGGACCAATCTAACTGCCATGACCAACCAGTCTGATACGTTTTGGGGTAGTAATGCAAACCATTCACTAGTTATTGAATAGGCAATATTTGGTCTATCGACAGAATGATTATTTGACAGAAACAAACGGCCATAACTCTGGTAAAACACAGATGACACGGAAAGTTGCAATAATATTTTACCAAACGGTACTTCCCAAATCAAGATCAAGTTCTTTTGAAATCAAGGTAGAGCAGAAATCTACAAAAAAGCTTCTGTGCTTAAGATTATACAATTGAGATTTGAAACCAGTCTCACATCTCAAAGACCTGATTGGCGCCATTTCAGCCAATCATATCCTTGAGATTTGAGATTGGTTTCCATTCTTAGTTTTATATAGTCGGGTTTCATAACAAATAACACAAGCTTTAAAGCCGACTTCACCACGCTATTTTCTTTTCCTATACATAAAAGTCTTTTCATCCAAGCAGCTTCTCTTACAAAATATTTCCTGTTTACTCTAAACCTATGAAATAGAAATCTAGATAAATTCCTGCTCTAAAGCGCCGAATGTGAATGGAATGTACAAAAAAAGACATAATTTTTATTTAACACTAATTAGTCATACTTAGTAACTGTCAATTTTCGAAGTTTTGGTTGCAAATCAATGATTCGGACACCAGTGACAACTCTGTGTACATGAGTTTACATGCCCGTACTCAACCTTGTCGGTCAAGCAAAGATTTGATCTCCGTACCTACCCCTTCATCAACTTTTGGGTTGAATTCACGGCTTTGCGTATCGGATTTCACCCAACCTTTTGTCACCTTCAAAAGTGAGTGTTTCCCTTTTCTACTGATACAGTCATACCTTTTATAATTCGTACCCACTATACAAAATATTTAAGACTATTATTAAGAAAGCTTAGGCCTAATCTTGGCGGAGAAGCAGACATTCCATATTACATGTATACTGTATTTATTAACGGATATGTCTACACGACAATAAGTATGGAGACATAATAGTCATATTACTGTGTCAAGATCCTACCCTTGGTCGCTGTTTTTGACTACCTCCGCCACCCCTCCCCACCCCCGCACACCTTTCTTCGCGTAGCAACATGCCAATACTAGTAACCCATTTTTAGGTTATTACGGGGTCGCACTGGCCTACACAGAGAGTTTATAACTGAACAGCTGACAAGCATTACTATTTTGCCGGGTTAAAATGCCACACAAAACAAATATAAGGTTCAAACTGAACTTAATACGACAGATTTGTTCAGTTAGTGCAGGGCGGTTACGATAGAGGACTTCGTCAGAGAGTATCCGAATGCAAAAATATAAGTTTTCTACTTCCGTGTTGTCTAACTTGCCCAATAGTTTGGCAAATGGTTTATTTAATTTACAATCTGAGGTATGAGTAGACGTTTATTCGCAATAATTATAATTTGCATGATATACTAGCAGTTGAATGTCTTCTGTCGTTTAGATTTCGCTTGTTAATAGTAGAATTGTGGGTGGATTGTTTCTAGTTTCGTTTTCGATTAGGGTTACGAAAGGTATTTTAAAAGTGTCTACAGACCGCCAGCTTATTATAAAGATGCAACAATGGAATTATATTATGGTTAAATAGTTTGTCTAGTAAAAATATAAAATACTATTATGGTTTGGTATTGTTTACTGTTACACGTACAGACACGCGCCGTTTATACAACGAGGGTCGTTCCAAAAGTTGAATTGGTGCAAGTTATTTTATTGCCGTGACGGCGACGGGAAAAACGTCGTTTATAAATTAACGAATGTATTCTCCGTAAGCACTATTTGAAAATGGAACTTGCACTCCATAAGAATAGTGATCAAAATTAAGGATTTGAGAGGATGAAAATGTTTTAGTAACATCATTTATGAAACATCGACGCGTTCCGGTTAACGGTACGGGAATCGTTACAACAGGAATCAAAACATTCTACCAAACAAATGTGTCAACAGCAGCCTCAAGAAAAAGCTGCATTCTGTCAACCGAAGGTTACTATGGACAAATACTTACGGTCAGGGAAAATGCTGATGGTTTCAAAGACTGTCTGAACATCGGGCATTTTCTTTAATTAATGCACACAAAACACAAAACAACTGGCAACACTTACATTTTTTGATATTACTAAACATTAATATCATCATTATGTATGATATTAAAAGGTCACAGGTTCATTCTTATATGGTCACTCAATAAATGAATATTTATATTCGGTTGGCTATCGATATACTTTTTAATGAAAATGTAGATATGCACGCAATGAAAGTTTGACAATTCAGTATATAGGGGCAATACCTCACTCTGTAATATGGGTGCTTATCATAGAGTTTTCTAAGGTTTAATGGATACGCTGCGAATGCCATGGTTTTTCTTGATTCACATTTCTTTTTCGCTACAGGTAGCACCAAAATTTTATCATCACCATGGCAACAGGAGCGGTCGGGACCGACAAGAAGGACAAGATGCTGGTGGCGGCCATTGATTTTGGCACGACTTTCAGCGGTTACGCCTTTTCTTTCAAACATGACTACCAGGCGGATCCTTCTAAAGTGTCGACAAATCAGAACTGGGTCGCCGGATCAATGGCCCTTGTTTCACTAAAAGCTCCCACAGTTGTTTTGTTCGACGAGAATAAAAAGTTTCACAGTTTCGGTTATGAAGCGGAGAATACATATTCCGAGTTAGCATTAGACGACGAGCATCACAAATGGTACTTTTTCAAAAGATTCAAGATGAGGCTGCACGAGAAAAAGGTATAAACTGATATTTAATTCTGTTCATTAAGGGTATGAACGTTTCAGCAACCCACATATTAAAGGTTTATAATTATAATTTGAAATAATCGTAAATAAATGTTATTGTGATGTGCTGTCTAAGCTTGGATCCGTTGAAGTGTTTTTCACTATCTGGGAAAATGACATGTAGCCTTGAAATTAAGGGAAATAGCATGATAAGGTATGAAAAAGCCTAATATAAACTAAACAATTGCAGTTTGTTTTAAAGAAATTTTAATAGATTAGGGTGCTGTTGACAGCCCATTAAAAAGCCCAGTTTTCGCTATAAACAGTTCATATAAATGGCTGTATATTACTGTAGTTTTTTTTATGTTCTGTCCTTGTTACTTTGAAGTTTTGTATCCATAGTTTGAGCATCGATATTGAATCGGTCGCGTACGATCGATGATAAATATAACTCGATTTGACGACAACCCAAGGAGTAGACACTTTGGCCCGGGTTGCGTGCGCTCATTTCCGATTTGAAGAAATGTGTTCCGCTGGGTTGATCCGGCGAGGCTGTCGGAATCAAAAGCTGAATGTTTGCCTATTGATAACTGCTTTAACAGCTGATTTTAAATGCATTTAATTAACTTCATTACAGATTAAAAGAGACATTGAAATAGACGACGATAAAGGGAGAAAAATGAAGGCAATCGATGTGTTTGGTGCAGTAATCAAATATTTAAAAGACCATTTATTAGACTTACTACAGAAACGTGGTACAGAAGTAAAGAATGAAGACATACATTGGGTTTTGACGGTGCCCGCTATATGGACGGACTCAGCAAAACAGTTTATGCGCGAAGCTGCATATAAGGTACATGGGTAATTAAAGGTTAAAGGTTATGGGTTTATAGTCTGGATCGTACGAAACATATTCACCCGACTTTCACATTTACCCCCTGATCACTGGATATAAGTCATCCGTTAACAGTCGGTGCCGAAAGCAGCCACAGAACATTGGCTTATATTCCTCACAGGAAGTTTATACACCTGGGTGGAGAGAAGCAATGAAGGCTTAATTTCTTGCTCAAGGAAATTAGCGGCCGGACTGCGGCTCGAATCCGGGACCCCTCGATCCCCAAGCGAGCGCTATACCACTGGATCTATTTAAGTACTGTAGTATCATTTAATTCCGCGATGCCAAATTTTCCTGCAAAACCCGTAAATAACAAATTCGCGGGAGCTTAAATTCGCGCACTGTTCAATAGTTTCATTTCTCTGGGGTTGAATTTCGCGCTCTTGCCCTAGCGCGAAATACGCGAAAATTAAACTCGCGCGAAATAAAATGGTTTAACAGTACTTTAGATACTTATTATATGTTGTCGTTCTTCTTCCTGAAAGTGAGGCCACAAGGACCCACTTGTGACGAGCAATGTCAGCTTGTGGCATGCAATTAATCATTAGAAATACATACATTAGTTATATAAACACCAGTCAATATATATTTTCCTGTTATCGCATGGTCAGATCGTGTAAATGTATATTTAAAATACATTTGCACTTTGCTACCGATATTGTGATAGTCCCATACACATTGTAGTATTGAAAGCGTTTATCGTACCGATTCACGCCATCGTTCCGATAGGTCAACGTACCGATATGACACCTTAAGACAGGTTCTATACTAAATATATGACCCCCATATTTTACGATGACAAAAGAAACTAAAGGTTAAGGCGACACGATATTAAGATACGATGTCAATTGTTTAGTCAGGGGGTTAATAAGTATATTATTTTAGCGTCGATTCTTTCCAGAATAACAAAATTTGATAAGAAGCGTTTGTCAATTCTTAAAAAAATGTTTCGTTGATGCTGACAATAGTTTTCATATACCTTCCCCAAACAAGCTAGATCTACCATGTCGGGACTGATTACTTATAGGAAAATGCAATGTTGCGATAGTTGTATCTGTTCTGGCCTGGATCGACGGATTATCCAGAGATGTCAGTTGACATTGCATGTGTTGGTATCTCTTTGGTGTATTTCTTATTTATATATATTTTTGGATGCCCTATTGATACGGCTAGGAAGTAATTTTGATAAATTATTTTTCACGCGAGGTATAGATGGGAGAATCCGGCCCGAGGAAACTGTTTTGGGCGGTAACGAGGCTATGTCGAGTTACAACTCAGAAACAGTTTCGCAAGGGCCGGACTTTCCATCCGAATCGACTATAAAGTACAGACAAAAACATATTCCGGCATACCAGATGGTCGCATAGGCCATAAGCCACATTTTGTCACGATGCCTAACAGCGCAAGAATAGCTGAAAAACGTCACAGCGAAAACACGGAAAACACCGATCACAGTGGTTCAATTATTCGCTGCGCGTTCAAAGGCTTTGACAGAAACCATTGTGTTCTGCCTCAAACAAAACATTATGGAAACTTTATTTGATTTTGGTTATTACCGATCATTTTAGTAGTATTAAGACAGTAACGTACGTTAAATGGGAAATAACGTTAAAGGGTTTCGCGTTTAACATTACAGTGTCTGGAAGTTGGCTCGGTATATCTACCTTACATGTCATGCAGCCAGTCTGAAAATGATTTTCCTCCCGTTTAACACACACTTTAGCATACGCTGTTATGTCCGAACCCAGGAGACTACCAAACTTTCCGATAGGAATAAATATATTCTTCGCCTCTTCGTTTCTCATTGCAAAGTTTGTAGAGTCGGTACTGTGAGGAAATTCGACATGTAACTGACCATTATACATACAGTTCTTTGTGATACAGGCTGAGATAGACGGCGGACAACTATCTATAGCTCTAGAGCCGGAGGCGGCCAGCTTGTTCTGTCAGTTGATCCCTACGGATAAGATACATGGATCCGAAGGAGCAAAGTTTGCTGTTGCTAGTCCTGGAACCAAGTACATGGTAATAGATTTAGGAGGTAGGAGTCATAATTCATGCATCTACACTTTCATTCTGAAAGCTATTATTCTAAAAGAAAGAAAGAAAAACAACTTTGCAATATTTTATGTGACTTGAAATAAATTCTTTTGGGATGTTTCGTGGACTTCAAAATAATTTAGTGAAGTTTTTATACTTATAATTACAATGATCGTTTAAGAGCGAAACAATGCATTTCGCCAAAAAATATTTCATTGCAAAACAACGACCATTTTATCTAATAATTGAAATATTTACTCTCACGTGGGTGTTTTGACCTTAAAAAACTAAACTTTAATAGCGAAGATAGCACTTGTACATTACCGCTTACGTTAAAGACAAGGTAATTTAAGTAATTTATGGTTTATCAGCTAAAAGTAGAACAATTTCATTGCCGTGTTTTTTGACGAGTTTTGACCTTGGGGAAAATAGTCAATTCACCCATATTTTCCAAAAGATCATTAACGGTTGTAAACGTAGAGTATCACCTGAGTGTCTGCTTATCCAAAATAAGTTTTAATAGATTTTCTTCGAGATAAAAAACGTTAATGTTAGCGGCTGCACATATTAATAACAACTAACATTGCACCTGTAAATGTTACAGGAGGAACTGCGGATATAACAGTACACGAGAGACAAAGCGATGGGGGCCTGCGAGAACTGCATAAAGCCACAGGCGGGGCGTGGGGCGGTACAAAAGTTGACGAAGAATTTTACCAACTACTTATACGGCTTATAGGGGGTCCAGTGTGGCAGAAATTTGTAGACGACAATAAAGCCGATCATCTAGACTTACAAAGAGAGCTTGAAACGAAAAAACGCACAATTAAACCAGACTCTAGCGGAAAAATAACAATTAAAGTGCCTGTTGCGATTACATCAGTGTATAAAGACATGATGAAAGAGGATATTTCAGAGGCTATAGAGGGTTCACCATACGCTAGCAAAATTAAGTGGGTAGGAGATAAGATGAGAATTGACGCTTCGGTTTTCAAGAATTTATTTAAACCTTGCTCGGATAGAATTGTAACCCATATACAAGAATTGCTAAAGAACGACGATGTGAAAGGTACAAATATATTCCTAATGGTCGGTGGCTTTTCCGAGTCCGTGATGCTACAGGACGCCATTATAAAATCATTACCAAAGGGCAAGGTCATCATTCCAGAGGAGGCGGGGCTAACTGTACTGAAAGGCGCTGTCATATTCGGGCATCGCCCTGTTGCGATTACGTCACGAGTTTCCAAATACACATACGGTATCAACATATCTCCGCCCTTCGACCCTACCATTCACCCAGAAGACCACCGAGTCTCGGTTGGCGGAATAGACCGCTGCCGAGACGTTTTCAAGAAATACATCCATGAGGGAGAAACTGTTCGCGTGGGCGAGGCTCGCTCAGGAAAACATGTCACGCTCAAGTCTAATCAGCGAGAAATGCTGCTAAAGGTGTTTGCGTCGCCGAAACCGGACCCTATGTTCGTTGACGAGGACGATACCGAGTACCTGGGCAAGGTTGTGGTCAATCTGCCGGACAGCGATGAGAAAATAAGAGTGGAAGTGAAGATGATGTTTGGGGAGACAGAGCTGACCGTAGAGGCCGTGGAGCTGTCTCAGCATACCAAATATAGGGCTTATTTTGACTTCCTATAAATGAAATTGAGAATAAAAGGTCCGTATGGTAAAATATTTACCGAAGAATTATAAACTTTTAATAATAATACCAAACTGACATTTTAGCACACATTACAAAAACAAGATTTGACGTTTTAGTTGACATCCGTTTTTGTGCTCAAGAAAGAAATTTGGTTATGTGACATGTAAATGTTCATTGTGAACGTAAAATGTTCATTTTGGACGTCTGTGCTGTTAATTAAAATTGCACTAACGTTGTTATTTACCAGATACATTGCAAGATTTGCAGCAAAGCTGCAATCAGTAATTTTCCAGAATCTATATTGTTTGAATGCATATAAACTTTTGTAAAAAATAAAGAATTGAACTACTAATTACGAGTATCTAATTCGGTCCCAGCTACTATTCTTTTGTCTAAACCAGACAACGAATGTTAACCTTATTATATGAAATGACCAGATTGCTAAGTTTTATCTTATCATTATATATGGAGGGATATAATGATGTGCCTGTCCGTGTGGGAGGATGTGTGCGTGCATGCGTGAATGTGCGTGCGCGTGTATGCATGCATGTATATACGGAAAGTCGATTTGTCCTGTTTGTCGCCTTTCAGGTAGCCTTTTTCATCTATTGAAACCGAAAGTAGACATGATGGGAGTCTTTCTCGAATTGGCTTTTCATTTCAGTATTATCTGAACAGCATATTGTAGTTGAATATATTAATCGAAATATAATGCGTTATCATAGCAAATTGAATTTTCAGTATTGTTAATGAATGCAAATGCTTTTACTTGTAAAATCCATTCGAGTTATATTTTGAGCTCGGCGCGATTTGAATATATGTTATGTATTATTCAGAAGTGTTCGTAATGTTATGGTCTAACTTAAATTTTTAAAATAACTAAACTAAAAGAAACTACTACAAAGTATATCCCACCCAAGGAGCATGTTTGCGCACCCCCACCCCCCTTAAAAATTAACAGGAAAAAATATTGCGCACAATAGCCTCAGCGAACGCTTTTCATACTTCTTAAATGACCGTTTAGAGGATAGGTGTCCTGTCCCGGCATTGTGCAGCGAGCAAGAGCCACTCCCTTGATTAATGACTTGAGGTCACTTTGTATATTTTGAACTTGTTCATATTTCTTGTATTGTATAACTTATTAGATCCCGGGGGTAACTCCTTTAGGCACACAGGGATTTTGAAAAAAAACACACACTTACTTGGCACGAATAATCACTTTAAGAAAGAGATGTTTTGTTGCACGATCAAGCCAATTAATAGTTTTACGACCCAAATTCAGAGCGTGTTTGAACCCTTTGCATACTGATAACTAATTAATAAATACATCCATCAAATGGTATGTGTCATGTTGCCGCTGTTAGTGGTATACTGCAATTTCTTGGCACAGAAGATGATGTGTCAGCTCAAGAGCCACGCCTCAAGATGAAAGATCAATGTCACAGAAGATATAACCAAACTTAGAGAAACAAGTGTGTGCATCTGTTTCCTATTGAACATGTTTAGTTTAGTTTATATACAAGTCTCTGGCCTGCAGAGGTCAATTGGCAAATTGGGTTTGAATGAACATGCTTACCGAGGAGAAGCAATTAATTTAAATATTTAGATGCGTATTCAAAAGATGACCAAAATTTCAGTACAAGTAAAATAATATTCCGGTGTCGCTGTTTAAAAACACAAATGAATTTATAAATTCATTTCATTTTTATCCACTAGTATGAACAATTATTATAAGCATTGGCTTTATCGGTACGAAATATCCTCTGGTACTGCATAATATTGTTGTACAGTTTCATAAAGACTGAATGGTACTTGTTTTAAGTGACAGTCCGGACAATTAAATTTGTAAAAAAAATCCACAATTATCTCAGAACACTCGGCTGTTACTGGAACGACCGTGCTTATCATGGAGCTTTTTGTTTAAGTAAGAACAGTGTAGCCTGTCCATCGTGCTTCTTGACAAAATACAACCCGTCTTGACAGGCATATAAAACTAATTGCCCTCTTTTTCGGCGTTAGCTGTCTAAGCTCACTTTTGACCTAGTTTTTCGACCAATGAAATATTGTAAATAATACTCGTATTCTCTCATTATGCAGAGGGAAAATGAAATAAACTATTTCTATTGGTAGCTATTTACACCATAGAGGCATCTAGCAGGGTGGAGAGGTATCTAGTGGGATTTTTAT
Source organism: Corbicula japonica (assembly GCA_038501625.1). NCBI lineage: Eukaryota > Metazoa > Mollusca > Bivalvia > Venerida > Cyrenidae > Corbicula > Corbicula japonica. The sequence continues at coordinate 242,946 of JAZAYU010000032.1, read as the reverse complement.
TATTATGCAGCGGAAAAATCAAATAGATTATTTCGATTGGTGTTGTATTGGAGACAAACATATTTACGATTTAAATAACCAGTTAAGTCAATATTGATGGTTTAAATACATTTTTATATGGAATATTCTTGGGTGTCAGGTAAACACTTGCATACAACACACAGCGTAAAACGAAAGAGATGTGTATTCTTTTTTTAAAACGATGCATGATAAATTCAGAAAATGCTTTTCACGGTTAGGTGGGACAGACTTTAGATATTTCTAATTCTTACTGGTTTCTTTCTAGTTCCATTGATACTGTTCGTTGTAGTGTAGTGGCTAACACTCTCGTCTCTGAAGCGGAGGCCCCTGGTTCAAAACTCAGGAGGGACACTTTTTTTAAAGTTAATTACGTACAAGTTGGTAGATTTCGCTTTTTTAACAGGCTGTTTGTATTTATTTTTATTAAATTTCAAGGACATTTATTCATCTTGAGTTCTAACTCTACAAGAGGTATTTTATTGAAACTGAATAAATGTAGACAAGACTTAATGTAAGACATTGCTTCTTTAATCGACTTGTTATCACTGTATGAAATTGTTGCATCAGCTTCAACATTTTTTTTGAAAGACACTTTAAATGAATTTATGAGCTGTCATGATTCGGTCGCTTAAACTCTAGGTCATACTAAGAAGGCAGGGAGGGTTCGTCAACAGCTATAACAAGTAAAATAAAATAACTAAACTGTGTCTGCTTCGCCTCTCTGTATTTCCTTCTTTCTTATATACATGTACATGTATATATAAATCTTTTCCATCAACGCCGTTTATCTTTTTTAAAGATATTTCTTGTCACCAAATAATATACTTCTCAAAATTAGATAGGGATCGCTTTCCGTTTTATCCAGAATTATTGCCCCTACCAAGTTTAGACCGCTGTTCCGCTTCAACAGCTTGTAGGCTCGTTTCTCTTTGGCACGAAGCTGATGTCAAATGAACACATTTTCAGAATCGCAGCAAATATTTTATCGTTTCAAACTTATGAACACGAATTTTTACGTGATCCTTATCAAAATTTGAGTAGTATACATAAACATCAGTTACATATTGCAGGTATGTGTCTCTCACAGACGGATTTTGTTATAAGTAACGAAATCTACGCTACACCTCTGATAAATTTACTGGCGGATAAAAATAAAATATATGGTCATTCCCCTGTCAAAACCACATAATTGTCTTTTATTTTAACTCTGGTAAGCGCGTTCATGGTAAGCCGCTTGCTCTTTCAACTATAACTACTTTTGGAGGAGAGTTTGAATCGAGGATTAGTTTAGCTGCGTCTTATTATATAAACTGAGCTGTTGACAAACTAGAGAAGAGTTCTTTTTATCTTTACTATCCTCCATGAACGGTCTGACTAACAATCTTCTGGAGTCCTCGGTAATATGGTAGTGACCACTTTTATGATCAGCTTAGAATGGGTTTTTAAATTTTATGTAGAACAATCCGGACTATCATTATTTAAAAATGAAAACAGGTTGTTCGCTGTACATAAGATTTGTTAATTAAAAGCAAATGCATGAAAAAAACTAAACGAACTAATTTGCTTTGTTGAAAATATTTATTAACATTTTGTTCTAGATCATTAAATTGTATAAAAGTGAAATATGCATATCAGGAATGGTTACATCCAGCAGACACAGCCTCCCCACGCAGCCAAGTAGAGAGTGAAACACAGTACAAGTAAAACAGAGTTTAACTAATGTATTTGCCACTGTCCTTACCACACATATTTTCTAAGGTTTTGATATAATGTGTCTCTTTTCACTTCGAAAACTTTACTCGGTCCTTTATTCTATTTCAAGTTGGTGTTGGTTTGCAGGTCATATAGGAAGATCTGCCCTTCAATGCTTATTTACATGCTAAATTTCTTTCTTTCAGTGTTGATCAAAATATGACAATGAAACTTTGACTGACGGACAAGACTGGCCAACAGACAATTCAGAAAACAGACACCTTGAACCTTGTGCTATGCAGCTAAGGCCTTAAATGGACGAAGCACCCAGTTCATTAAGTGAAGCTGATGTAAAACATAAAACATCCAAAGTGTTAACGTTCTATGGCAAGATATTTGGCTAAAAAATAATAACATTAAAACCGGCAAAACAGATACAATCAAAACTTTATCACCTCCACTCCACAAAACAACAAAACAAAATTGCAAATGGTTAAGAACAAAATCTAAGGGACTGACCCAGACCCTTAAAACGTCGACTCTTTCAACAAAATGTAACAAACTGGCTTGCCGTAACAATACACATTTAGGAAAACCCCCGACTTACAAATTCGCAATCTCCTTCGCGGAGTTGTCGTTTGTTGTAAAGTTTGTGTTTTTCTGGGTTGGGAACAAAGAGCCACAAACATCAAATAAACAACATGCAGAGCTGAAAGAGATTGCTTTGTGAACATATAACCAGGTTCTGTAATAATAAAATTTGTTTTAGAAACTAAAACAATATAAAACTGAAATGAGACTAAATTAACCTAGTAAACACATAGTTTTCATTTCTGTGAGAGAACTATTAATATTCTTAACTTATTTCACAATAAAAACTGTTTGATAAGCACAGGCCTGGGATGTATCAAAATTGTACTGTTTATTGGTGTAAATATTGAGTTGCGCTCAACCCGGGGCTAGGCGGCGTGGGCAGTAATAAGCATTTCCATTACTGCCCATGAACAGGCTCAATCAAACCGAGCCTGCAATATTTTCATATTTGTCGTGTTCGAGGGTCTTCAAAGTTCCCTTTTCATCTATTTCATATCATAACACAATGATCTTTGACTCCAAGTTATACACTTCCATATTCTTCTGGTCGTGTATCTTACATCCAACAAATTCTTTAACTAAAGTAAAAATGTTATGGTACAGTAAAATACAATTACTCTAAAATGGAATGTTTAAAAACGTTTTTTTTTTTGGCTGTGTCATTGCATGATGAGCTCAACTTTTTGTAAAAAGAATCACACATCACTTTTTCTTCATCACTTTGATACCCTCGGCAACACCTTTCTTTAACAAGCCTCCGTTTTCTTCATTGAAAAGTGGCGGCCAGACAAGATAATCAATTTTGTCCGACGGAGTTGCGTAATTAGAAAAGTAGTTCAGGTCAAGTCTGTCTCCTTGCTTTACATCTAGCTTCATATATAATGGTGGACAATGAATGGCCATTAGCCAACAAACTTCCGCACATGTCTGAAGGTAGGGTGTACAATCCTCAAGTTGTTTCCTCTCATATCCCCTCTTCTCCCACGTCTTTGTCTCTTGTAGAAACGCCTGTCAATGAAAAAAAATGCAATGAATTAAAGCTTTACGTTATCGTATATATGATAATTAATTATTTCAAAAAATCTCTCTTCAGCATTTTACACAACCAATGAAACAATTTAAAAAGGGCAGCCTCAATAGAGTTTTTGTTTATGCAAACCACCTCCCACGCCTTTAGTTCTTGAACAATAACGAATTTAAATCTGAGCAAAGTAAATTCTACGAATATAATTGGGTAGCCTATTATAAAAGTGATTTTCTGGAAATCGGTGTACACAATTTCAAGTTTGAATAGTATCTCGCTGCTTCTTTACCCTCATGAAAACGTTGTAGAGCAGTATTTGGGACATATTCAAAAAAAGGTGAAATATGCATATCAGGAATCGCCACATTCAGAAAAAACAGCCTCCCCACACAGTCAAGAAGAAGAGAGGGGGAGAGAGCATGGTTAATAAAATAATCAGTTTCAAAAAAGACACCACTAACAATAAACAAAAACAAGAGCCAGTCGGAAACGACTGCAAGCTCGACTATTCGAAAAGTCAGAATTATTAAGCACATTGTAACTGGGCTTCATTTAAACTGGGGAGTGATTCAGGAGTTTATGACACCTCCAACAAACACACATGAACAAAAGTTTCTTAATCCAAGTTAGGAAATAAATAAATTACACTTAATTTATTATTGTAGATTTTTTTAGGGTTAACACAACCCAGCCCATAAACCCCTGATCCGACACCCATCAACCTACTATCCCTGCCCACCTAAAGTGGTGTGGCGTGGTGAAGTACAGTATGGTATGCTGGTTGCTGGTGTTGTCATTGTTGGTGTTGTTACTGGCGGTGGTAGTGTTGTTGCTGGTGGTGGGGGTGTTGGTGTTGTTGTTGTTGTTGGTGGTGGTGGTGTTGATGTTGGTGGTGGTGTTAATGTTGTTGGTGGTGGTATTGGTGTTGCTGGTGTTGTAATAGTATAGTAATAGTAATAGCATAGTAATAGTATAGTAATAGTAATAGTATAGTTATAGTAATAGTAATAGTAATAGAATAGTAATAGTATAGTATAGTAATAGTATAGTATAGTAATAGTATAGTATAGTAATAGTATAGTAATAGAATAGTAATAGTAATAGTCTCGGTCTCGACTAGGTCTGGGTCTCGGTCTGAGTCTCGGTCTGGGTCTTGGTCTCGGTCTGAGTCTCGGTCAGGGTCTCGGTTGAGGTATCGGTCTCGGTTTGGGTCTCGGACTCGGTTTGGGTCTCGGTCTCAATCTCGGTTTGGGTCTCGGTCTCGGTTTGGGTCTCGGTCTCGGTTTGTGTCTCGGTCTCGGTTTGTGTCTCGGTCTCGGTTTGTGTCTCGACCTCGGTTTGTGTCTCGGTCTCGGTTTGGGTCTCGATTTGGGTCTCGGTCTCGGTTTGGGTCTCGGTCTCGATTTGGGTCTCGGTCTCGATTTGGGTCTCGGTCACGGTTTGGGTCTCGGTCTCGGTTTGGGTCTCGGTCTCGGTTTGGGTCTCGGTCTCGGTTTGGGTATCGGTCTCGGTTTGGGTCTCGGTCTCGGTTTGGGTCTCGGTCTTGGTTTGGGTCTCGGTCTCGGTTTGGGTCTCGGTCTCAGTTTGGGTCTCGGTCTCGGTTTGGGTCTCGGTCTCGGTTTTGGCCTCGGTTTTGGTCTCGGTCTCGGTTTGTGTCTCGGTCTCGGTTTGGGTCTCGGTCTCGGTTTGGGTCTCGGTCTCGGTTTGGGTCTCGGTCTGGTCTGGTATAGTATAGTATAGTATGGTATAGTATAGTATAGTATAGTATATGCCCCCACCCACCCCACAATTTCTCAACACTTTCAACCAAAGTATGTAAAGTACATCTGTTTTAAACATTTTCTAAAGCATTACATATGAAAAACACTAACATTGAACCTTTAACAATTATTTATAAGTCTTAATTCTAATTTCAAGTGAAAAGGGGCAAAAACCAAAAATACTAAGTCGAAAAAGGGCAATAATTTGAACAAAATTGGAGTTAGAGTTATGGTTCTTGGCATACAAACTTCAAATATGATGATGAACAAGTGTTGAAAGTTTTAAAGCTGTAGTATAAGTAGTATGGAAGTTATGGGTTTGTACAGTAGCTTGCATGCAAACTTTAACCTGAAATTCTAAGTCAAAAAGGGGCATAATTTGAACAAAATAGAAGTTAGAGTTATGGTTCTTAGCATACACACTTGGGATATGATGATGATCAAGTGTTGAAAGTTTCAAAGCTGTAGTGTAAGTAGTATTGAAGTTATTAGTTTGTATAGTAGCTTGCACGCAAACTTTAACCTGTAATTCTAAGTCGAAAAAAGGGCCATAATTTGAACAAAAGTAAAGTCAGAGTTATGGTTCTTGGTATACACACTCGGGACATGATGATGAACAAGTGTGCCAAGTTTTAAAGCTGTACTATTAGTAGTATTGAAGTTGTACAGTAGCTTGCACGCAAACTTTAACCTGAAATTATAAGTCAAAAAAGGGCCATAATTTGATCAAAATGAAAGTTAGAGTTATGGTTCTTGGCATACACACTCCAGACATGATGACGAAGAAGTGTGCCAAGTTTAAAAGATGTAGCTATAGTAGTTTTTAAGATATAGGTAGGTTGCACGTAAACTTTAACCAAAGCGGGACGCCGACGCCGACGCCCAAGTGAGTACAATAGCTCGACATATTCTTCGAATAGTCGAGCTAATGAGAACCCGAGGGGTTACCGCCTTGGAACGGTCAGTGGCAAATCAAATTGCCACTGGGGGTTTAAACCAGGTTCTAGGGTGCACCAACCTCACACTTGCCCCAACAGGTTCTCATATCACAAAACAAGTACAAGTTGTCTTGGTGAAGCCAGAAACAAATACTGAGACAATTTTATGTTACTACCTCAATAAGAGCACAAAGATCAAAGCTCATTTGTACTTCAAACTTCAGTCACAGCCTGCAATTTTCTGTGTTTGTAATATCGTTAAAGCGTTAATAAAACCATTATACTTTTATAAGGCGGAACTATTTTTTTTTTAATTTTGAATTTTTGATGTATCACATTTACAGTTACCAATAAGTATGTCGTATTCAGGTTTGGTTCAGTATTGGGACTTGTGACTACGATCTAGAATTTTCTTCCGAAGTAAACGAGCGTAAGAAATATGAGTCGTATATTATCTAAGCTACTAGAGGTACATAATTAATTTTATACGCGTTTTAGCTATAAGAGATTTAGAATCAATTTTATACCCTTTTAACTTCCTCAACAACACACTCAGTAACACCAATCTTTCTTCTTACTTCTCGAACTGTTCCTTCATCTTTAGAACCAACTCTTGGTTTCTGTTTCAAACCCTAAAATACCACAATAATTATGTTATGTTAGATGAAAGGGCACTTGAAAAGAGAACCAAACATAACAAATACCAACTTATAACATGGTAAGTTTGATTGAGTCTGTTCTTGTGAAATAATTGACATGTATATCACTGTCCTAGCGACAGGATATGTGCTCGTAGTATTTTTGGGTTAAATAGCAACAGTTAAAAAAACTTTTAAAACAAGGTTATCGGTATCACAAATTAAGGAAAACATTTTGCAAGTTTTATCGTCAATACCCAGATCTAATTCATAAGTACAGGTGCAGTTTAAAATCACTATTGCAACAAGGTATTTCACAGCCAGTTTTTTATGGAGATTTAATTTATAAACTTAAGAAGATAAAGGGCAATGTTGATTTCTCCCGGTTATTCGTAAAAAGCATGTAAATTTAAAAAGAAAGGTTACCAACATGATATTTTACAGCGCTCTGCATGCCTGGTGATTAACCCTTCTACAGTTGATCATTATGCTTACCTCTTTGGTTGCACGACGGTGGCAGGGGTTTAAGAGTTTATGAAGGTTTATGGGGAAATCTTTTCTTAAAAGCCTAAAAGCTCGATTTGTTTCTTTTATCCCTGTCATCGTGTTCTTGCTGATTTTACTTCAGGAGCTCTGGTCTCGGTAAGATCATTGAGTACCCGCCATTTGGCTTTGCAATGCTATTAGATTCTTATGTTTTATATGTCTATGTGTTTTTGCATGCAACATTGTTGAGCCGATAAGTGGGTTGGAGTTGTTTCACCAAGACAACTTGTATTTGTTTTGTGACATGAGAACCTGTTGGGGCAAGTGTGAGCTAGGTTGGTGCACCCTAGAACCTGGTTTAAACCCCCAGTGGCAATTTGATTTGCCACGGACCGTTCCAAGGCGGTAACCCCTCGGGTTCTCATTTTTGTTAATTGTTAGCGGTGTGTCTTTTGAAACTGATCATTTTATTAACCATGCTCTCTACCTCTCTTCTTCTTGACTGTGTGGGGAGGCTGTTTTTTCTGAATGTGGCCATTCCTGCATATGCATATTTCACTTATTTACCATATGAGAGAATACGCCATCTAAAACAAAAGACTGTTGAAAATGGACACAAAAACAAAAGGTACATGTATGTTGTTAATCAAGACTATCATTAAACAGGAAACTTTATCTTCAGTTTGATGTTATTGTATAATGAATAGATTTCAGTAGAGATTATAGTAAGCAGTTTTAAAAAAAAGTATATTTAAAAGTTATGAACCGTAAGTTACCGTGGACATTGAACCAACTTTTTGCGACTGAAACGCTACAGTGAGTAGAATAGCTTCCTTGTTCGCCCAGTTGTGACGTTTTAAAGTGTCCGGAAAACGACATTTAAAACAATTTAACCAGATTATTGTGATTAACATTGGCATAATCACCAATACTATGCTCAACAATATTACTTAAGTAATTAAGTTAATTTAAAGCATATGTCGTATATTAAACAAAGCTTGACAAAGATATTAACTTCAAATATGTTTGTGTGCTTTTTTGCATGCAACATTATCGAGATGATGGTGGGTTGGAGGAAATTAACCTATACAACTAGAACTTGTTCGTTTATTTGAGAACCTGTTCGGATAAGTGTGAGGTTAGTGCACCCTAGGGCCTGGTTTAAATCCTCAGTGGCAAGTTGTTTTGCCACTGACCGTTCCAAGACAGTACCCCACAGGTTCTCTTTTTCTTTATTTATTTTGGTGGCTAGGTTTAAAATTGATAATTGTATAAACCTGCGCTCTCTTTTCCTCTACTTTTTGGCCGCGTAGGGAAGCTATGTTTTCTGGGTGTGGCAATTCTTGATAACCATTTCATTACTCTTTTGTACATCGTTGGATATCAGCCCTCTATTATCCATATTCTCTAAAAATTTCTCTTTAATAAAATGAAACACAATTGAGGTTGGCCCTTTATCTGTGTCATGACAATACAAGTTTCACAGAAAATAAATTGTTGATGATTTTATTATTAACTACAGGGGTTAAAAAATTTATTAAGGTTTATGAGGGAAATCTTGTAAAAGAACCTAAAAGCTTGATCTTTTCTTTTATCAGTGTCATCTTATTCTTGCTGATTGACTCCATGGGCTCTTGTCTCTGTAAGGTCATAGAGTACCCGCCCTTTTACTTAGCTTCTTATGTTTCATATGTTTGTGTGCTTTTGGATGCAACATTGTGGAGTTGATGGATGGGTTGGAGTTATTTCACCAAGACAGCTTGTACTGTTGGGGTATGTGTGAGGTTGGTGCACCCTAGAACCTGGTTAAATCCCAGTGGCAAATAATTGTTTGACCATTCCAAGGTGGTAACCCCGAGAGTTCTCCTTTCCCTTAAATGTTTGTGGTGTCCTATTTGAAATTGATATTCTTATAAACCCATGCTCTCTTCTCCTCTCTAGTTTTAGATGCGTGGGTAGGCTGTGTTTTTGGAGTTTGGCGATTCCTGCTATGCTTATATCACGTTTTTTTGTAAGATGTGAAATAGGAAATTGCCTTTTTTCGATTAAAATTAGTTTTAAGCCTATAATATGACATGTCAATCTGAAGAAAAGTAAGTTGATCAATTAGCAAATTTGCTTTAACTCAATGCTTTAACTCAATGTAAATCAGTTTTTTTATTGAGGTACATAACTAGACTAAGGATCTTGGGAACCGAGTCAAGCATGGTCATATCTTATGGCAAGTTTAACATCTTACCCCAACATGCCTCTTAGGAACCGATTCAAACACGACCATATCTTGCGCTGGATGCAGCAATACATTCTTTAAACTCTCCATTTGTATGTCTCTCAAGCTGATGCAATAGTTCCAACAGTCCTGAAAGAAAAGTACTATCAAATCAACATTTTAAAAATTACAACTGGAAAATTCTCCAAAGATCAGCTTATTCCTTAATACAGAGCTGTAAATGTAGTTCAGGCTTGTGAAGATAAACAAGATGGGCAAGGTCATTTTGTTTGCTTTCAGTACCGTTATACAATATTCTATTTGATCATTTTGGTCTGTTTTTAAATGGATGATTTCCGTTACCCACAAGTAAACCTTGCAATCAAATAAGATTTTACCTTTCGCCTTTTCATTCTGCATTTAGTACCAGAATTTATATTCTAAGATTCATGTCAAATTCTATTATGTTTAAATACGGTAACAATATTCAAAGATAATTTGCCTGGAAAATCACACATATAAAAACAACTGCAAAATATATACAACATAAATATTTGATAGGCATAACTGGAGATAGTGACAAATGTAAGTATGGGGCACAACAACCTTCAAATGAAATAACTGGTAACAGAACTGTCTTAACGAACTACCGTTCAGTGGCAAAAACAACCACACTATGATATTGGAACTTTGAACTCCACCAAAAACGATTTTTCTTGGTTTTAGAGGATTGTTTTTCTTTTGTTTTAGGTCTGCAGCTTGTTTTCTCATTAAGGCAAAACCATTCTTTTATCAAGGGACCATACACCGCTCATATTGGAATAGTGAAATTTTGAAGGTTCTCCATCACAAGCAGACCATGCGTTAGAAAGGATAACAATGTGTAACTTTAGTGAGACAATACTGAGCTGCACTTAACCGGCTGCGGCTGTGCGGCATGGGCAGTAATATCCATCCCTGTAACAGCACACGAACAGGTTCAATAAGACTGAACCTGCAATATTTTCATATTTCTTGTTTGGTGGCTTTGAGAGATTAATGGTACTGTTAAAGTTACATGTTGTAGTTATCATTCATGGTCTGCTTGTAAATAAAACGAAGCTCAACAAGACAGATGAAGACATGAGAGATATGAGATATGTGTATATGAATACTGAAAGAACAAGGCAGTCGTAACGACAGCAATATCTCCAGCCGCATACAGGACTGTTGGAACGGTTATGGATGCTTAATTGCAAATTAACAAATATATCTCCGGTAGTTTGGAAGTAATGGAGCAAATATGAAAGACATGGTTAAATATGAACATTCAAAGACAACTAGTGACATTGACCTTCAGCCGGCTAAGTTGGAACATGGGTTCTGCATATCATCTTGGTGGATTGAACATTTGACTTAAGTTTGATAAAATTCATTGCAGGGGTTCAGAAGATATGAACCAGACACAAAATACATAGTTCAAATCTTCAATGACCTTGACCTTGAGCCAGCCAGGTTGGAACATGGGTTCTGCACATCATCTTGATGGGCTGAACATTTGATAAAAGTTTCATGATATTCATTCTAGGGTTTCAAAAGATATTTACCAGACACAAAATACATAGTTCAAATCTTCAAACATCACTGGTGACCTTGATCTTGAGCCGGCCAAGTGGGAACATGGGTTCTGCACATCGTCTTCATGGGCTGAGCATTTGACTAAAGTTTCATGAAATTTCTTCTAGGGGTTCAGACGATATGAACTGGACATGAGGTACATGGTTCAAATCTTCAAACAACACTGGTGATCTTGACCTAGAGCCGGCCATGTTGGAACGTGGGTTCTGCATATCGTCTTCAAAGGCTGAGCATTTGACTAAAGTTTCATGAAATTCCTTCTAGGGGTTCAGAAGATATGAACCAGACACGAAATACATAGTTCATATCTTCAAACACCACTGGTGACCTTGACCTGGCCATGTTGGAACGTGGGTTCTGCACGTCATCTTCAGAGGCTGAGCATTAGACTAAAGTTTCATGAAATTCCTTCTAGGGGTTAAGAAGATATAAACCGGACACGAATTACATGGTTCAAATCTTCAAACACCACTGGTGACCTTGACCTTGAGCTGGCAAGGTTGGAACATGGGTTCTGCACATCGTCTTGATGGGGAAAACATTTGACTAAAGTTTCATGAAAATCCTTCTAGGGGTTCAGAAGATATGAACCGGACACGAAATACATGTTTCAAATCTTCAAACACCACTGGACCTTGACCTTGAGCCAGCCAGGTTGGAACATGGGTTCTGCAATTTGTCATGATGGGGAGAACATTGAGTAAAGTTTCATGGAATTCCTTCTAGGGGTTGAAATGTTATGGACCGGACACGAATTGTGTGCGCACTGAAGGACGGACAGACATACAGACGGATGGACAAACGGATGGATGGATGAAGACCATTCCTATATCCCCCTCACTGCTATGCGGCAGGGGATAAAAATACATCTTGAATCAAACTCCCTCTTAATTACTAGTCACATAAGTCCAGTATTCTTAGTGGATTCCGGTAAGTCATGTGACCGGTTACATGATGCAGTTTTGAAATTAAAGGAAGTGACTTTATTAATACTAATTAAATAAAGAACCTCTACATCTAAAGCATCCTTTTGATGTGACATGTTTTAAAATAATATTATATACCTGTAAAATCCTTATGAGTAATGTAATTGATTCTTTCACTGACATTATTTTCTTAAGACACTCAAATGCATCCGTCCATTCGTCATCATATAAAGCACCAAATTTCTCAGACAACTTTATTGCTCTGTTTGGATCACTAAGATCTGCAATATCTGCATTTTGATCTGTTAGTTTGTCTCCCGCTAATTTGCTGAATCTTCAAAAAAAATTTAAAATGCATATACACCAATGTAAATAATAGCAACATTTAGAAAAACAGCCCCTCCACATACTTCTATTCCATTCATGCTGGTTTAAATCTTAATGGAGCAGCATTAGGGGATGCCAGGTATGCTTTTCAAGTAGATGAAACCCAGGTTAACTTACTCAACTGAAAGTGAGTCTGACTAAACATGTTTGTATCCTGTGATTCCAGTACATTTTTATCATTCAAATAATAGCTTTAAATCTACAGCCATTGATTCAATTGATGATTTGTTCTAAGTGATATAATAATTGACTGGGATTCGAACCATTTCTGTGGTAATGCCTAGAGAACTCAGCAAACTTCCTGTGCGGTAATCTGTCTTTCAGGTAGAGCAATGTTTCTTACTGGCAATACAACATTTCATTAGGGATAACACTTCTATTTAGTCCCCCAGGCAAGACCAGCATGGTATTAATTTTAGTGTGAGAAGAACAACATAAATCAGGTTTCAAATTAATACAAAGATGTTGGCAGCCTGTGAAACATGTTAAAAACAAAGACAATGCCGACATCTCAGTGGGTAAAATAGCTTAAATTCAGATAAGGAAAATGTTTATCTCAAGTATTTTCTGCTGTTGTCAAACATGAATGGTAACAAATGTATGTTTGACAATATTTACTGGTATCAAAAAATTACCATCAATAATATACTCACAAGAACTCTAGTTAGTTATTTCATAACATAACCATAATACAGATGACATATGTTACCTTGTCCTAAGATCATCTCTTTCTTTTGTTATCTCTTTTATTTGATCTGTCATTCTTCTATTATCTTGCTCACATTTCTCAACAAGCGCATCATATTTCCTCTTATTATCTTTGCAAATCTTCTCAACGTTAAAGGTATAATCTGTTTGAATAATCTGAATGGTTTTTCTGTGTTCATCCTTTACTTTCCTGAGTTCGGTACTAAGACTAGATTTCTCTGCATTTAATTTTTCCAAGTTATATTCCTTTTTTTGAACAAGCTTTTGTTTGTCTTCTTGTTCTGCTACAATTGTTTTAATATGGTGACTGAGGTTATTCTTTTCTTGCTCAAGTTTTTTATTTTCCCCTTTTACTTTCTGGAATTCAGTTTGAAGACTAGTGTTTTCTGCATATAATTTTTCCAATTTATATTCCATTTCCATCAACAACTGTTTCTCTCCTTTTTCTACCAAACTTCTGTTCATATGTTGACTGAAAGTGTTCTTTTCTTGCCTAAGTTTTGCATTTTCTTCTTGCAGTCTTTTGTTTTCTTCTTGCAGTCGTTTGTTTTCTTCCTTGCTTTTCTTGAACGCCTCATCATGTTTCTTGGCTGCATCTAGTTCTTGATCTGTTTCGTTATTTCTAAGAATGTCACAAATAAGAAAAGATATACATAGAATCAATGAACATTGTTTTAACAAATAATCCCTTTAAAAGAAAAACAATAGAGTCTTCTAACAGTAACAAAATAAAAAGATTTAAAGAATGCAAGTTCTCATTCTCTAGTGGCTAATGAAAATTTCTGGTCTCAAGTATGGAAAGCCTTCGGCATATGCTCACAAAACCGAGAGTGAACTTGTGACTGCTTGTGTTAAGAAACTGTTTTACATTTTCTGCCTTTTGATATTAGGACAAGCAGTTGCAATATGTCAAGCTTTTTGAAAAAAATGACATTACATTTGTATTAGGAATGACTCTTAAACTCATGTTAAATTGATTCATTTGCTAACTTAGCACTGAATTTGGTTGCTTATACGTATGTCATATTCAGGTTTGGTTGTCATAGGTTAAATTAATCCACTTATTCTAAGAAAATTTTGATATTTTCCTCTCAGCCTCGAGGGAAATTTTACATGGAGGGATCCAAGAACTGCACCATATTTGAACCAGTGAAACCGCAATTATATTACTGTGACTGAGTCCTGCTCATATCAACTAACCCTGAATCTTGGGAGGTCTCTTTGGGTGATGAATCTTTTGATGCTGTTTCTAAAGTAGAACCCTTCTGTAAAATGTGAAAGTAATTATGAAGACCATCTTCTGTGCAGAACTTACTGTACATGTGTAAATAATATAAAAAACAAGCAACTGAACTGCCATTTGTTAATATTTCATATAATGTTATGCGAATAACTGTAATATTCAAATCTGTGTAATGAAATATTCTGTTAAAAGATGAAATGTGTTAAGACAAATGTTAAAATTATTACAATTACTATTATTCCAAATAAAACTCCATAAATTTAAATGCTTAACTGGAAAGATGATCCCATATAAGAGATTCCATTAAATAAATAAATAAAAAAATTAAAAGTTTTCATCATGACATTACCAAAACATGCAGTTATTTCCAATGACTGGCAGTTCATTGGTTCTTTTATTAACAAGAGGGCTGAAAAGTTTTGTCAAAGAGTGAATATTGCTAATTTTGAATTTCAAGGGTTTGCAACAAAAGCGCCATAACTCCAGTGTTCCAATATTTAACTTTGTTGTCAATGGGCTGTTCCAAAAGCCTTTAGAAAAAACTGTAACATCACAAATTCTTCCCAAGATTTACCTATCATCTAAAAAGTTGTTCTTGAAATGAAGATTTAAAATAATTATAAATTATTAAAATGGAAGCAAACATTGAAAAAGAATGTTATACTTTAAGCTGGTATTTCTTCAGAAGATTATCACCATCTGCCATTACTCTCAATGCTTCATTGTTCACTGTAATCTAAACCACATTGTCTGCCATCATAAACCTCTCTGGAGATATAGTCCAACCTGAGCTAAAGAACACCTGTAAAAAAGACCACCTCTGGATAAAGACCACAATGCATTTGTCCCACTAACAATTTAAAGAACAAATTTTAAATTACCAGTGAAAGAAGACCAATTGCCCTCAAAGACCAGTTTTGGGTTGTCCCCTGAGTGGTCTTTATAGACAGGTTTGACTATTTTGAAGAAGTCCACCTTGCTGAAAATGATTTTAACAGAAAACAATATCATTATAAATACAGTTTTCTTGTAAAACATACAATTAAATCGATGATTTTTTGTGTTAGTATGCTATAGGATGAAAATAGATGAAAAGGGAACTTTAAAAACCATCGAATAAGATAATAATATGAAAATATTGCAGGCTCGGTTTGATTGAGCCTGTTCATGGACGGTCATGGAAATGCATATTACTGCCCACACCGCCTAGCCCCGGCTTGAGCGCAACTCAATATTTACACCAATAAATAGAACAATTCTGACCATCCCAAACGATGGTGTGCATATGGCGGTGGACATAATAAAGCAGTGTCAAATACATGTCCCTGTAAAGTTACCTGTCTTAAACAGCCATCTGTTTTAGGCAGCCACTTTTTGCGACTCCCATGGGTGGGTGCTTAATACACAGGGTTTCCCCCGTTCCTGGCAGACACCAGTTTTTGTTCTGTTTATTTAACTAAGCTTGCTCTCCATGTGTCAGGACGAGCCAGCTGTTCTGGATCTAAACTGTTTGCACATGCGGTAAAACCCATTTACCTGTTTACTGCTTTAAGCAAGATTGGGTCAAGGTTTGATCTTTTTGACAATATAATTACAACAGGTTTTTGTTGGTTCATGCAATTACCTCTGTTAAGTTTATAGCTCTACAGACATACGGGTCTAGAAAAGAACCTCTGCGAAGCCATGATTTCTAAACAATTCAAACAGGACTGCAGTTGCAGTTGGAATTTGCAAACCGAAAGTAGACCAATTATCAACTTTGTATCTGTTCATAAAATAGTGAAGGATCGAAAACCGAAATGTCGTAATATAAAACCTACCTTTTATTAAGAGTAATAAGCGAACCTTTTAAAGAATTCTACTCTATATACCGATCAAAAGGTGCAAATAGGATGTGCATGTGGGTTGGTTAAAAACGATCAGAATCCTTTTCTTGTGGTTTCCCTGATTCACGCTTAATTTTGCCGGTCTTTTTCGTACTCGAGTGCCTCGATACTATGGGACAAGTACGTCAGCCTCTTTGTAGATATTCTATGATCAATCACATACTATTCATTAGTTTTATTCCTACATCATTTAGTGTTTTGGCTAATTCAAAATGATATTAGTCAAAACCAAATTTGAATGAACTTAATCTTCCTATTTTCCATGTCACATAAAGTAGTTTTTCACTTAATTACCGTGAAGATCAAAATTAGAAATTTTAAACAAAGAAAAACTTCTTGTTATAATTAAAGAGGCGCAACTTACTCAAATTTCGCTTTAAATTTCCTGACCACTTGTTTTTAATTGTCTAGAGCATTATTTTTGTTGCGATAGTGTCTTGTAATTTCCTGACCACTTCATTTTTAACAGCCAGGAAAAATTTTGTTATAGCAGTGTATGATCTTCAGTACATTTCGTTTAACTATATGACGTTTGCATTACTCAAACCATATAAATATTGCAGAATACAAGCTAACGAATTTGCTTAATTTAAAGAATATATAAAGATGACCAATTATAAACATCTTCTTGGAAATCATTATTAAATTTCCGAGGTCAATACACATTAATATAGTCAGAAAAGAATCTCTCCACTTATTTCGGACACTGAAAAGGATGTACATGTACTTAGTTTGCCTACTAAAACTGCTTGTTTAACAAAGATTCTTTGGAAATAAAGCTAAAACTTTCAAATTTTAATTCATAAAAATATTGAATAGTTATAAAATAATTTTAAGTTAAATGCTCAGACAATTTAATTGATTTCAATGTGAAAAGGTATATTATTTTTATTATTTAAATTTATTGAACAATTTAATACAAATTGGAACATGTATCTTTACTTCTTAGAGTCTATTAGATTAAATCAAGTTGTGAAGTGCAAATAAAGGATACACACTAACCAGATAAATGTACAGCATCGATTTAAACTCAATTCCTCTCAGAAATGACTTCAAGGTTTACTAATCACAATTTGTTTATTATTTTAATACTCATTGTGAATAATTATGAATGCTTATCTCTTATTATATTAAATTAAAAGGAGGAAACATCCTGAAGAATAGGTCCACTAGTAGTGTGGGGAAACAGCCGGAAACCATAGACGATAACATTGAGAAACTAAAGACAAGTATAATAGTGTGTAAACATTTCCTATTATTTTTTACTGTTTTTAGTTGCGCTCAACCCGCTGCTAGGCGGCGTGGGCAGTAATATGCATTTCCATTACTTCTCATGAACAAACTCAATCAAACCCAGCCTGCAATATTTTCGTATTTGCCGCGTTTGGTAGTTTTCAAATTCCCCTTTTCATCTGTTTTACTATGCAATGTATTATTTCATTTTTGAACTATTTTGCTAGTAGGTTCATTGTGAGCATTTATCAATAAAAAATTATTATAGCGTATTAATAAAGCAATGTTATGGCATTAAAAGAACATTTTAGAATAGCACGCAATTCTTTTTCTATTTCGTTGTAGCGAAGCAAGTGGAAAATGTTTTGTTTTTTGTTCCAGTAAATCCTCTTTTGGAAGGTTCAACTCAACGTCCGAATTAAACCAGAAAAGATCGAGGTAAATCGGTAGTAGAAGAGTACATAATTTTTCAGTTTCTTAAATAGTTTAAGCCTGAAAATCTGTAAGACCTAAGCTGTAAGACCTCCGCTTATTTTGACCTCTCCCCAATTCTCTTTTAAACGACTTTAATAAACTAATGGTAACAAACTGATTTCCATAAAAAGCTGAAATGGACGTGTATTTGCCAGTGCCAAGAAAATATAATTCCTCCGTGAAGAACTACGTTCACGAGTTATATGATTGGCGCGCCACAGCCTGTAATGGCAGACTTGCAATCTAACACAGGTATAATACACTTTTTGCAAAAATTGAACTGAACTCCCCTTTTGTTTTTGTTTTGCAATCTTTTACTGTCATTTGTCTGTCTTTCATTCAATGCAACATTAATTATGAGATAAGTTACCGAAGAAAATAAATTTTTTATAGCAAACATTCAAGCAAGGGTTTTTAAATTGCAAACGATCAAGCAACAGAAATAATCATATTATGAAAGAATTAGAGAAAAAATAACAACAAGGTTAATTATTATAGAGTTTATTTTATTTTGGCGATAGCCGCCCAATTACCTAGTAGTATATATATCTTGACTTGTTTCGTTGGACAAATGTAAAACTGAATCCTTTTTGAAATGTAAAAGTAAAACACACAGAAAAAATGAAGAAGAGAAATTTTAATTAAAATGTGTATCGATAGCTCGCAATATGACGCAATAGTTTTAAATATTTTTTTTTATACAAAACGTTAGATAATATTTATTAATATGCTTGGGATATTTCAAATACGGATAGAATGACAAGTGAGAGTTGAAAACTATTAAAACTGTGCAAAATGAACCAACGTGTAATACAAATAGAAACAAAAATAACTAGACAGAATTTTCAGGATATCATTATCATTCATAAGAAATCGAAATATGCTCTAAATCTTTGTTTTTCTGATTGTTCTGAACCGTTCTCAATTGTTGGTACCGCTTCAACTGTTAGTTCAGTTTTTCCAAACATCATCCTTACATCAACACGGATTTTCTGTGAACTGTCTGGTAGATTTACCACCAGTTTCCCGATATATTCTACTCCTTCTTCGTCGACAAACGATGGATTAGTTTTCTCTGTGGCAAAGACTTTTAGCAACATTTCTTTCTGGTTTGGCTTTAACGTGACATGTTTTCCTGATCTTGGTTCGTTAACTGCTATTAGTTCGCCTTCATGGATGTAGCACTTAAATACATCACGGCATCGATCCACACCTCCAACAGTCACGCGGTGATCATCCGGATGTCTGGCAGGATCGAACGGAGGTGAAATGTTAATTCCATACGTGTATTTGGATATACGCGACTTAACGGAAGGATGGTGGCCGAATACTACCGCGCCTTTCACTACAGTTAGACCTGCGTCTTCAGGAACTATCACTGTAACGTCTTTAAATGTGTCTTTAATCGCACGCTGCATGAGTTTTGATTCCGAAAACCCACCTACCATTAAAAATATGTCGGTACCCTTAACGCGTGGTTCCATACGCAGTTTTATGATGTGATCAAGAAGCTTTTCGATGCACGGTTTGAAAAGACTTTTGAATATTTCAGCATCTAATCGCATTTTGTCAACATCCCAGGTTATTTTTCCAGCGTAACGAGACTCGTCGATAGCATCTTGGATTTCTTCCTTCATTTCTTTTAAGTAAAGCATAGAAATTTTGCTCGGGACTGTAATGGTTACTTTTCCGTCAGTTTCCGGTGTAATGCTTCGCTTCTTTGTCTCGAATTCTCTTTGTAGATCTATGTACCCAGCCACATTCATTTCGCGAAATTTTTGAAACACCGGTGCTCCAATTATGCGGATAAGTAGTTGATTGAATTCCTCGTCGACCATAGTTCCTCCCCACGGTCCTCCAGTTGGCTTGTGCACTTCTTTTAAGCTACCATCATCCTGCCGTTCGTGTACTGTTATATCAGCTGTTCCACCTAAAAGATATTTAAAAGATATTTTCAATGGGTACGCTATGAAAAAATAACATATAAAGTAAAATTACATGGCAAGAATAAATTTTGATCATTGCTAATTAATAACTGACAGAGAAAACTTAAAGAATTGTAAAAAAGGAATCTGTTTAATATGGTTTACTGTTTAAATTCATATCTTGATTTCATAATGTAACCATATACGAACGTTGACGAGTGACGTCACGCGCACTTGCTAAAGTTACATGCGCACCGGCTGGTTGGCAAAAATAGCGTATTAGTGTAATCAGAGCGTAAATATTTGTGTAAATAAACAAATATAGACATGCCTGTCAGTTCGACCCCTACTTAAAAAACATAACATGTTCAACAATATTTTTAAACTTATAACTTGTTTATTTTAATGATAAATATTGAGCTTATGTTTGTTGGCAGTTTAAAGACACTTCAAAAAGATATTTCACATCCTGATTTAAGACAATTAAAATCAATGCGTTTTTTTCTAATTATCCAATTAAAGACTGGATAATGAGTGGATGATTATAATTTAAGGTCTCAATTTTAGTATAAACAAAGACCTATATATTACACTATTGATATATATAGGTCTTTGTTATAAAATACTAGTACATTTGTCGCGCCTGTCAAAACTTCTTCATTGTAAATCCGGAGATTTGTATGAATACTTTAATCAGGGTCTATTTAATTAATAAATAGACCCTGCTTTAATGATGAAGATGGTGTGATTGTTGCTGTTGTTGTTTTCAATGTCTTGTTGCTGCTGTGAACTATAACTATGACTTAAATAAAAATGATGATGATGATGATTGTCGTGTTCGTTAGAAAATGTTAAATAACTTGTTTTAAAAAATGATTTATGGAATATTTTAGCGTTTTTTTTTTATTACTTTCGGCAGACTTATTTTAAAAATTTAAGAATGAACACGGATCATGCATACAGAAAATGTTACATGGAGGCCCCTGTTTAGTTTATGACACATGTATTGTACGAGTATAGTTGTGCCAGAGGCAAATGTCACACGATCACGACGACAGTCGCCGCGTTATGGGGGCGTCCGTGGCCGGGTGGTTAAGGTTTCCGACTGACAATCACTTGCCCTTCACCGCTGTGAGTTCGAGACCTACCAGGGTCAAGATCTTTCATGTGGGGAAGCTAACCAGCTAGCTTGCGGAACGTCGGTGGTTCTACCCAGGTGCCCGCTCGAGCCTGAAAATTGCCCGGAGGGGCACCTGGGGTCTTCCTCCACCATGGAAAGCTGGTATGTCCACACCATAATGTCCTCGTTCAGAGGCGGGAGGGACATAAAACTGGGAAGTAACAACAACAACAACAGTCGCCGCGTTATCTCGTAATAAACCGGAAATGTGCGACTGTGCAGTAAAAACACAATTACACAAATTAATTAAAATTTAGTTCAAATAATTGATATATTTTGCACTTTAACGGATATTTTAACTATAAATTCAGGTATTCGGTAATTGAAAAGTATATCTTCAAGCTGAAAAAACGACTCCAACGATGGTTTTTAGCGAGATGTTACATCATACCATCCATTTATAAGAAACAATCATTTGCTGTTAAAATGCCAATTGTCTCCTGATTTATGTTTCTTAAATGTATTGTAATATTTTTGTTATATTACGTTTCGCATATTACAAATTGTTTTTCCCACTTAATCTGAAATATTCTATAGCTAATACCTTTTATCCAAATAATAAGTTAAAAAATCAGTTTTATTTTAATAATTTCTTTAGCTTTTTTCATAAAACATACAACATGTTTGGTCCTTTAAAGCTTTATCCTTACTTAAAACTACTATTCTGCTCTGAATGAGGAGAATGAGGAGAATTCTTGTCGAGAGTAGTCATTATTTAGTTTACCTAACGGTTCCAGATACGATATTTTGCCAACCAGGTACTGCGCATGCGCTTAAATATTCGGCTGTAAACAATATCTAACAATCAACGTTCGAATATTTGTAAGTATTAAATACGCTACTTTCACTACTTGTCAAATAAAGTCGTATATGGGAGTTTCAAATTTTAGTGGAGTTGAATTAAAGTACCTCCTAGATCAATGATCATGTACTTGGTGCCAGGATTTGCCAGTGAAAACTTGACTCCGCGAGACGTTTTCAAGTCGTCTTTATGAGAAACTTGACAGAATATTGAAGCCGCCTCAGGCTCTAATGCTATTGAAAGTTGCCCTCCATCAATGTCAGCCTAGATAACCCAATATAATATTATATATTACATTAATTACACTTTTGTTTTGTTTACACAACTATGATTTATATCCATCTTTGCATAGTTACAGATCGTTTTAATATACTTATCGATAATTTGTTTGAATTACATTATTTAACTTATCATTTGAAGTTTTGAAGCTCAGAATTAAGGACGTTTGATTTGTGACGATCCTATTCCTGTAACGAGAGCTTTTCCAAGTTAAATCACCAAGAGTTCAGTCTTAACAAATCGTGCTTATAAAACGCCTCTTGTTATTAGTTATTGCAGATCATGATTGTTTTGGTTTACCTCATAGGCAGCCTCTCTCATGAACTGCTTGGCAGCATCCGTCCATATTGCAGGTACAGTTATCACCCAATGAATGTCTTTATTCGCCAATCCTGTTCCCCTCAATTCGAGAAGATCGAGCAAGTGTTTCTTCAAATATTTTATAGCACCACCAAAAACTTTTTTCGCTTCCATTTTCTTCCCTGTTATATCTTCGATTTCAGTATGTCTTTCCATCTAAAATATTAATAAATTGTTTGGGCTTTATTATAATTAGTCGATAATTTCAGTTTCAGATAATTATTAAACAAATAATTAAAGGGTTATGAAAGCATGATATAGTATACATAATAAACATGTTTGAAAGAAATAGTTTTTTTAGTCGAAGCGATGATAAACAACTACCTTTTTAATTTCATGAAGTCTCATTTTGAAGCGTTTGAAGAAAAACCAGTCCTTGTTTTCTCTGTCCAGTGCCAATTCAGAATATTTATTTTCGGCCTCAAAACCGAAGCTGTGGAACTTCCTGTTTTGATCAAATAATACTGCCGTTGGAGCTTTCATTGAAATTAGTGACATTGAGCCTGCGTCCCATTTCTGATTTGTTGTAATATCGGCTTTATCGTTTTGGAACTGGTCTTTTCTTGAAAAAGCATAACCACTGTATGTTGTTCCAAAGTCTATGGCTGCGACTAGAATCTTTTTGTCTTTTTCTAGCTCAGTTTCTTCACTAGACATCTGAAAATATGTGGGACAATTTATTTAGATGAATTATATTCTATGAATCTTATTGCAAGAGCATGATATAATCATGTAAAGCCTAGTTCATTCACTGTCCCGGTAAACATCCCCGTTTGGACACCGGGCCACCGGGATCACAACGACAGAAATAACCGCATCGAATCGGATAAACTGTGTTGAACCGGCGGTCACCTGGGAGTGGCCCCAGTTGTACTTAAAATACCAATACAACCGTGACCGGGGAACTAAACCAATCCCGGCTTATTCCGGGGATATCCGAATCTTCCCGGTTCATCCCGGTCCACCGTCTACAAATAACAGGGAGGCAATGGGGCATACACACGGCCAGTGTGAACTGGGCTCAAGCAAAAACTGAATACTAATTACAGGTATTACGATCACCATTAATCTAAAATTGTAAGCGTGCGTGCGTGCGTGCGAGTGTGTATTTGTTTGTTCAGGGTGTTTTTGGCGGGGGTGGAGCTGCTACTGGTCATCCTTGCACGAACTGTCATCGAATTGATCCAGACAACTGATTGGTTGAGGAAATATAATTTGACCTGGTTCTGACAAACACGCCCAGACACATCTGCTCACCCCGAAATAAACTCAAAACGTTCTTTTGAAGACATTTATTTTTACCAACTCTGTAATTTACTGATGTTTGTATTTGTTCACGAATCGTTTTCCATAGACAATAAACATTTCTGGGATGGAAATCAATTAATTTATAATTAAGTTGAAACATTGATTTAGGTCGGATGACACTTGTGTAACAAATAATATTCCCATTCGGCAGAATATTGCATGAACATTTTGTAAGAATGTGCAATAAAACCATATTATTACATACATGGCTTAAATAAATAACACACTAGACATAAAGATCAATTTAAAATTATTAACATAGGTATTTGAAATAAAAACTTGTCAGGTTTCGAAATCGAAAGTAGAATGATTATCAAAGAACCGGACTCTTTATTTTAGTATAAACATACCTGAATATTTAATACACATTAACTGAAATGAGATAATTATCCTCACCTTACTAATCTATTTTATATATTAATTTTTAAAAGAATTATTTGATTCTACATCAAGGTAAATGATATCGTCCTGGTCGCCATCAAATTGAATGAGGCACTAGTGGGTTATATCGTTATATTGGAAACCCTAACAGCTGATTAGGAAAACCTTACATATGTTTTGCGACTTTTTTTTATAAGAATGAACAACCAATAACCATAATTAAAACTGATTGTTAATTTTAAAAAAATAATTCTTTCAGAAAATAATAATTAAATAATTTAGGTACAGTTAAATTCTTGTGTGAATGGTTCAATAAATAGGGTATGGTCAAAGTGCGCGAGGGACTTTCAAAAAGTTACAGTAAAAGATTAAAAGGGAACTTCGATGAAATATACGAAATATTGCAGGCTCGGTTTCCTGTTCATGGGCAGTAATGTTAATGCGTATTAGTGTTCACGCTCCCTAGCCCCTAGATGAGCGCAACTCAATATTTACACTTCTAAATAGTATCAATTTATATCCATGGGTTTGCATATAAAGGTGAACATGGAACCTTCAAGGGGTATTTTAAGATTAATAACATTCCACGATCAGCGTCCTCAACCAAAAATGGGTTAAATGGCATAAATTAGGTCTCGCACAATCAACATCCGCACAAAAGTACTTGCACAGTAAAGCGGTATTTATGAACATAGCAAATCAGCAAAGTAAATGTGTACATATAATTTATTTTTTTATTTTACAACTCAAAGTAATAACAAACTGTATCATGCATATCAGGAAAAACTGCATTGAGAAAACGTAGCCACACAACACCAAACAGCAAAATAGTTGAGAAGAAAAGTGATCGCGGATTTATACTATGATCCATTTCAAAAAGGAAACACAAACAGAGAACATGAAGGATTACCGCCTGAGAACGTTCAGTGGAAAATCATTTTTGCCACCGGGTTTTAACCAGGTTCTAGGGTGCACTAACTTTACAATTGCCTCAACAGGTTTTCATGAACAAAAAGTAGAATTTGTTTTGATGAACTATCTTCAACCCACCCATCAGCTTGAAAATTTTCCATGCATAATTACATGAACAAATCAAACATACGAATTAAATGAACTTGTTAAGCTTAAAAGGTAGATACAAAATAACCTTACTTAGACCAGAACCCCTGGATTTTATTCAGCATCAGGCAGGAAAAAGAAAGTGATCAATCTTCCATCTTTTCAGTTTTTCCTAAGAAGTCTTCATAAACTCATTAACCCCTGCTACCGTCATGCATACAAAGGTAATAAATCTAGATGAGTAAATCATCAAACATACAGAACGTTGTAAAATATCAAGTTGGTAGCCTTTCTTTTTCAATTAACAGATAGTAGAACTAATTACGTGGATGAATTAACGTTGGAGTTCGTTTTTTATTATAAAAATATTGATCAAATGTCGATAAAATACTGATTGAGAAAGACCTTGAGGCCATAAGAATTTTATACTGCATTTGTAATTTTAAATTAAATATCCCGATTTATGTTTAAATTTGTAAACGTTTCTGTTATGCAAATATTGCGGTCATTTAATTTAAACACTGTTTAAAGCTCTAGAAAACCGAACAATTTGTAAAAAAAATTACCGCTCCTCAAATTAAAATCAAACTCATCTTTTTTATCATTTATTTTTGTAGTCACAAAACCATTTTTGATTGAAATCTTAAATAATGGATTATTATTGTATACTGATCTTTTTCCTTTATTATTTGTGAAGACCGCGCGTTAGGATAACTTATTCTAATCTCACCAAGAACATCTTCTTGCGATTTACAAGGCATATTTCACGGTTTTCACATTATTCGGCTTAAAACACTATAAACCGTTTCATTACTCTGTAACAATCGGGTCTGTATTCATTAAAATGTGAAATTCTTTGACAGCCCCTTTTCATTGATTTACTTCCGTTTTGTCATAACTTTGAGGTAATAACCGTTATTTATTTTTAAGGTAAATTGTAAACAGAAAGTTGAAAATGAAAAAAAATATGTGTTTAATAATAGAATAATTCTCTTTTGTTATTTTTTTCTTCTTTGAATATTTATTGTAACTTTAATTTGGTGTTTTATTTAATTTGATCTACTTTCGTTTTCAATTTAGACTTCACACATCTATTTTTTACAGACCATGGCAGAACAAAAGCAGAGAAAGGCTGAACAGTGTAATAAAGCTGGCAATGGTGGCCGTAGCACAAATGTTGGAATTTTAGAAGCATTGGATAAATATAAATCCAATCCTGAGCTTGGGAAAATTGTGCAGTCCTTCGAGGCAGCTTTGAAAAAGGTTTAAATTATTTGTTAATATTTCAGTTTGACTGGTCCAGCATTTTGTATAAAACCATCATACATCAACCTACTGTTTTATGCACACTTGTAACAAATGCCGTGCCTTAAAGCGTTTTGATATTATATAGTTATTCAGTTTCATTATAGTGCATGTGAGGATATATTTTGGGGGTCGTATTACATGAGCTTTTTTTCAAGCAAAAAGACAGTAATAAAACCTTGGTTATTCATTTATTTCGCTCGAATTATGATACTTCCGCGATAAGAAAACATTATGTGTAAGAATATTCAAAACGCTAATATTGTGTTCAATTTGAAATTGTGTTGTGTTTGTTGTTGTTATTGTTGTTGTTAATGAGCAATATTTTCGTTACATACAGTTGTTTTATGTATATCTCATATAATTTTTTTTAGAAAAACGGACAGGAAGTAAAAAAGTATGCAACATTATGTATAGGAAAGTCAGATTCACTCGACGCCAATCACAGTCAGTGGAAATTAAGCAATGAAGACCACAAGCTATTGTTGGAAATGGCGGACAAAGACAAACTAAAACCGACGGCAAGCACGGTGCTTATACAGATAAAGTATTCTATGTCAAAATAATTTCTTAATGTAAACAAAGTTTTGGCCAATAAACTGAACAGCTTATTATTTTTCATGTGTAGAAGTCGAGGTACATTCTCAAAAAAATAGAGTCATTCTTGCTGGAAATGTTGTTAATTTGGCAGCAGTTTTCTTTATTTTATAGAATGACGCTTCACAGGCCTCTGCAGACCAAGGTTCAACAGAAATTACTGCTGTTGACGAAGGGTAAGTGTATTTTAAAACACGATCTTAAACCACCAAAGTAAAGGGAATTAAACTATAGGTAGTGTCTACTGGGAATGAATTGTAAAATGTTACCACAAACATGTCGTTTACTTTCAAGTAACACGATCGAACCACACTATTATTTTAGTCGGGTATGGATGTGCACTTATTTAGGTTGGATATTTATATTTTGTAGTTATGTATATTTTGTTTTGTTGTAAGTCTTTTGTTTCTTTTGAATTCTTGAAAAAAGTGTCTTGCAATTGTTATTTCGTTGCTGATTCTACTAAAACGGCGCTTAAAATAAAGTAAAATAACTTTGTTTAGCAACCACAGACGTTTAATGGATTTTCATGGTGAAATCCGAAACGTCATATGGTTGGAATTAGATCTCATGTTTTGAAATCTTGAAACATTTGAAACATTTAAGTTGTTTACATCTTTGGGATATATCATGTCAGGAAAAATATCTCAAAGAACTTGAGCAGCAATAAAATTTCATTTTCATTTTATTCAAAGAGTTTCTTAGATCACCTTAACCTGAAATTGACATGCAATGTTCATTAGTTAAACTTAATATTAATGCATGATTTATCACAAGAGATGAAATATCTTTTTATCTTAAAAGACCAGCGTGCTAATTGAACAATTACTTAACCAGCCATAATGGAATATACAATGATCATTAAATACAACGTTGTTTATTGCTTCTTGCAGACCGGCCGCTATACAATCCGCAGGTGCCGATCAGCAAACCAATAACAGCAATACTTCTTTAAACCAAACTGTGGATGCTTTGGACAAAGATAAAACGTAAGATTTAGAATAGCATTTTAAGGTGATGAAATTCACTATCAATGCTATATGAATTAGTAAGGACTTTTTCCTTCTCTGATTGTTATTTGTTAAAAGGTCTGATTGTTATTTGTTAAAAGAAAAGCATACAACCATTTATTTGCTCTGCAAAATGCAGTTCTATACGAAGTTGATATATTTCAGGTCAACTCTTGGCACTTCTCTATTTCTTATTTAAAAATATACTTTCAACACGTTTTCAAAACGTTATACGTCTATTTCACGTTGAACGTATTCTGATAGAGTATCTACGATTTGTCTCTGCAGATCCTTATTAAACTTTAAACATCAATGTATGCCTGTTCAATACGTTTATTTCACGTTCAGTTGACCTCCTAAATGATTATGAATCTGTATCAATTACAGGATAAAGGAAAAAGAAAAGGCCGAGATAGATGAACTTAGAAGACAGCTGGTTGAAGAACGGGAAAATAAAACGCGATTCGAAGAAAGGGAAAAAGAACTAAAGAGGTAAGATAAACAGATTGCATGAAAGTAAGCACTGAGTGCCTGGTTATTCTCTTTAATGTTACACGATTGATGTAAAATGTGTAGTGGTAGGCATAACTATATTGTAAAATAAATGACATTATTTTTCACATTACGTAATTTTAACACGTTATAAACAGTTTGTTCATTTCTTAGACAGGCCAAGGAAAACGAACAAGAACTGAAGAAAGTTCGAGAAGAAAACGACAAACTTACAGCAAATATGAAACGAATATGCGAAGAAAACGAGAAAGAACGTAAACTGTTAGAAGACGAACACAAGGTTCAGGTAGAAAATATATGCCGTGAGTACGATAGGCAACTGAAAGGTCTTGAGAAAAAACATGATCATGAGATGCAAGAGAAAAAAACACAACTTAACGAGATGAAAAAAGAAAGAGATGATATGAAAACGAGGTATGTTTTAGTGCGACTACAGACAAGTTAATTAATTGCAGAATGCTTTTTCTTTAAATTGCAAAATAATAACACTTAAATTTGTGTCAGTTATCTTAATATCACATATTTTGGAATACCCGCAAGAACTCCTGAACACCGATACTTTGTCATGTTATCTTTGCAAGTACACCATGAAATCGTTTGAAACTGAACGTAATTATGTACAAAAATATATCAATCTTCATTTTGGATAAAAAGTACGAACAACTGAAAAATATTCAGCACTGATTTATGAATAAATGAATAAAACTTTGTACAGATTTATCTTTTTTATAAATCAGGTTTAGCAAATTAGCCGGAGAAAAGTTAACTGACCAGAATGCAGACATCGCCGATCTAAGTGATCCATTCAGAGCAATGAAGTTATCCGAGATATTCGGCGCGTTATATGATGATGAATGGACAGATGCCTTTATAAACTTGAAGAAAAAGTTGCCAGTTAAGGATGCCATTACCTTACTGATACAGATATTAAAGGCAAACGTGCTACACTTATTATTAAGAGTATTATTATTTTATCCAAAATTTATTGTATGCTGTAAGAATATATACAGACTGATATTCAATAAATCGATAAAGATTTATTCGTTTATCCCCGGTATTTAACGTCAATAAAATTTGATTACATGTATAAACTGTTCAGATTATAAATTTGGTTACATGTTTCTTAATTTGTTTAACATGTAATGATGAAATCTTAATCAAATCTTCCCGTACATGAAATCAGTGCTGTTATCAGTTACGTCCTTTGAAGGTCGTTGAGCACGATACGTATGTACTGCACGATACCTATGTACTAAGTCAATAGTAATTCTAAAATTGCCTTTGTTTAAATATTTCGGCCAGTTTATAGATGGGTGGTTTTAATATCCAAATCTATACAGATTCGGATATTGTTAAATAATCCAATGATATATTTCCTGCTTTTTAAAATTTGCCTTTTGCGTTGTCTGTGATATTCTCAGATCCCCTTTAAAGTTCTATTCTGTTTAGTTCCGCCCATTGTTTTCTCGCTTAGGGCAAACCCATTCTTTTATCTGGGGACCATAAGCCGCTGAACATGGAATGGTATTAATCTGAAAATACGACATTGAAGGTTCCGTGTTCACCGCCATACGCATACCATCGTTTGGGATGGATCAAAATTGTACTGTTTATTGGTGTAAATATTGAGTTGCGCTCAACCCGGGGCTAGGCGGCGTGGGCAGTAATATGCATTCCCATTACTGTCCATGAACAGGCTCAATCAAACCGAGTCTGCAATATTTTCATATTTGTCGTGTTCGTCGGCTTTCAAAGTTCCCTTTTCATCTTTTACAAATCAAAGCATGATTGAACATGTTAAAACATACAACCTACATTTATAAATTTTAGGACTGTTTGGGGTATTGCGCTAGTATCAGCGATGGTCAAATAAATGGCTTGAAAAACGTGCTGTTACATCCGTCCCAAGATGTATCGATGCATCCTACTAATCCAAGTAAACCTAAAAAGGTGAGCTTTAAGTTTAATTACTATGCACCTCGAACGAATTTCAAAATTATCGTTATTTATGTTCCGTTCCGCGCAGATGTTTGAAATATTGAACATTTTATGCATCTTTATTTTTTCCGGCTTTATTGTATTCAGATGGTAGTGAAGATATGAATAGTTATATATATTATGATATAAATAGCTTTCGAGGAACTCCTTTCAAGATTCATTATCTTAATATATACTCAAGATATTAAGAAAAAGCAGGGTGAACTATAAAACTGATTCTGGACATAACTAAACAGTTCAAGTTTCTACCGTTTCTCGCTTTCTCAGTGAGACATCTTCACGCAATCTCAACATGAGACATGGGATACAGTCTGAATTCGCATTATAACCTAGATAGTTAGTTGCCAGATTTTCAGTGGCAATAAATTGCAAGTAATGACCACCTGCGTTTTTATCCCTAGAGTACATATTGTTTTGTTGATTCTCATATTTGTTGAAAATAAACTTCCAGATCTGTTTCAGAATTGATTTAATAACCTGTTAGTGCTCTATTTGAAATTATCACTCTTTATATCCGAATTTTCGAACTCCTGTTCTTTATCAAGAACAATATATCCTTTTTGAATAGCGTATTGTTGTTTGACCACCTGTTAGTATTTATGTGGTTCTTAGTAGTTTTTTCCTCGGTGGCTACGTCAGGAACAAAATATTTCCAAGAAAAAAAAACGCTTTGAAAGGTGTGCGGCAATGGCTCGTAACGTAATAACCCCTCCGTTGAATATTACAACAAATCTTAACACTAACACAATAAACTCACCATATCGCGTGCAGTAGACAACGTAACACCAATAGCTGTTTAAATTTTTGAACAGCCTCAGGTCAACAAAGAACTTTTATTGTTACTTGAATAGATGTATAACATAGATACATGTTATTAAAATAAACATTTAAGGAGTAGCAAAATTTTCAAAGAAT
This sequence comes from Corbicula japonica, assembly GCA_038501625.1. Lineage (NCBI taxonomy): Eukaryota > Metazoa > Mollusca > Bivalvia > Venerida > Cyrenidae > Corbicula > Corbicula japonica. The sequence goes on along the minus strand of JAZAYU010000032.1, from coordinate 211,478 downwards.
TCTATATCTGTATTTCGGTTTCACACCAGATTCGTTCTGTTTTTCATTTACTGTGTATTTTATATGTACAAAGGGTTTTAAAGAAGTGTCGAGAATTGGTTCAAAAGACGAAGGAGCTGTTTATGAAGTAAGAAGAAAAATAGGCGTCACAGACTGTGTCATTTCAGAAGTGGTACAGGTAGAGTTGGTTACAAACCTTTGCATGGCATGTTTTGATGTCTTGATGTCTTCTGTGTATGGGGTTAAGAAAAGGAGAGAGAGAGAGAGAGAGAGAGAGAGAGAGAGAGAGGGAGAGAGGGAGAGAGAGAGGGAGAGAGAGAGAGAGAGAGAGAGAGAGAGACAGGGAGACAGAGAGACAGACAGACGGACAGACAGACAGTGAACGATGGAAGGGTCAACAAGAAAATGTAAACATGATTATAATAAATATTGACTTGGAATGGAATTTCCATGCAGCTACAATCCAGCAACAATTTCCATAACAACAGTCAGCTTTATAAAATGTGTTTGCGTTGGTTATAAGTTTAATTCATATATAGACGATACATTTCCCATTTCTTTTGGAATTTCCAAGAAAAGTGAAACACTTAACTTAGGATTTCTAACGCTTGTTGTCAAATGACCACATCTACGTCCAATGTGTAGCTGGGGCTTCATGTCATACTCATTATATGATTACTCGCTTTTTACCTATTTTTTTAACTCCAGGGATTTATTCAAGAGACAAAGTCCTGGGGCGAGAAAGGATACGACAAGAAGCAGCTTGAAAATTGTGCACCATACATAGAGAAATGTGCAAAAATTTGCTGGCTCATGACAGTCCATTGCCCACCTTTATACATCAAACTTGATGTACAGCACGGTGACAAACTAGATTCTAATTACTTCTCGAATTATAAAATTCAATCCAAAGAGATAGACTATCTCGTGTGGCCACCACTTTTTAATGAAAAAAATGGTGGTCTGCTGAAAAAGGGAGTTGCCGAAGGCATAGAGATGGGATCGGAAAAGTGACTGAAAAATAGATTCACCAATCGGATTTTTTTTCTTGACCTACAATGACTTCATGTACGATCTTAATTTACAACTATGTCATTAACACGTTTTTATAATTGCTGTTTCTCATATGATTTTTACGTTGTTGCTGTAAAGCATGTTAGCTGACAGTAAACCAATTGTTTATGAGCAACAACTTATGACCAGCTTTGCTTTGCCTTCCTAAACAATAATCTGTGCCAAACCATTTCACATACTGACGATTTATTTATTTTGCTGAAACTATAAGTTTTTAAAAGGTCTGGACTTGTTTTATAATCCTGTTAATAAAACATATGCACTCGGGAGACTTATTCAGATACATTTCTCGAGTGCAATACCTTTTGTATAAAAATCGGATTCATTTCCAGTTACATGTACATATAGAAAATAAATATTTTCGACATCTGTTACATCGTCTTGTGGCTCTCAATATGATCAAGTCTTTTCATCAAGATTGAGTCGTCAACTTGAACAGGTTCTTGTTTTAAATGATATCATCACTGTAAAATAAATTGACTACACTTTACACAATGCACCACAGTACTATCTGCAGTCATTCTTCATGAAACAATATATATCTGTACTGAGTCTAACTGTTATTTTTTACTACAGTCCCTAATACCACCTAACAAAATGAACTTTCAATTCACTGCAGTAAATATACAATGACTTATTTTATGTTTTCCAGTGAATTATAGAGTTTTCTCAGTGAAATGAAAATGGTATTCCACTGTTTTGAAACCGTGGAATACCATTTTTATTTTCACTGTTTTGCCGAACTAGTGTTTTAGTTTATGACCTCTCTTTGGTACACAATTGATCGCATATTGTTTCTTTTGAAAATTATGTAAATTAAAATGAAATCAACTGTTGTTGTTTTCAGTTTCTGTTAAAAATAGTGATGATAGATACGCTGCTTGAATTTCTTAATCTGATACGAATTTCATAACTTTTTTGAGTTTTTCTGTTGCTTCATCAGTTATGATTGAAAGTTAAGTAGCTATTGGGGGGAGGGGGGCTCCACAGGGAACCAGAAACTCTGAGTTTCCAGGTCTTTACCAATTTCTTTGCCAACAAAACATAAAATAAAAAGAAAATTTGGTTGTTTCAATGAAATATCGATTTTATTTTACTTGTGAACAACAGAAACTTTTTCACTCGTCTCTACGCCACTCATGAAAATATCAGTGTCTGGAGTTCACTCGTGAAATAAAATCGATATTTCACTGAAACAAACAAATATCCTCTACGAGGATATGTTTTACTAACTGTAGTCACTCGCAACATTAAAACACGCTGCAACTGCGTTTACTCAAATAGATGTAAAGGGAACTTTGAAAGCCATCGAACACGACAAATGTGAAAATATTGCAGGCTCGGTTTGATTGAGCCTGTTCATGGACAGTAATGGAAATGCATATTACTGCCCACGCCGCCTAGCCCCTGGTTAAGCGCAACTCAATATTTACACAAATAAACAGTACAATTTTGACTATCCCAAACGACGGTATGCAGATGGCGGTGGACATGGAACCTTCAATGCGGTATTCTGATTAATACAATTCCATGTTCAGCGGCGTATTGTCCCCAGATAAAAGAATGGATGTGCCCTAAACAAGAAAACAATAGGTGGAACTAAACAGAATAGATTTTTTACAGGGAATCTTAGAATATAAATCCTGCATATCACAGACAACGTCAAAGGCAAAATTTAAAAGCAGGAAGTATATCCTTGGGGGTGATTGAACAATATCCGAATCAATATTGGCTGCGAAATTGAAACCATCCATCTCAAAACTATCCGAAATAATGAACAAAAAGGTAATTTTAGAAGTTCGATTAACAAAGTTATTATCGTGCTCAACGACGTTCAAATGAAGTAATTGATGATATCACTGATTGAATGTACGGGGAGACTTTTACAGCCGCCAATCGGCATAAACAACGCAACTGTGATATTGAAAACGATGAAAAGGGAACTTTGAAAGCCATCGAACACGACAAATATGAAAATATTGCAGGCTCGGTTTGATTGAGCCTGTTCATGGACAGTAATGCATAACACAACTGTATATTTACCAACAGGATGCAGTGCTGTACAAACTGCTGTAGTATTACTAAAACAGAGTGAAATGCTGTACTAACTGCATTCCGTCCTTGAAACAAAACTCATTGGATTGTTATTCTTATAGCAGACTCTCAAACTACATTTAATCAGTAGACTGGTTTACCAACTGGAGTACCTCTACTCACTTTAGCACATTTAATTGTTCTACCAAGTGAGTGCTGCCACATTTCTATAACACAGTACATTGTTATACTAAATTTTGTCCCTGCCACGACTATTCCATTAAGAAACATATTAATTCAATCTTACATCACAAATGAGTTGAGATCTGTATAGTTTTTATAACTGCAGACTCTCACAACACGATAATCTAGGCCTACAATGTAACTGATTATTATGATTATATTACTGTCAACTTTTCATACTATTAGAACAATGGATTTTTCTACTTACAGCAGTAATGAACATCGTTTTTAACCTATAATGTAGATAAAACACATAATATTTTTGTACCAACTACAGTCCCTCACACCACTCTAACGCGATGGATTTTTGTATCCGATAAACATTTGTTACACCACTGTAACACATTCGAATATTGCACTCAATTCTGTCCCTCGCATTACTGTAACACACTTTATTAACTAATGTTATAACAAACCACTATGAAACACTGGAATGGACTGTTTTTGAAGCTGGGGTCCCTCACGCTTCTGCATCCCCTCACATCACTGTATTAAAACCGATTGTTGCACTGGCTGCAGTTTTGAATATAACTGTAACATCATACTTGCAGACAATTGTTTGTTTTTCTTGTGGAACTAGCTTGGGTCCCTTGTACCATAATGAGACCAATAAGACAATGAGTTGTTGTTTGAACTGCGACTATAACACGACTATAACACTGTAAATCACTGTAAATGGATATACTCAATTGCAGTATCTCACTGGAATAATACTCGCTTTTTATCTTTATTACATATACTATTACTGCTGTCCCTAACAAAGCTTATTGATAACAATTGCTCAAACCACTGAAAAATTAAGTGACTGCAGTGTTGCACAATATTATAACCCGATGGATTTTTGTACAAAAAGCAGAATCCACACCACTGTAATATAATGGATTGTTGTATGAGCTGAAGTTTCTCCAACCACTTTGAATTTTTGTAAAACTATTTTCCCTCACACAAATTTAAGGGGTCGCAAACATTGCAAATGGCGAAAACTAGCTAAAATTTCAAAAATGAATTTTGGGGTAAATATTTATTGCCACATAGATTTTAGTAAAGAAATGTATTAGCTATGGATGTAGTAAATGTTTGCAAGCTCAATTTAGTCTTATTCATGTTCTAATTACCAAGCAAATACTAAAACAAATGAAAAACCGTTTTCATAACTGAAATTCATGGACACCAAAGCAACTCATACCTGAAATAAGTATATGCTGGTCTACAATGTTTAGTGCCAATTCGTCAAAATAATGTTAGGGTTTTCAAGAAATTCAAGGAAAACTTACTTCCTGGATCAAATTTTCTACTTTCGGTTTATATACTGTAATTAAATAACACCAAAAAGGGATTGTTAAAATTTGCTGGAAATAAGCAATGTTAAGGATAAACCGTGTCTAGAACAGAATTTTGCTGTTTTACAATTTCTTGTTCAGCTTGAATTAAGCGAAAGTGTTTTACAGAATGCAAGTGTATTCCTTGGTCAAATAAGGTGAATATAATAAGCTGACTTTTAAAAAATTAGCAGCTTCATAAACACAGAGAATTAGAAAAGGAAGCGACGATGAATAACTGAAATGCGGTGATTTTTAGGTTATTCTTTATGGAGGTAAATCTTCACAGTTTGTTAAGCAAATTAATCTGACCGAATTACCCACCCTGAGTTTATTCTAATTTACTTCCTTTTTCGAAAATTCCAATAGCTTGTTATAATTAATGTTTAATTTTAATCGTAATAATATTTGGTTAACGATTTGTCCTCTTTTCTCGTATAACTTGAGTTTTTTGGCATTTTTTTCGTAACTGCCGACTTTCGTTTTCATGAAGATTCAAAGTCAGGATATTGAGACGTAGGTTATGGTAAGCTGTTCCTTTTTACTACTATTAATACTTTAACAAGTTGTGTATTATTTAGCTGTTATGGGTTCCGATTCATTTGCCAATTAAAATAAATAAAGTGAAAGATATACATTACATGTTTATACACTAACCAACATATTTTTGACTGTAAAGTTGTGTTTTGTTGTTGTACTGTCTTTTGTACATATAACCTGTTTTGCTCCATACATTAAAATCTGTTTAAAGCAATTCCTCTCCCATCCCATCAAAAATCCCACCCCATTCCACTCACTCATGTCCACATTACCCCATCACAATCCTCCCCAAATAATCCCAATTCCATCCCCTGCACTCCACATGCCTAACATTCCTAACTCTCTTGGCAACGAGATAAATAAATACATTTAAGGGCCTTCTTCAGTCGTCTGTTTTCGTCAGAGTCATCGGTAAAAAAATAAATATAGTTATTTTCCTTTGCTTCCTAACGTGTCTTAATTTGTGAAAATCAAGTAGTTACTTGTAATTATTTTGATTGACGGAAAACAAGACATATATATTGCATGCTTTGTTGTTAGAAATATTCTATTTGATGACAATTTTCGGCCCGAGTAAATTGTTTGTTAGGACTTTCCGAGTTCATCCTGTACATTCTCTTTTGGTGTTTGTGTTTAATAATGGCTATTTGATAACCAGGGAATCGCATTGATTCTGTAACGTTCAATCAATTTGAATACCGAATGTGCTGAGCCACAAGTCTTAACATGCGATAGGTCGCAATATCATATATTAGCTGCATGTCTATTCTGTTGCCTTCCAAAATTTATTTCAACCGTTATTGGGAATTTTAGAATTTATGTTGCATTGTACAATTATGACTTCGTGTGAAAAGAAGACGTACTGACTCTTTTTATGGTCGATTGGTTGCATTTCTTGTTCAGTTAGAGGTGTCCTTTTGACTGCTCTTAGACGAAGTCACGTGATTCATGATGGCAACAACATCTGGTGACAATTATGCATTGTTTGAGAATTTTGATGCATATAGCAAGTGTTTTAATGTTTTGCTAAGCTGTGTTTTGGTATAGGCTATTTTAACTCCAATTTTCACATTCACAAGACTGTTTTACAGATGTAAATCGTTGTTGCGATTTTGTTGTGAGCTAAGGAAAAAGTGCAGTTCCTGTGTCAATTAAATGAGGAATTAAGAAACGCGTCGGAGTGATGCTAATGTTCATTGGAAGAGGTAAAAATAAAAAAGCACACTTGAAACTGTATTGTGTTATTAATAACGAAAAACATAGTCTGCATTATGATCCGTCGGCCCTCAGAAGGAAACTTTCTAGCTGGTTAGACTGACATTTACATTTGGGTTATTCTTTGTGTTTTATTCATAATTTGCTCGCTTTGTCTGTAGATTTCTTAAACCAGCATGGCGATGTCACAGAGTATCATTGAAAAGGGAAGTGATGAAGAAATAGCTAAAAGCAAGGTGGTCGATTTCTGTACATTTTGTGTACCTCGAGGCAAGTATCAGCCTGCGACACATTTCTGCTTTGAATGTGGACCATTTGGGAGATACATATGTGGATCATGTGAGCTGAATCATGAAATATTCCTTCCAGATCACGAAGTCACCAGTATAGTAGTGACAAAGGGACAAAGAAGGTCATATTTTAATTACATTTTAGATTTTACCATATTGCTTTTTTTCTGATAAATCTACGCATGAATATTTTCGTCGCGAGAATGAGTTACTATAACCCCTTGAACCTGTTTCGACAGACGCCGCTGATATGATTATTGTTAGGAAGCTTACGCAATCACTGGGCTTTATAATAAAATCGTGACGAAAGTGACAATCTGTGACATTCAGAAGGACCTTGTACCAAAGGGAATATTATAGTCTGTTTAATAATGAAGACCTTATGCTGGGTAGGGCCATTTAGTAAATGCACGGATTCCCGAAAAGAGATTAAAAAAATTAAACTTTTTTACTATCTTATATTGTTTAGGGAGGGCGGGGGTATGGATATTAAGTTCGAAAAAGAGCTGCCAAATCGATATACACATATCAAAATTCTCACCCAATGAAAGTGAAATATGCATATCAGGAATAGCAACACTTATAAAACACAACCTCCCCACGCGGCAAAAAAGAAATCAATGAGAAGAGACCATAATGTTTATAAGACTGTCAATTTCAAATAAAACACCACAAACAATTAACGCTATAGAAAACCCTTGGGGTTAACACATTGGATCGGTCGGTGGCAAAACAATTTGCCACTTGGGGTTTAAAGCAGGTTCTATGGTGCACCAACCTCACAGTTGCCCCAGCAGGATCACTTATGAACACACAAGTTCAAGATGTCTTGGTGAAGTAACTCCAACCCACTCATTAGCTCAACAATGTTGCATGCAAAAACACACAACCATATAAAACAAAAAAGGCTAATAGCATTGCAAAGCAAAAAGACGGATATTCAATAAGCAGTGTGGCGGCCGTAAAAAGTCTCCCCGTACATTTAGTCAGTACTGTTATCAGTAAATTAACCCGTTACCGATGTCATGCAGTGATTGTTACGTATATCAGGGCTATCCGATCAACGTTTTTTGGCGTTGTCCCGGTTAGCTCAGTTGGTTACGTCGCAGGAATTGCATGGCTAGGCGCTGTCGCCGTGACGGTGCGGGTTCGCTCCCAGCTAGAGACACTATCATTTTACAGAGAACAGAGCACCTGGAGTCAAATCAGCAAGAACACATTTACAGAGATAAAAGAAACAAATCGAGCTTCTTTGTTCTTTTACAAGATTTCCCCTGAAGATGAGGTAAAATAAACAGATTGCATGAAAGTAAGCACTGGTTATTGGTTATTCTCTTTAATTATTACATTATTGATGTGAATCGTGTACTGGTAGGCATGTTTCCTTCGCAATATAAATGTCATTACGTTTCACATTACATAATTTAAACCCGTTATAAACCATTTGTTCTTTTCTTAGAATAAAAAAACAGGCTAAGGAAATCGAACAAGAACTGAAGAAAGTTCGAGAAGAAAACGACCAACTTATAGCAACTATAAAACGAATATGCAAAGATAACGAGCAGGAATGTAAAGGGCTAGAAGACGAACGCAAGGTACACGTTGAAAATATATGCCGTGAGTACGAAAGGCAACTGAAAGGTCTTGAGAAAAAACATGATCATGAGATGCAAGAGAAGAAAATACAACTTAGCGAGATGAAAAAAGAAAGAGATTATATGAAACCGAGGTATGTTTTAGTGCGACTACAGACAAGTTAATTAATTGCAGAATGCTTTTTCTTTAAATTGCAAAATAATAACACTTAAATTTGTGTCAGTTATCTTAATATCACATATTTTGGAATACCCGCAAGAACTCCTGAACACCGATACTTTGTCATGTTATCTTTGCAAGTACACCATGAAATCGTTTGAAACTGAACGTAATTATGTACAAAAATATATCAATCTTCATTTTGGATAAAAAGTACGAACAACTGAAAAATATTCAGCACTGATTTATGAATAAATGAATAAAACTTTGTACAGATTTATCTTTTTTTATAAATCAGGTTTAGCAAATTAGCCGGAGAAAAGTTAACTGACCAGAATGCAGACATCGCCGATCTAAGTGATCCATTCAGAGCAATGAAGTTATCCGAGATATTCGGCGCGTTATATGATGATGAATGGACAGATGCCTTTATATACTTGAAGAAAAAGTTGCCAGTTAAGGATGCCATTACCTTACTGATACAGATATTAAAGGCAAACGTGCTAAACTTATTATTAAGAGTATTATTATTTTATCCAAAATTTATTGTATGCTGTAAGAATATATACAGACTGATATTCAATAAATCGATAAAGATTTATTCGTTTATCCCCGGTATTTAACGTCAATAAAATTTGATTACATGTATAAACTGTTCAGATTATAAATTTGGTTACATGTTTCTTAATTTGTTTAACATGTAATGATGAAATCTTAATCAAATCTTCCCGTACATGAAATCAGTGCTGTTATCAGTTACGTCCTTTGAAGGTCGTTGAGCACGATACGTATGTACTGCACGATACCTATGTACTAAGTCAATAGTAATTCTAAAATTGCCTTTGTTTAAATATTTCGGCCAGTTTATAGATGGGTGGTTTTAATATCCAAATCTATACAGATTCGGATATTGTTAAATAATCCAATGATATATTTCCTGCTTTTTAAAATTTGCCTTTTGCGTTGTCTGTGATATTCCCAGATCCCCTTTAAAGTTCTATTCTGTTTAGTTCCGCCCATTGTTTTCTCGCTTAGGGCAAACCCATTCTTTTATCTGGGGACCATAAGCCGCTGAACATGGAATGGTATTAATCTGAAAATACGACATTGAAGGTTCCGTGTTCACCGCCATACGCATACCATCGTTTGGGATGGATCAAAATTGTACTGTTTATTGGTGTAAATATTGAGTTGCGCTCAACCCGGGGCTAGGCGGCGTGGGCAGTAATATGCATTCCCATTACTGTCCATGAACAGGCTCAATCAAACCGAGTCTGCAATATTTTCATATTTGTCGTGTTCGTCGGCTTTCAAAGTTCCCTTTTCATCTTTTACAAATCAAAGCATGATTGAACATGTTAAAACATACAACCTACATTTATAAATTTTAGGACTGTTTGGGGTATTGCGCTAGTATCAGCGATGGTCAAATAAATGGCTTGAAAAACGTGCTGTTACATCCGTCCCAAGATCCTAATCCAAGTAAACCTAAAAAGGTGAGCTTTAAGTTTAATTACTATGCACCTCGAACGAATTTCAAAATTATCGTTATTTATGTTCCGTTCCGCGCAGATGTTTGAAATATTGAACATTTTATGCATCTTTATTTTTTCCGGCTTTATTGTATTCAGATGGTAGTGAAGATATGAATAGTTATATATATTATGATATAAATAGCTTTCGAGGAACTCCTTTCAAGATTCATTATCTTAATATATACTCAAGATATTAAGAAAAAGCAGGGTGAACTATAAAACTGATTCTGGACATAACTAAACAGTTCAAGTTTCTACCGTTTCTCGCTTTCTCAGTGAGACATCTTCACGCAATCTCAACATGAGACATGGGATACAGTCTGAATTCGCATTATAACCTAGATAGTTAGTTGCCAGATTTTCAGTGGCAATAAATTGCAAGTAATGACCACCTGCGTTTTTATCCCTAGAGTACATATTGTTTTGTTGATTCTCATATTTGTTGAAAATAAACTTCCAGATCTGTTTCAGAATTGATTTAATAACCTGTTAGTGCTCTATTTGAAATTATCACTCTTTATATCCGAATTTTCGAACTCCTGTTCTTTATCAAGAACAATATATCCTTTTTGAATAGCGTATTGTTGTTTGACCACCTGTTAGTATTTATGTGGTTCTTAGTAGTTTTTTCCTCGGTGGCTACGTCAGGAACAAAATATTTCCAAGAAAAAAAAACGCTTTGAAAGGTGTGCGGCAATGGCTCGTAACGTAATAACCCCTCCGTTGAATATTACAACAAATCTTAACACTAACACAATAAACTCACCATATCGCGTGCAGTAGACAACGTAACACCAATAGCTGTTTAAATTTTTGAACAGCCTCAGGTCAACAAAGAACTTTTATTGTTACTTGAATAGATGTATAACATAGATACATGTTATTAAAATAAACATTTAAGGAGTAGCAAAATTTTCAAAGAATTCTATATCTGTATTTCGGTTTTACACCAGATTCGTTCTGTTTTTCATTTACTGTGTATTTTATATGTACAAAGGGTTTTAAAGAAGTGTCGAGAATTAGTTCAAAAGACGAAGGAGCTGTTTATGAAGTAAGAAGAAAAATAGGCGTCACAGACTGTGTCATTTCAGAAGTGGTACAGGTAGAGTTGGTTACAAACCTTTGCATGGCATGTTTTGATGTCTTGATGTCTTCTGTGTATGGGGTTAAGAAAAGGAGAGAGAGAGAGAGAGAGAGGGAGAGAGGGAGAGAGAGAGGGAGAGAGAGAGAGAGAGAGAGAGAGAGAGAGAGAGAGAGAGAGAGAGAGAGAGAGAGACAGGGAGACAGAGAGACAGACAGACGGACAGACAGACAGTGAACGATGGAAGGGTCAACAAGAAAATGTAAACATGATTATAATAAATATTGACTTGGAATGGAATTTCCATGCAGCTACAATCCAGCAACAATTTCCATAACAACAGTCAGCTTTATAAAATGTGTTTGCGTTGGTTATAAGTTTAATTCATATATAGACGATATATTTCCCATTTCTTTTGGAATTTCCAAGAAAAGTGAAACACTTAACTTAGGATTTCTAACGCTTGTTGTCAAATGACCACATCTACGTCCAATGTGTAGCTGGGGCTTCATGTCATACTCATTATATGATTACTCGCTTTTTACCTATTTTTTTAACTCCAGGGATTTATTCAAGAGACAAAGTCCTGGGGCGAGAAAGGATACGACAAGAAGCAGCTTGAAAAATGTGCACCATACATAGAGAAATGTGCAAAAATTTGCTGGCTCATGACAGTCCATTGCCCACCTTTATACATCAAACTTGATGTACAGCACGGTGACAAACTAGATTCTAATTACTTCTCGAATTATAAAATTCAATCCAAAGAGATAGACTATCTCGTGTGGCCACCACTTTTTAATGAAAAAAATGGTGGTCTGCTGAAAAAGGGAGTTGCCGAAGGCATAGAGATGGGATCGGAAAAGTGACTGAAAAATAGATTCACCAATCGGATTTTTTTTCTTGACCTACAATGACTTCATGTACGATCTTAATTTACAACTATGTTATTAACACGTTTTTATAATTGCTGTTTCTCATATGATTTTTACGTTGTTGCTGTAAAGCATGTTAGCTGACAGTAAACCAATTGTTTATGAGCAACAACTTATGACCAGCTTTGCTTTGCCTTCCTAAACAATAATCTGTGCCAAACCATTTCACATACTGACGATTTATTTATTTTGCTGAAACTATAAGTTTTTAAAAGGTCTGGACTTGTTTTATAATCCTGTTAATAAAACATATGCACTCGGGAGACTTATTCAGATACATTTCTCGAGTGCAATACCTTTTGTATAAAAATCGGATTCATTTCCAGTTACATGTACATATAGAAAATAAATATTTTCGACATCTGTTACATCGTCTTGTGGCTCTCAATATGATCAAGTCTTTTCATCAAGATTGAGTCGTCAACTTGAACAGGTTCTTGTTTTAAATGATATCATCACTGTAAAATAAATTGACTACACTTTACACAATGCACCACAGTACTATCTGCAGTCATTCTTCATGAAACAATATATATCTGTACTGAGTCTAACTGTTATTTTTTACTACAGTCCCTAATACCACCTAACAAAATGAACTTTCAATTCACTGCAGTAAATATACAATGACTTATTTTATGTTTTCCAGTGAATTATAGAGTTTTCTCAGTGAAATGAAAATGGTATTCCACTGTTTTGAAACCGTGGAATACCATTTTTATTTTCACTGTTTTGCCGAACTAGTGTTTTAGTTTATGACCTCTCTTTGGTACACAATTGATCGCATATTGTTTCTTTTGAAAATTATGTAAATTAAAATGAAATCAACTGTTGTTGTTTTCAGTTTCTGTTAAAAATAGTGATGATAGATACGCTGCTTGAATTTCTTAATCTGATACGAATTTCATAACTTTTTTGAGTTTTTCTGTTGCTTCATCAGTTATGATTGAAAGTTAAGTAGCTATTGGGGGGAGGGGGGCTCCACAGGGAACCAGAAACTCTGAGTTTCCAGGTCTTTACCAATTTCTTTGCCAACAAAACATAAAATAAAAAGAAAATTTGGTTGTTTCAATGAAATATCGATTTTATTTTACTTGTGAACAACAGAAACTTTTTCACTCGTCTCTACGCCACTCATGAAAATATCAGTGTCTGAAGTTCACTCGTGAAATAAAATCGATATTTCACTGAAACAAACAAATATCCTCTACGAGGATATGTTTTACTAACTGTAGTCACTCGCAACATTAAAACACGCTGCAACTGCGTTTACTCAAATAGATGTAAAGGGAACTTTGAAAGCCATCGAACACGACAAATGTGAAAATATTGCAGGCTCGGTTTGATTGAGCCTGTTCATGGACAGTAATGGAAATGCATATTACTGCCCACGCCGCCTAGCCCCTGGTTAAGCGCAACTCAATATTTACACAAATAAACAGTACAATTTTGACTATCCCAAACGACGGTATGCAGATGGCGGTGGACATGGAACCTTCAATGCGGTATTCTGATTAATACAATTCCATGTTCAGCGGCGTATTGTCCCCAGATAAAAGAATGGATGTGCCCTAAACAAGAAAACAATAGGTGGAACTAAACAGAATAGATTTTTTACAGGGAATCTTAGAATATAAATCCTGCATATCACAGACAATGTCAAAGGCAAAATTTAAAAGCAGGAAGTATATCCTTGGGGGTGATTGAACAATATCCGAATCAATATTGGCTGCGAAATTGAAACCATCCATCTCAAAACTATCCGAAATATTGAACAAAAAGGTAATTTTAGAAGTTCGATTAACAAAGTAATTATCGTGCTCAACGACGTTCAAATGAAGTAATTGATGATATCACTGATTGAATGTACGGGGAGACTTTTACAGCCGCCAATCGGCATAAACAACGCAACTGTGATATTGAAAACGATGAAAAGGGAACTTTGAAAGCCATCGAACACGACAAAGATGAAAATATTGCAGGCTCGGTTTGATTGAGCCTGTTCATGGACAGTAATGCATAACACAACTGTATATTTACCAACAGGATGCAGTGCTGTACAAACTGCTGTAGTATTACTAAAACAGAGTGAAATGCTGTACTAACTGCATTCCGTCCTTGAAACAAAACTCATTGGATTGTTATTCTTATAGCAGACTCTCAAACTACATTTAATCAGTAGACTGGTTTACCAACTGGAGTACCTCTACTCACTTTAGCACATTTAATTGTTCTACCAAGTGAGTGCTGCCACATTTCTATAACACAGTACATTGTTATACTAAATTTTGTCCCTGCCACGACTATTCCATTAAGAAACATATTAATTCAATCTTACATCACAAATGAGTTGAGATCTGTATAGTTTTTATAACTGCAGACTCTCACAACACGATAATCTAGGCCTACAATGTAACTGATTATTATGATTATATTACTGTCAACTTTTCATACTATTAGAACAATGGATTTTTCTACTTACAGCAGTAATGAACATCGTTTTTAACCTATAATGTAGATAAAACACATAATATTTTTGTACCAACTACAGTCCCTCACACCACTCTAACGCGATGGATTTTTGTATCCGATAAACATTTGTTACACCACTGTAACACATTCGAATATTGCACTCAATTCTGTCCCTCGCATTACTGTAACACACTTTATTAACTAATGTTATAACAAACCACTATGAAACACTGGAATGGACTCTTTTGAAGCTGGGGTCCCTCACGCTTCTGCATCCGCTCACATCACTGTATTAAAACCGATTGTTGCACTGGCTGCAGTTTTGAATATAACTGTAACATCATACTTGCAGACAATTGTTTGTTTTTCCTGTGGAACTAGCTTGGGTCCCTTGTACCATAATGAGACCAATAAGACAATGAGTTGTTGTTTGAACTGCGACTATAACACGACTATAACACTGTAAATCACTGTAAATGGATATACTCAATTGCAGTATCTCACTGGAATAATACTCGCTTTTTATCTTTATTACATATACTATTACTGCTGTCCCTAACAAAGCTTATTGATACATGTAACAATTGCTCAAACCACTGAAAAATTAAGTGACTGCAGTGTTGCACAATATTATAACCCGATGGATTTTTGTACAAAAAGCAGAATCCACACCACTGTAATATAATGGATTGTTGTATGAGCTGAAGTTTCTCCAACCACTTTGAATTTTTGTAAAACTATTTTCCCTCACACAAATTTAAGGGGTCGCAAACATTGCAAATGGCGAAAACTAGCTAAAATTTCAAAAATGAATTTTGGGGTAAATATTTATTGCCACATAGATTTTAGTAAAGAAATGTATTAAGCTATGGATGTAGTAAATGTTTGCAAGCTCAATTTAGTCTTATTCATGTTCTAATTACCAAGCAAATACTAAAACAAATGAAAAACCGTTTTCATAACTGAAATTCATGGACACCAAAGCAACTCATACCTGAAATAAGTATATGCTGGTCTACAATGTTTAGTGCCAATTCGTCAAAATAATGTTAGGGTTTTCAAGAAATTCAAGGAAAACTTACTTCCTGGATCAAATTTTCTACTTTCGGTTTATATACTGTAATTAAATAACACCAAAAAGGGATTGTTAAAATTTGCTGGAAATAAGCAATGTTAAGGATAAACCGTGTCTAGAACAGAATTTTGCTGTTTTACAATTTCTTGTTCAGCTTGAATTAAGCGAAAGTGTTTTACAGAATGCAAGTGTATTCCTTGGTCAAATAAGGTGAATATAATAAGCTGACTTTTTAAAAATTAGCAGCTTCATAAACACAGAGAATTAGAAAAGGAAGCGACGATGAATAACTGAAATGCGGTGATTTTTAGGTTATTCTTTATGGAGGTAAATCTTCACAGTTTGTTAAGCAAATTAATCTGACCGAATTACCCACCCTGAGTTTATTCTAATTTACTTCCTTTTTCGAAAATTCCAATAGCTTGTTATAATTAATGTTTAATTTTAATCGTAATAATATTTGGTTAACGATTTGTCCTCTTTTCTCGTATAACTTGAGTTTTTTGGCATTTTTTTCGTAACTGCCGACTTTCGTTTTCATGAAGATTCAAAGTCAGGATATTGAGACGTAGGTTATGGTAAGCTGTTCCTTTTTACTACTATTAATACTTTAACAAGTTGTGTATTATTTAGCTGTTATGGGTTCCGATTCATTTGCCAATTAAAATAAATAAAGTGAAAGATATACATTACATGTTTATACACTAACCAACATATTTTTGACTGTAAAGTTGTGTTTTGTTGTTGTACTGTCTTTTGTACATATAACCTGTTTTGCTCCATACATTAAAATCTGTTTAAAGCAATTCCTCTCCCATCCCATCAAAAATCCCACCCCATTCCACTCACTCATGTCCACATTACCCCATCACAATCCTCCCCAAATAATCCCAATTCCATCCCCTGCACTCCACATGCCTAACATTCCTAACTCTCTTGGCAACGAGATAAATAAATACATTTAAGGGCCTTCTTCAGTCGTCTGTTTTCGTCAGAGTCATCGGTAAAAAAATAAATATAGTTATTTTCCTTTGCTTCCTAACGTGTCTTAATTTGTGAAAATCAAGTAGTTACTTGTAATTATTTTGATTGACGGAAAACAAGACATATATATTGCATGCTTTGTTGTTAGAAATATTCTATTTGATGACAATTTTCGGCCCGAGTAAATTGTTTGTTAGGACTTTCCGAGTTCATCCTGTACATTCTCTTTTGGTGTTTAATAATGGCTTTTTGATAACCAGGGAATCGCATTGATTCTGTAACGTTCAATCAATTTGAATACCGAATGTGCTGAGCCACAAGTCTTAACATGCGATAGGTCGCAATATCATATATTAGCTGCATGTCTATTCTGTTGCCTTCCAAAATTTATTTCAACCGTTATTGGGAATTTTAGAATTTATGTTGCATTGTACAATTATGACTTCGTGTGAAAAGAAGACGTACTGACTCTTTTTATGGTCGATTGGTTGCATTTCTTGTTCAGTTAGAGGTGTCCTTTTGACTGCTCTTAGACGAAGTCACGTGATTCATGATGGCAACAACATCTGGTGACAATTATGCATTGTTTGAGAATTTTGATGCATATAGCAAGTGTTTTAATGTTTTGCTAAGCTGTGTTTTGGTATAGGCTATTTTAACTCCAATTTTCACATTCACAAGACTGTTTTACAGATGTAAATCGTTGTTGCGATTTTGTTGTGAGCTAAGGCAAAAGTGCAGTTCCTGTGTCAATTAAATGAGGAATTAAGAAACGCTTCTGAGTGATGCTAATGTTCATTGGAAGAGGTAAAAATAAAAAAGCACACTTGAAACTGTATTGTGTTATTAATAACGAAAAACATAGTCTGCATTATGATCCGTCGGCCCTCAGAAGGAAACTTTCTAGCTGGTTAGACTGACATTTACATTTGGGTTATTCTTTGTGTTTTATTCATAATTTGCTCGCTTTGTCTGTAGAATTCTTAAACCAGCATGGCGATGTCACAGAGTATCATTGAAAAGGGAAGTGATGAAGAAATAGCTAAAAGCAAGGTGGTCGATTTCTGTACATTTTGTGTACCTCGAGGCAAGTATCAGCCTGCGACACATTTCTGCTTTGAATGTGGACCATTTGGGAGATACATATGTGGATCATGTGAGCTGAATCATGAAATATTCCTTCCAGATCACGAAGTCACCAGTATAGTAGTGACAAAAGGACAAAGAAGGTCATATTTTAATTACATTTTAGATTTTACCATATTGCTTTTTTTCTGATAAATCTACGCATGAATATTTTCGTCGCGAGAATGAGTTACTATAACCCCTTGAACCTGTTTCGACAGACGCCGCTGATATGATTATTGTTAGGAAGCTTACGCAATCACTGGGCTTTATAATAAAATCGTGACGAAAGTGACAATCTGTGACATTCAGAAGGACCTTGTACCAAAGGGAATATTATAGTCTGTTTAATAATGAAGACCTTATGCTGGGTAGGGCCATTTAGTAAATGCACGGATTCCCGAAAAGAGATTAAAAAAAATTAAACTTTTTTACTATCTTATATTGTTTAGGGAGGGCGGGGGTATGGATATTAAGTTCGAAAAAGAGCTGCCAAATCGATATACACATATCAAAATTCTCACCCAATGAAAGTGAAATATGCATATCAGGAATAGCAACACTTATAAAACACAACCTCCCCACGCGGCAAAAAAGAAATCAATGAGAAGAGACCATAATGTTTATAAGACTGTCAATTTCAAATAAAACACCACAAACAATTAACGCTATAGAAAACCCTTGGGGTTAACACATTGGATCGGTCGGTGGCAAAACAATTTGCCACTTGGGGTTTAAAGCAGGTTCTATGGTGCACCAACCTCACAGTTGCCCCAGCAGGATCACTTATGAACACACAAGTTCAAGATGTCTTGGTGAAGTAACTCCAACCCACTCATTAGCTCAACAATGTTGCATGCAAAAACACACAACCATATAAAACAAAAAAGGCTAATAGCATTGCAAAGCAAAAAGACGGATATTCAATAAGCAGTGTGGCGGCCGTAAAAAGTCTCCCCGTACATTTAGTCAGTACTGTTATCAGTAAATTAACCCGTTACCGATGTCATGCAGTGATTGTTACGTATATCAGGGCTATCCGATCAACGCTTTTTGGCGTTGTCCCGGTTAGCTCAGTTGGTTACGTCGCAGGAATTGCATGGCTAGGCGCTGTCGCCGTGACGGTGCGGGTTCGCTCCCAGCTAGAGACACTATCATTTTACAGAGAACAGAGCACCTGGAGTCAAATCAGCAAGAACACATTTACAGAGATAAAAGAAACAAATCGAGCTTCTTTGTTCTTTTACAAGATTTCCCCTGAAGATGAGGTAAAATAAACAGATTGCATGAAAGTAAGCACTCATTGCCTGGTTATTGGTTATTCTCTTTAATTATTACATTATTGATGTGAATCGTGTACTGGTAGGCATGTTTCCTTCGCAATATAAATGTCATTACGTTTCACATTACATAATTTAAACCCGTTATAAACCATTTGTTCTTTTCTTAGAATAAAAAGACAGGCTAAGGAAATCGAACAAGAACTGAAGAAAGTTCGAGAAGAAAACGACCAACTTATAGCAACTATAAAACGAATACGCAAAGATAACGAGCAGGAATGTAAAGGGCTAGAGGACGAACGCAAGGTACACGTTGAAAATATATGCCGTGAGTACGAAAGGCAACTGAAAGGTCTTGAGAAAAAACATGATCATGAGATGCAAGAGAAGAAAATACAACTTAGCGAGATGAAAAAAGAAAGAGATTATATGAAACCGAGGTATGTTTTAGTGCGACTACAGACAATTAAAATAATTACAACTAATAAATATTTAAAAATACCACTTTAAGTTATCTGAATATCAAACATTTCAGATTAACCGCGAGACTCTCTTACATACTTTATCATATTACTTTTTGCAAGTAATAGTTTGTAACTAAACCTTATTTTGTACAAAATATATAAAATCTACATTTTCAAAAAAGGGAACGAACAACTGAAAAATATTAAGCATCGACACAATTAAGATTTATGAATAAAAAGGTGTACAGATTTCTATATTTTCAAATCAGGTTACTAAGCAAATTAGCAGGAGAAGAAAAGTTAACGGATCAGAATATAGACATCGCCGATTTAAGTGATCCATTCAGAGCAATGAAGTTATCCGAGAATTTTGATGCGCTGTATGATGACGAATGGACAGATGCCTTTGAAATCTTGAAGAAAAAAAAGATGCCAGTTAAGGATGCTATTGCCTTACTGATACAGATATTGAAGGCAGAGTTGTTTAACTTATTAAAAGTATTAGTATTGTATCCAAAAAGCATTGTAACAAATCCAAAACTTATTGTATGCTGTAAAAATATAAACAGACAGTTTCACTGAATTGGTACAGCTTTATTCTTTTATTTAACATTATTATAATTTGATTAAATGTATGAATTGTTCAGATTATTAATTTAGTTCAATGTTTCTTAATTTGGTTTAATATGTTATGATACATGATGCTTTAATTAAAAAAAGTATGATTGAACATGTTAAAACATAAAGTCTTCCTTTATGAATTTAGGACTGTTCGGGGTATTGCGCTAGTATCAGCGATGGGCAAATAAATGGCTTAAAAAACGTGCTGTTACATCCGTCCCAAGATATACCGATTTATGGTTCTAATCCAAGTAAACCCCAAAAGGTGAGCTTCACGTTTAATACTAAGCACCTCAAACTTACGAATGCTAAATTAGCGTTACTTATATTTCGTTTCGCTCAGTTGTTTTCAAATACTGAACATTTTACGCCACTGTTTATTTTTCGGCGTTATTCGGCGTTAGCTGTCTAAGCTCACTTTTGACCTAGTTTTTCGACCAATGAAATATTGTAAATAAAATTTATTATGCAGCGGGAAAATCAAATAGATTATTTTGATTGGTTATTAGTGGGTCTTGTTAATGATTACCGTAACGATTTTTATATTGTGTGTAAGTATTTACCTGGCGCTTATATGTTCGGGCATTTTAGTTTTAAACAGCGTTGATTGTAGATCTATTGGAGAAAAAAGATATTTACGGTATAAATAACCAGTTAAGTCAATTGATGGCTTAAATACGATTTTATATGGAATATTCATAGGTGTCAGGTAAACACTCGAGCACAATACACAGTGTAAAACGACAGAGAAGTGCAGATATTTCTGGTTCTTACTGGTTCCTTTCTAGTTCCTTTGATACTGATTGTTAATTTCAAGTCCAGAACTTCAAAACGCCTTGGTGTTGTGGTTATCACACTCGCCTCTCAAGCGGAGGCCCCGGGTTCAATACTCGGGAGGGACACTTTCTTTTAAAGTTAATTTACGTAAAAGTTGGTAGATTTCGCTCTTGTAACAAGTTGTTATTATTTTCATTTATTGTGTTTTAATGACATTTATTCATCATTAGTGCTAACTCTACAAGAGGTATTTTATTGAAACTGAATGTACAATTAATGTTAGACATTCTTCTTTAGTCGACGTATTATCACCAGACGAAATTTTTGCATGGTCTTTATTTCTTTCTCATATATAAAAATCTTTTCCATCAACGCCGTTTATCTTTTTTAAAGATATTTCTTGTTCCAGCTTTCTTGTCTTCAAATAGTGGTAAAATGATGAATAGTTATTTATATTATGATAAAATAGTTATTGATGAACTCTTTTCAAGATTTATTATCTTGATATACACAAAATGATATATACTCAAAAGATCAAGAAAAAGCAGGGTAAAACTATAAAGCTGATTTTGGAAATAACTAGAGGGTTCTAGGTTTCCCGTTTCTCGCTTTCTGAATGAGTCATTGTCACGCTATCTCATCATGCGAATTTGATACATTTGTCCGAATAGCACTATAACCTAGAGAGTAAGCTGCCAGATTTTCAGTCGCAAAATATTGCAAATAATGCCCTCACCCCACCGCCTGCCTTTACATATTGTTTTGTTGATTTTCATACTGGATGAAGATAAACTTCCAGATCTGTTTTCAGAGTTTATTTTATAACCTGTTACCGTATAGCGGGTAATTTCTACGGGTGCCAAATTTCTGCGTTTCTGCGGTCTTTGGATGAAATCGCAGAAATATGTCCAGCAGAAAAAAAAACAGCAGAAATTTAAATCGCAAAATATTATCTCATTTTATCATATAGGCATAGTATAAACGCGACATTTGCTCAAACATATCTCAAACATTCAAATCAGTTGAATAGTTGTTTGAGAGTTGTTATTCATCGGATAGATAATATCTTTTTGTTATTTTTGATAAAATAAATTGAGTAACAGGTATTACCCATGAATAAAATATCTGTGAAAAACAAATAGTATGTGTACATATATCACAGTCGTGTTATTCTTACGACACCTTACCCAATATGAACCGCAGAAATTTATCCTTCATGGGAACCGAAAACGCAGAAATAAAAAACGCAGAAATTTTTGCGTCCATTTTTGAGGGTAAAACGCAGAAATTTATGACCGCAGAAATAACCCGCTATACGGTAGTATTTATTTGGTTCTTGGTATTTCTTTGTAGTTTTTTAAGAAGTAGCAATATTTTTATATGTATCTTGGTTTTACTTGAGATTTGTTCTTTTTTATTTACTGTGTATTTAATTAGGGCATCAAAAGAGAGTCGAGAATTGGTTCAAAGGACGAAGGAGCTGTTTATGAAGTAAGAAGAAAAATAGGCGTCACAGACTGTGTCATTTCAGAAGTGGTACAGGTAGAGTTGGTTACAAAACTTTGCCCTTTGCATTGCATCTTTTGATGTTTTCAGTGTATGGAGAGAGAGAGAGAGAGACAGAGAGAGAGACAGAGAGACAGAGAGAGAGAGAGAGACAGAGAGAGAGAGAGAGAGAGAGAGAGAGAGAGAGAGAGAGAGAGAGAGAGGCGGAAGGGATAGACAGATAATTGTATGGACATTTGCAGTATCGCATTAGCCTGGATACAAAATGATAAATGATTATAAGATATGTTAACTTGAATGTTAAAATGAAGCTACAATTTCCACAACAATCAGCTTTATAAAATGTGTTTGGTTATTTGTTTTACTCTTGTACAGAAGATGCATTTTGCATTTCTTTTGGAATTTCCAAGAACAGTAAAACACACCGAACTTAAGTTTTCTAACACTTGTTGTCAAATGACCTCATCTACGTCCAATTTATAGTTGGGGCTTCACGTCATTCTCATTCTATGAACAATCGCTTTCTTACCTAAAATGTGTTCTTTTTTCTCCAGGGATTTATTCAAGAGACAAAGTCCTGGGGCGAGAAAGGATACGACAAGAAGCACATTGACAAGTGTGAACCATACGCGAAGAAATGTGCAGAAATTTGTTGGCTGATGACAGTCCATTGCCCACCCTTATACATCAAACTTGATGTACAGCACGGTGACAAACTAGATCCTAATTACTTCTCGACTTATAGATTTCAATCCAAAGAGATAGACTATCTTGTATGGCCACCTCTTTTCTATGAACAGAATGCTGGTCTTCTGAAAAAGGGAGTTGCCGAAGGCATTCAGATGGGATCGGAAAAGTGACTGAAAAATAGATTCACCACTCGGAATAAAAATTTTATTTAACTACACCGACTTCATATACTATTTTAATATAGATCTACAACTATTTATACGTTTTTAAAATTACTGATGATTTTATGTTATTGGCGTAAAGCACTTATTGGCGTAAAGCACGTAAGTTGATTGCAAAACACATGTTTGTGAGAAACAATTGGCTCTGCCTTCTGAAACAATAACTGTGTCAAACAATTTGACATAACGACGAATTATAAGTTTTGCTGAACATGTTTTTAAAACGTCCACGGTAGTTTTATCATTCTTCTAATAAAACAGAAGTATTCACTGTACTAGGGAGACATACCCAGATACACTTCACATATGCAATACGTTTTGAAACTTTTTCTTTGTATAAAATAAAATCGGAGTTATTTCCAGTTACATGTATAAGTAGCAAATAAATATTTTTGATTTCTATTACATCGCCATGTGTTTCTCAATCTGATCACGTTTTTTTTCTTCAAGACTGAGTCGTCAACTTGAACAGGTTCTTGTTTTTAATTATCTTATCACTTATTATAAAAATAAATTGACTACGAATGACTTGCTGATAGCATAAAGTTATTGAGTCTAAAATAGGTGAAATATGAGTATCAGGAATGGCCACATCCAGAAGACACAGCCTTCCGACACAGCCAAACAAGTGAGAAAAAACGCATGGTTTATGAAATAATCGATTTCAAAAGAGACCCACAAACAATTAACGGAAATGAAACCCCGATGGGTTACTGCCTTAGAACGGTAGTGGCAAAACAATATGCCGCTGTGTGTTTTAATCAGCATCTAGGCGAACCAACCTCACACTTGCCCCAACAGGTTCTCACATGAACAGACATGTACAAGTTAACTTGTTGAATTATTTCATTTCATATAGCTTAGAGGCTGGAACATCAACTGATGCTAAGGTTATTGCTTCTTAAGCCCATTTGGCACAGCAGCTTTAACATGGTGGAGGAAGACCCCAGTTGCCCCTCCGGACAATTTGCAGGCCCGAGCCTTAACCACTTCGGCCACGGACGAAAAGCCCCAATCCACAGATCAACACAAAGATAATTGCATGTAAAAACACTCAAACATAATACACTTAACATATATTCTAACTACACCGATTATATGTTTTAAATTTCTCAGCGAGGATTCGGGGTATACACCTCAAAATTGAAACATAACAGATGCATCATTTTCACTTCTTTATATAAAAGAAACATTGAATTTGCTACATGCATTTGGAAACGACAGAAATATAGTCAAGGTAGGGGTGAAAACAAGTCATTAAATCGTCGGTAGCGGGTATATTCTCCGCTAACGAACATTCATGTTGACTTATTAAAATATAGATATTTCATAGTTTTGAGTTATTTGCAATTCTACATATATGCGATTGCTTAGCTGTCGTTTTTTGTGTCGCAATTTCGAAGAAAAGGCGATACATAGGGATCGCCAAGTCTGTCCGTCGGTCCTTCCGTCCGCCATTAAAACTTAACGTTGGCTATAACTTTGCCATTTCTAAATATTTCTTCCCAAAACTTTTCAACTTATATTGATAACACACAATTGACGATGCCAATTCTTAGGTCAATATCACATTTGATGGAGTTAGGCCCCCTTTTTTAATATGTATGCCCCTTTTTGTACTTGGATTTTGACACGAAAACTTAACATTGGCAATAACTTTGCAATTTTTTCAATAATTCTTCCTGAAACTTTCAACTTGTATTGCTTATGACAACACGCAAGAGACAATGCAAAATTCTTAGGTCAAGGTCACTTTTGATGGAGTTATGCCCATTTTTGTACTTGCATTTTGACAAGAAAACTTAACATTAACTAGCTTTACTCACTTTAACGTGAGTAAATTAATTATTTCCTTATCTCATAATACGTAAAAAACACAAACAAAAACTAGGAATAGGTCGTTGTATTCAGCGGTAATATACATTAAAATTTTCAAATGTCTGTAAAGTCCAAGTTCAAGTTGCTCAAAAACTGTCCAAAGACGTAGAAATCAGTGGGCCTGTAGTGTGCGAACCGTCCGAATGAAAAACTGACATCCGTAGTTCTGGCTATTTAGCAGTCCAGAAGACGAACGGAAAACTTTCAACACATCTGGATAAAGCTTCGTCTAATAGTACCACTCGAACCTGAAACTAGTGAATGGCCTTAAAATATCCATATTTCTTACATGATAAATAAATATATTGTTTATGACTAAGAGAAAACAGCAAAACTCGAAACACCTGAAACAAAAATAAACACTTTATTTACACCCATTTTTCAATTTATTCTCTGAAAGTTCTGTTAAACCTCGACAACCATCCAAAAATAATATTAACAACCTATAGGGCGGGTGGGCGGGTGCCGACATGTTTACCGCTGAATAGAAAAGCCTCGAATGGTGTACACAGATAAAACCAACACTTAAATAGCCTAATCGCACGAGATACACGCACCTTTTCCCTCCACACTGACAATTACCGTCAAGTTCGTATTATTCGAAACGGAAATAATTTCATTTACTCACTTTAACGTGAGTAAATTAATTATTTCCTTATCTCATAATACGTAAAAAACACAAACAAAAACTAGGAATAGGTCGTTGTATTCAGCGGTAATATCGAATCAAACAAAGAGAGACAACTGATGAGAACTGCAGTTGAAAGGCATTTACATTTATAAAAATCTTAAATTGTCACACCTTTTGTAACTTGCATGCGTCGTTTCAACCTTTGAAAAGATTGTATATTCATACTATCAACAAAATGAAAACAAATTTACTCATTTATAATTTCACCAAATAATCTGGAACCATCACGGACACCTCAGCCACTGTCAAAAAACAATGTTAAGCACTTGTTTTGTGAACAACTGGTCTACAACAAAGTAGGTCTCAGGATCGTGTCATCAATCTTCAAAGAAACTGAATATTCAAAAACCACATTAACTACAAATGTACTTATTTGACACACAACGGCACCAGAGAACGTGTATCAAACACAAATAAAACACAGAAACCACAACATTGAGTTCAGGGAACATATCAAACACATATTACACAATTAACACAAGACTTAATCACAAACCAACGGCATCTGTGTGCGTAAAAACCAGACACGTTAACATATACAAGACGACAACAAGAACTGGCTAAAATTTTTCTCAACAAACAAGAAAACTGCACAGACTACATAACTGACACTGCAAACAAACAGCAACAGTTAGTATACAACACGACATCAAGAACTGGCTACAATTTTACTCAACAAGCAAGAAAAATGCACAGACTACATAACAAACACTGCAAACAAACAGCAACAGTTCGTACATAACTGACACTGCAAACAAACAGCAACAGTTCGTATACAACATACTTGGCACCGGGGGCCACACAACAACGGCACCGGGGACCGTGTTCTCAAACACATAAAACACAAAATACTTGGCACCGGGGGCCACACAACAACGGCACCGGGGGCCGTGTTCTCACACATACAACACAATATACTTGGCACCGGGGGCCACACAACAACGGCACCGGGGGCCGTATTCTCAAACACATAAAACACAAAATACTTGGCACCGGGGGCCACACAACAACGGCACCGGGGGCCGTGTTCTCAAACACATAAAACACAAAATACTTGGCACCGGGGGCCACACAACAACGGCACCGGGGGCCGTGTTCTCAAACACATAAAACACAAAATACTTGGCACCGGGGGCCACACAACAACGGCACCGGGGGCCGTGTTCTCAAACACATAAAACACAAAATACTTGGCACCGGGGGCCACACAACAACGGCACCGGGGGCCGTGTTCTCAAACACATAAAACACAAAATACTTGGCACCGGGGGCCACACAACAACGGCACCGGGGGCCGTGTTCTCAAACACATAAAACACAAAATACTTGGCACCGGGGGCCACACAACAACGGCACCGGGGGCCGTGTTCTTAAACACATACAACATAAACTTTGGCACCGAGGGCCGTGTGTAAAATACAACACATATAAGCACTGTATCACAAACCAATAGCACTCGGTATGATCTTGAAATAAAGCATTTCTAAAAAAAACATTAATATTTAATAATCCTTACTATTTAACAATGTAACTTCCCAAAATATTCTATTCATTAAAATAATAATTTCTAAATCGTTGACATTAAAATTGGAAATTTTTGCTTTGAAAATTCATCAAAGATTGAATAAGAAAGCTGTTAATTACATTCTCTTAAAAAACCTTCATTGCAATATTTACCAAAAATACAGAGATCTAAAAAATGAATTCCGATTTTTATTTAAATATTGTTAATAGTCTAAAACATCTGTTTTCAATTAGAAATGTTAAATATAAAAGTCCACCAAAACATTTCAGAAAAAACTTAATGTCCGACCCTTAGATACCCAGTACTTCACGTATTCTAAAGAAAAAGCAAATGCTAAAATAGAATAATTCACATCTCTGAAATCTCATAAGAAACTGCTTTCCAAAGCGAATACCCAGTACTTCACGTATTCTAAAGAAAACAGCAAGTGCTAAAATAGATCAAATCACATCTCTGAAATCTCATAAGAAACTTCCTTCCAAAGCGAAGTTTAAATTAAGGTTTAGCCATTTCAGTAATATGTAATAATAATGTATTGGCTTTCTAACGAATACATCCAGAGAGACACATTTTCAACCAATCATCCTTACACGGATTAACAAACGTCTGCTATATGATTCCACAATTAAAATACCAGGTTTATTTTTGACTAACATTTTTTTCTGAATAATCTTCGATAATTACATGGCTCTCCTTACCGGCGAAAATTACAGACTGTATAAATGGTTTAATTTTAACCATTGTTGAAAATTTATGAATGTTAAAGTAAAATTACAAACTTTAGATTCTTCCCTTCCAGAATACAAAGCGTCCTTGACCTCCGACAACAGCATCAGGATCTTCAAAGCTGGCGTGGAAAAACACTTGCAACCTCCTATCAGTATGAAAGACGTCCTATATTAATATAAATAAAAACCATGTAAGCAAGAGTAACAGATACGTACAAATGCAACCATTAGTGATCTTACCGGAAGAACTATCTGTAAATATTATACACATCGTTTACATTATGGTCTCCATATTACAAAAAGATCAAATGGCATATTCTCCAAATTTACCATTTCTTACAACTGACTGTATTTAATGCGAGAGTCGTATGTTTCAAGAATCAAATGAAAACGCATAACCAAACTTAATAATATCGTTAAAGAGAAAGGAGTATGCTGTATATTGTACACGCTTTCCATGTGCAACTGTTTTAATAACGGTACATCTATCCGTCATTACTAGTCATGTTTTTATGAAAACCATCTGATTGTTAAACGGCATGACTGTATGCAAAAAAATAGTATTTTCACTATCACTGTTAACAAATTATCGGCTTAACATCGCTGTTTACATGTTTCAAAATAAATGTTACATTAAGTTCTTTTGTTAAAATGTACATTCACTTCTTAACTCATAATTACAATTACATTCGGGCCTCTATTACAACACTTCATTCAATATGAAAAACAGCTATTTTAGAATTACTGGTCTTGCTTCCCTCATGACAAATCACCATTTCCATTTACCGCCAACTGAAATAACCGATGTCTATAACTTCTTTTTCGGCTTAAATGATTTCTGTACAAAAAGCCAAGCAGCATTTTAATTTTCCTTTTACAAAGTGGTCAACAACAGTCACACTATTTTCAAACCAAATAAGATACCCGGTTTTCTAATTTAACAAAAGCCGATGCAACAAAAAGGTACTTATCACAAAAATCTCTTAGTTTCTGGCTCCCATCGCTTCGGTTCCTGTTAAATCAGCAGCGGCGCAACCACTGGCGAAGTGCCCTACTTATCTGACTTGCAACCAATGACTTTCTATTGGAGAAAACTCCCTGTTGCCACATGTCCTTGTTGACTGTCACGTCATCTTTTAATGCGTCGAGAGGGCTTTATTCTGACACTCTGTGCTGCCTATTCTGTCTCAAACTTCAAACCTTCAGTTCACTGAATCAAGTTTTAAAAAAGCGTTGGCAACTCTCCGAGTAATCTGCTACATAAATGTGTTCTTCTCCTTGCCGACATGTTTACCGCTGAATAGAAAAGCCTCGAATGGTGTACACAGATAAAACCAACACTTAAATAGCCTAATCGCACGAGATACTCGCACCTTTTCCCTCCACACTGACAATTACCGTCAAGTTCGTATTATTCGAAACGGAAATAATTTCATATAACTTTGCAATTTCTCAATATTTCTTCCCGAAACTTTCAACTTATATTGCTTTTGACAACACGCAAGTCACGGTGCCAATTTCTTAGGTCAATGTCACATTTGATGGAGTAATGCCCCTTTTAGTACTTGCATTTTTCTTCCGACAAAGAACCAGAGAGCGACACAAATGTTCAACTGAACACATATTTAGTGTGACTTGGTTTTACCCTCACCTCAATTTATGGTTTATGAACGCACGAGGAGATTTAAATGGCAATTTTATATAAAGAGGTTAAAGTGATGCATCTTATGTTTTAATTTCGAGAGTTTCATTCAAGTACATGCGGTGTAATTAAAATTTTATGATCGGTGTAGTCAATCAAAATGTGGGTTCTCAATGATCTTACTGAGAGTAGAGCTTCTGGAGTAAAATCAGCAAGTACATAGGGATACAAGAATCAGATCGAGCTTCCAGGTTCTTTTGCAAGTTTTCAATCAATTGCAATATGATTTCATGTTTATTTTAGAATTTGAATAGGATGATGTTTAAGATCGGTAAGTTGATAATTGTGAAAAAAAATATTTTGCCAAAAACATTTTTGGATGTCAGCATCCGACAAATGCCTATAATCTTTGAAAATTTGCCATAATTCAGTCATAACAGTCAATCTTTTATGTAATGATTGAGTATTCTATAAATGTCAGGTACATGTATGCAGCTTATTGCAAAAAATTAAGTTAAACACTGTGAAAATACATATTCACCTCGTTTGTACGTAAGTCATTTAAGATTATGTTTGTACAGGGGACATTCTTGGTATATTACTAAATGATTAATAATGTAAATATAATGCAATGTAGACTTCACAATGTGTGTTAAACTTGGTGCTTAGCAAACTTTGAATAGTATAATGTAAGGGTCTCAATAAAGTATAAAATAATGAAGTGCTGTTCTAATTGCGGTACCTCACACATCATTAACGCATAGGAATTTTGTTGTAACTGCTTATAGCTTGTGTGATTCTGACCATTTTTTATCGTATCAGGCGAACGCATTCTTTATCAGTAGTTGACACTTTTTATTAAAAGGTATTGTTTATAACGTGGTGTTTCCTGGCTGTGAGGTTCCATGATTTCAAATCAGCAAGAAAGAATTAATGTACATTTTGATATTTTCCCGTACTCTAACCACTCTTTGAACGTCGTTTTAAGAAGTTTGTAAAAGTAAAAAAAAACGTTAAAAAAACTGTAATTTTAAAAATTTTAATTTTACAATGTAAAGAATATGTCAACTGTTACTGGAGCACTTCAAAGAATTTTGCTGAACAAAGGGAAGTGTACATAATTCTAAAAAGGTACTTAACTGAATATCGATCATTTTAAATATTAAAACAGCTTCTAAATAGGATCGATCTTTTATGACAAGTAGTTTATACTTTATTCATAATTATCCCTCTCTTAAACGATTATTCCGGCCTCCGTTATATGCATACTCAATGTCTACTTTCGCCAAAAGGTATATTAGAAAGATTAGATACACCCATCATACCAACCACAATACAATATATTTAATAATGACATATCCGATTGAATGAATTTTGTTTATTATTATCTTCAATAAATATTTTCAACATTTTTTAACCAAATTAAATGATAACGGTAATGTATCAATGTAAATCACAATCACAACAGCAAGTATGTTATATCACAGATTTATGATCAAAATATATATAATGAAACATATCATCAGAAAATATATGATAAAAAAACATAACCTGCAACAGAATAAAAGTATGCAATGGAAATAAAATTAATATTTATTTGGAATATTATAAAGAATTAGATCTACAGTCAAACCTGTGTTAAGCAGCCTCACAGGGAGTGACAAAAAGTGGCTGCTTAACACAGGTAGTTGTTTAAGACAGGTAAAAATGATATGTCAGTTTAGGACATTTAAAAACTGGCAGTTTAATATAGGTGGTTGCTGAATGCAGATGGCTGCTAAGGCAGGTTTGACTGTATATGTAAAACTACAAAAAGTTGAACAAGAAACCAAACAAAGTCAGGCTTACATCCTAAAATATTATCCAAATAATTACCATAATAAAAACATTTTAACATCCAGTTGAATGGAAAATTTCATTAAACATGTAGTTATTAATTATAAAATCTTTTTTTCCAGTCTATTCTGTTAATTGTTCAATGAAATTAATTAAATTAATTAAGTCTTTTAGTTCACTGTGATTTTTTTCTATTAAAGTGCAATTTTCCATTGCATACTTTAGACAGATAAAACATAAAATTTATAATACATATTTTGTAAAATTATATTAAGATTATAATAAAGAAATATAATATATATGTAATGCCAAAGTAATGCTGTGCTTTCATTAATCAGTTTCTTAATTTAAGTCAAAACTTTCACTGTTATTGCAGCATTGTGTGTAAAATAAATACATGAGGCATCATATACATGTCCATGAGCAGATCGCTAGTTCAACTAAGTTGCCATTCAGTTTCATGTAGAGGAAGACAAAATACTTTTTTTATTCAATCATTGCCAGGCACAAGTTGGACTCAAACCCACAGCTTTCAAAAAGACAGCCAAATGCCACCCATATAATATAAACACGAACAAATGAAAGTAACCAACCTTAGAAACTGTCAAAATATTGCAGGTCTGGATTGCTCGAGATTGTTCCTAGGCAGTTTATATGTATTAAAGATAGACAATATGAAAATGGTATACATAAGTTATAAGCACCGAGCCACCAAAACCCAACATATTCTTTGGGTAAATGTTCAGATAACTTAACAACTAAATGCTAATTAACCCTTAACTCGAGTAGATAAAGAGAATCTATCATTGGTATTCGGCGTCAACCCGAGGGTAATGCTTTCCGGACGGACACGAGGCTGTGCCGAGTTTCCGTCTGGAAAGCATTTCCCGAGGGTTGGGATACCGCGATATTCGCCGAATACCAATGATTGATTATTTTTCTCACTTACTTTTTAAATATTCAAACAAAATTTTTAAAATTAAAATAACGCAACAATTTTAGAGAACTTTTTCTTTCGCGTAACTTCCAGTAGGAATGGTTAATCAGCCACGAATACACAGTCCTGTCAAGTTTAACACCCCTTACATGTAGGCCTTTAACAATATCGTTACAAATAAAAGAAAGGAAAAAGAGTCGTCTTTTCTCATGGCATGATAACAGCTGTTTCATCCGTTGAAAACGGATAACGGATCTGCGATTTTTAAGGTTATCCGTGAGTTCGTCACAATTCTAAATTTAAAAAAAAAATGATTTGTACATACCAGTTGAAATATCCCGATTAAACAGCAGTATATTTTCTATTTTAATTTCCATTCACTTTCTTCATAGAACCTGATGTTTAACGAAGCTCTCAACAGCGGTATAAGAATGAAACACTTTAAAAACTAGCAATTTCAGACTCATACCACGATAAACACTTCCAAGTTCCAGCGTTAAGAATTAAGCAACCTCCGAGTGAATACTTTCCAAATGATTTTTGAACAAAATCCTTATAAAACAGTCAACAGATTGCTCTGTTTGAAAATGACAGCCTCGTTTCCGTCTGGAAAGAATTACCCTCGGGTTGAGATACCTCGATCTTCGCCGGATACCAATGATAGATTCTCTTTTTATTGCATGTATGAACAGTTCAGATCCTGATTAGATGACCGATCCATGCCATCCAATGGGATCTACAGTGCTTGCTTTTTAGATTCATTAGATTATTTCTGATAAAGATTTAACCATTGCAGATACAGACCAGACAGCATGGATGTGCTAGATGATCTGGATCTACACTGTCGAACATACTTTCAAATAAGTTTATATGTAGTAAAGGGTTAAAAGTGGTAAAATATTTTAAAAGGTATTTTATTTAAGTACTGTTAGACAAACAAACATATTGTGAACTCAGCAGCCTGCCTGTCTGTTTAATCCTTAACTGACTTCCTGAATAGAAGAAATCATGTCTTGGAACAAGCATTCTTCAAACATTAAAAGTAACGTTTACGTGGCATCCAATCCATAAACAAAAATTAGTTTGAAGATTTGAGAATTTACTTAAACAATGACAATGCATACTTATTCACAAGTACGCTTTGATTGGATGTTAGAAACCTATGCTTTTCTGTCACTATCCGGTGAATCAAAATTGTTCATGAATAATAGTGACCATATAAAAGAATATTGCAGAGTAATGTAGGCATATACAGGTACATATTGATTTTACAATAAAATAAAATTACTGAACCAAATTAAATCAGTTCTAATGCTGTTCTATACATGGATGATTCCTAAATTTAAAGAAACAAATACAGTATTTAAAAGCTATGCTGATATCTGGTTATCATATTCATAAATTAAGAGCTATTCATATAATTCCTCTGATCTCCAACATTAGTTTTGATATATGTTTTGCATCTTTACTGGAAAAAGTTATAATGGACGAAACAATTACCTAATATTTAACAGATTTCAACAAATGCTAACCTGGAGTAGACATTTTCAAATGCAATAAAATAGTAATACCTAATTGTTTAAATAAATGTAATGTAATAAGATGTATGGATATGAACATTGGGTGTTTATCATAATCCTTTACAACAAATAAAACAAAGTATCACAAGATAACTATCTATCTAAAATAACCAGTTTTGTCAAGTGTCTGCACTTTGCACACTGTCAAATGAAGTCAAAGTAAGCAGTGACTTTTTCCCGATTAGAAGGATCACTAGACTGCTCTTCTGCCTCAACCATCAGCTCTGTTTCTCCAAACTTCATATTTACTTCCACTTTGATTTTCTCTGCACAGTCTGGCAAACTCAAAATGACTGGTCCGATGTACTCGACACCCTCCTCATCTACAAATTGAGGATCATGCTTCTTGGTTGCAAACACTTTCAACATCATTTCTCTCTGATGAGGTTTCAGTGATACATGTTTTCTTTTACAGTCACTGTGGGTAATTATATTTTCTCCTTCTTGTATGTATATTTTAAACACATCTCGACAGCGGTCTATTCCACCAACATTGACACGGTGGTCTTCAGGATGTTTATCAGGATCAAATGGAGGGGATATGTTTATGCCATACGTGTATTTCGATACACGAGCTGCAATTTTTGTAGGCATATGTCCAAATATCACAGCCCCTTTCACTACAGTCAACCCTGCATCTTCCGGTACAACAACTTTCACATTGGGGAAATTTGTTTCAATGGCATTTATCATCATTTCTGATTCAGAAAAACCACCAACCATAAGAAATATATTTACATCTTTCACTTCTGGATGCTTCATCAATTCTTTGATATGACTGACAAGCTTGTCACTGCAAGCATGAAAAAACCCTTTAAATATATCAACATCAATCTTCATTTTGTCAGCTCTCCAAGTAATTTTACCTTTGAATGGTGACTGATCTATGGCTTCCTTAACCTTTTCACCCATTTCTTTTTCATATATTTCAGACAGGATAACTGGAATCTTCATAGTAATTGTACCTTTTGAACTTGGTTTAATAGTTCTCTTAATTGTTTCTAGCTCACGTTCCAAGTCAATGTAATCTGCCATAGCCTCTTCCTTAAATTTATTCAATACTGGACCTCCTACGATTTTAATAAGCATCTGACGGAATGCTTCATCTACTCTTGTTCCACCCCAAGCTCCACCTGAAGCTTTGTGAATTTCTTTTAGACCACCATCTGTAAGCTTTTGATGGACAGTTATGTCTGCTGTTCCACCTGCAAATAGACTTTATAATAAACTCAACTGAAAATAGTATAAGAATACAACTAAATTCAGACATGGTTTAGCGTAATGCTTATGAAACTTAAACCCTTTACATGTATTTACTCCATATGTAAACATATTAAAGTATGTGAACAGCTTTATGTGAATGTGTGCCAGAACAGCTGGCATATCTGGTCAGAAATAATCTAATGAATCTAACATTTTAGAATCTGATCAGAAGGCATGGATGTCCAGGCTGATCTTGATATACACTGTTCGCTTTTGCAATAAAGGTGTATCTGTAGAGTAATGGGTTTACATTTTTTAAATAGCAGTTTTTACTATGAACCATGTAAAAAACACCTTCTAAAATATTGGGTGTATCAAAATCTATTCTGATTGTTTTGCATTTTAGAAACTTAGTGGCATCAGAATTCTCAACTTTAAGCTTTACTTTGACTGACAAACATCCCATTGGGGGGGGGGGGGGGGGGGAAAGGCGTAAGGACGGACCGACAGACTGATGGACGGACTCTATATGCCTCCCACTTTGTGGGGGCATAAAAATGTTTTATTCTTGCAACAATCCATAACACCATTGTTTAGTGAGAATTTGTACCCACATTGACAAGATTTTATATGCTGACTGATACTAAAATAAAACATTATAGCTTTACCTCCCAAATCAATGACCATGTATTTGGTTCCTGGACATATCATAGCGAACCTAACAATTTCTCCAGAAACAGAACTGTCTGCTGCAGGGGGAGTTTGGCAAAACAGCGACGCTGCTTCTGGTTCCAGTGCAATAGATAATAAGCTTCCATCTATTCCAGCCTGAATAAAAAACAATAAATCAAAACAATGTGACAAATTTCCCAATTAGTTACCATAGGCTATTTTTTATGGGAACTGGAACTACAGAGTACATGTATTATATATAAATCATGCAAAAACTGGGGAAGAGATGCAGGAAATAGAGAATGAATGAAAGCAAAACGCAGGATTAAGTACCCGGAAGGTACAAAATGATGCACAGAGGAAGCTGATTCAAACGTATACATGATTTGACTTTATTGATTATGTTGGCGATGTCTAAATATGAAAGAGAACTTTCTGATTTTTAGATTACGCACTTATGTGATCAAAAATGTAAAAGTGACAAAAGATCTATCTTCAAAACTGTAAATCACATCTTAGAGGGAAATAACTGTAATATAAAATGTCATTATTAATGAAAGTATGTGTTGTAGCTTAAGTGTTAATTTTGAAGTTTGTCAGTTACGAAACTTCAGTTTTTGAAAATTCATTATAAATGGGAATAAGTTCGAAACAAACATGTTAGAGTTACCGATAAGGCATTAAGAAAGGAAACAATGTTCTTCAAAAATGGCTTATTAATAGTACTGAAAGAACTGAAAAGCAGTGAAGCAGTTTTATGTCACAGCTTATGTCAAGGTGAATATATTATAACAATTAGAAATTGGAGGTTTATAATTATTGTCAACCTCATTTGAGTATGTACTTAAGATCAGCTTTTATTAGACTGCTCAAAAACTTTGGTCAACAAGACTAAAAGATGAGGAATAGCTAAAAGTTCAGAGTGAACAAATTAACATGTTTTACCATTATTAAGTAATATTTATACAAAACTGCAGCCTTGACCAGGACTCCTACCTAAGACCTCATTCAGCATGCCGAAACTCAACCAACTGAGCTACTGAGGTGGCCTGTTTCAAAAACTTCTATATTTGCATATTTTATTTGCACATTTGTGCTGTGAAACTGGAACTGACCTCACAAGCAGCTTCTCTCATGAATTGCTTGGCAGAATCACTCCATATTGCTGGCACGGTTAGCACCCAATGTATAATACTGTCATCAACTTCAGTACCTCTCCGTTTAAGCAGCTGTAAAAGATGGCCTTTCAGATACTTGATTACAGCTGCAAACACTGTTTTAGCTTTCATCTTCTGTTTATTTAAGTCTTCTATTTCTATATCGCGTGTAATCTGAAAAGTTTAAACTGGCATTTAAAATATGATAGCTCACTCTGAGTGTTTGGCTCAGTTAAACTAAACATCAGTTCCAAAATAAAATTAACCTGAATAAACCAACATATTAGTAGAACCAACACTTCCCAAAAACCAAAGTAAAGTGGGCCACCAGAATATGGCTAACATATACAATATACATGTATGCAGTTAAATCAAAGGCCATAATTAAGAGGACAAGAACTAAAATGTGTTGCATGTCTTCTTGAAG
This sequence comes from Corbicula japonica, assembly GCA_038501625.1. Classification (NCBI taxonomy): domain Eukaryota; kingdom Metazoa; phylum Mollusca; class Bivalvia; order Venerida; family Cyrenidae; genus Corbicula; species Corbicula japonica. The sequence goes on along the minus strand of JAZAYU010000032.1, from coordinate 173,969 downwards.
TGCATGTGCACCTTAGTTTGGCTTAAATAATGCAGATAATAATTTATGATTCTATAATACAGTGATTCAAATGAAAATAACTGTGAAAAATCATGAAATGTACAATTTTAAACCCAATGAAATATAATAATATCACAGTATTTCCACTTTCACGTCTTGCCTGAATGCTTTTAATATTACATTCATCTGAGTTTCTGATGCATATATCATACCTTTCGGTCATGAAGTCTCATCTTGAAGGTTTTAAAGAAGTACCAGCCTTTATGATTCTCATCCTCGGCCAATTTAGCATAATTGTTTTCTGCCTCATAACCAAAACTATCAAACTCTTTCTTTGGGTTAAACAGGACTACTGTTGGAGCTTTGAGTGATATAAGGCCCCGACTTTCTGCATTCCATCCTGACTGATTGACCTTGACAGCACGGGGGTTCTCATTGAAATCGTGTTTGAAGGAGAAAGCATATCCACTGAACGTGGTCCCAAAGTCTATAGATGCCACCAGTGTCTTGTCTTTCTTGCTTGAAATTACTTGTGACATAGTCCCTGTAATAGCACAACACTACATATAAGACATACCATAAAATTCCTTTTAAATGCTCCTCCCCTAATAAATGTCCAACATGTTATTTTTCGGGAAAACACAGTATTAGAAAATCAATGTTTATTACCCAATATCCTTTAGAATCTAATAATAGGGAAAAAATATAAATAATAAATGCATCCCCCCTTGCAGGAAATGCAATGCCCCAGGGGCATTTAAAATGTTTTATATGGTATATGAAGTAGCACACCCTCTAAACATTTTACTCCATTAGCATAAAGTCTAGATTCAGATCAGGTGGCTTATCATAGCTTAAATGTATTAGATTAGCTGACATGCTTCATAATATAGGGAGCAATAAAAGTTTGCTTTTGGGGTCAGAAATAACGCAATGAATAAAAAAGTGAACAATTTCAAGTTTTTTCTAGTGCCAACCGGTTTCTTTTTTTTTTAAATAGAACTGGTAGGCACTAGGTGGAACATATAAGTAAATATTGCTTTTTATTATTTTTTAATCATTGAAGTTTTTTATTTTGACAGCTGAAATACACTTCATACCTGCTACTTGTACGGTGTACAATACGTTATTAAAATTTGTGATGTATATTCATCTTTTCCACAATTGCAGGATGTTGTTATCATTACAAAAATTTTAATGACAACATTATAATAGCTTTGAGAATTCAAAATGAAATGAAAAAAAACTACTTAATAAAACAGTTTTTTGACAACTCAATGCATGCCATAATTTTCAAAACAATATGCTTGATTACCTACAGTTTCCACCTTCCTTGTTGAGCATACTCTAGTAGTTGCCTATTAAAATAATCAAACCTGTGCCTTCTGCTACTTAAGATAAATGGTTGCTAGAACACAAAATAGTTGTTTTGTTAAATTTTTTAGTTCCCCTTCTTGCTTTGCTCCAACACCTTTAAGAAGAGCTCTCTTACCCTATTAGCTGACGTCTCATCGAGTTTATGTATGTTCGGCGTTCCATACCCATGCCAAAAACCAATAGTAATCAAGTGCATGGTTGTCCTATTTTTGTTAATTTCTTTATATCACAGACGTCACTTAACCAATGTAGTTCAAACAAAAATGAATCAAATTGATATTAATCAAAGTCGTGACACTTACCTGTTCTTATGCTGTTCACATGCCCTTATGAGCCCCTTTGTCGAAAACGAAACTACAAACTTAATTTGTTTAATTAAATAAACATAAATTAACTTCCCGCCCAAAAAATAAATAACGACAAGAAGCTAGTAAATCTTAAACATCCAATATATAAGAATCTTTGAATTCACCATAAATAGTAAATAGTAAACTATATAAAAATTTAACTGCTTATCACAGTCGGAAAATTCGATTACACTGGTACTTAAATTGGGTCAAACTGGTACCCAGTTTAGATTTAACAAGTTACAGCTTTCCAAGTAATCAACACTATTTCGTTAAACAAACCCGTTTTATATTTATCTTACCTGACATTTTCCCTGCTCTGTCATCAAAATTAGAATGATACCTTGGAAATCATATGCCCCTGAAAGCATAGTAGTATGCATATATTTGTGAAAAAGTCGCAAAATCATCCTTCGTTAATACTGTAAAAATACGTGTATACTGTAAGAAATGACTACTCTAACTGCAAATAAGGTACCACATAAGAAATTTTGAAATTATAAATATTCGCATATTTTTGGTATATGATTTTAATCTACGTCTACGTTTTTACATAAACTCTATTATTTCTAAAGGCTATTCGGAGATTCGAGTGAATTCTTACCCTTTTCGCTTTTTGCCATGCATGTTTTCCATGTTTTGATTGTGTTTCTTAGTCGCCTTTTTGCGATACTGGGTCGGTCTTAGAGCAATTATGGACAAAAACATTAACAACGATAATACCTTACTCTTTTCACGATTTTTTGCTGTTCGATTTATGTATGAAGTAATGTTTGGACTGATCGATGCACACATGATTTCTGAACAAAACATTCTCGCTTTCTTTTGTTGAAAATTGCCAAAACACCATATGAATTTTATATAAAACTTGAATTGGTTTGAAAAAAAAACTGAAGCGAGAAAGCTTAGAGTTGATTTTTCTTTCCGATATTTTGCTTGATATTTTATTAAAGAATATATGAAATACCAAACAACTTGTGTTCACTAATTTTTAGGTCGTTCTTTACAAAAACGACCTATAATTGCACGCCTGCCCGATCCTGTGCTGCGTTGCCGAAAACTTGTCTAATAAAAAGTAACGCTGATACTGACTGACACACCAATCATTTCGCCAGTTACTGAACGGTCCGTTTCGTTAGAACTTGATATGCTTCCAAGAAGCTCTTAATAAGATATTGATAACACCTGATTTAATTTTATTATATTTTGACTTTTCATAGCCGTTTTCAAGAACGGTAACAGGTGTATAAAACATCAATGAAATAAGGAATTGGACATAAAAGTAGTTTATAAGATTGAGATCCACAAAGATAAGAACCCACGAAAATGGTGTTTTACGGAAAAAACACATACATTTATGCCCACGAAAATAATACAATAACCGTATCTAAAATATATAAAATACATCAGAGCCACGACAATATATTTATCTTCAAAATTCATTGTAGTGCAGTTTGTTTATAAAAGTTCTATTTGTTGTTCAAATTTACATTGATTAAAGTTAGATTTTAGTCGAACTAAAATTCATGATGAATCCATTCTCTCCGCTGTTACTTACCAGACCGGTTACTTATTGACCAACCCTTTCACCTGTAAATGTCTTCCTGTTAACAGGTTAACGATTGGTAACACACAAAAACAGTGTTTTATGTTTTATTCTTTGAATCCGTGGAAGTCGGTGCAAGCGAACTGAAAAAGGATTGTTTTCTAAGGTAATTAGCGTATTTAACGTTACAAAACAGTGGTTGCACTTTAAAAGGTGTTTTTGGTTCGAATTATTGTTTTGTTGTGATTAGAGAACAGCAGTAATGTACCGAGAGAGGCGCAGTAAGGTAGAATAAAGAAAAACAAAAAATGTATGGAACGCTCAAAGCAGAGAAGGACTTGTAATTAGCAATGTATTAGATCTCTTCTTATAACCTAATAATTATTACATTCAGTTTTAGCTTGATATTTTTAGCCATATATATTATCTGTCTGTCTGTCTGTCTGTCTGTCTGTCTGTCCGTCCGTCCGTCCGTCCGTCCGTCCGTCTGTCTTGTCTTGTCTTGTGTCTTGTCTTGTCTTGTCTTGTGTCTTGTCTTGTCTTGTCTTGTAAACATTCGCTCCACAAACAAAAAGAGAATAAAAGAAAATGAGCGAAAGGTTTAGTTGGCCTATGACCATCTTGTCTTGTCTTTTCATTTAGCTTTACCGAAAACATATTTTTATATCTTAAACATATGAATTATTCCGGCTAGATCCTTTTTCCCACAAAAACTTCAGATCAGAATATATATACTTATATTATATCAAGCAACATCAGACTAAATTGATAGAATACCATGTTATGAAGAAAGGAATATCATTACACGGCAGACTATTTAAAACACACTGTCCCTGTCAAACACATACATTTCAGAAAATTATATTTCAGACTAGACAGTAGCTGCATCTTCACGTTTATTACAACAAATTTTAAATGGCAGAAATGGAAATATTCTAATAATGGTTCACAATATATCAATCGAGGCTACAGTATTTACCTACCACGGGAAAAAATGGTAAACTTGTAAAGAAACAGAATTATCGTTTAATGGTCTTTACCTTTAACTTATCGAAATCATAAGCTAAACTACGGAAGCCCTGGAGGGACATTTATTATTTATATGTTATCATTTATAAATTATAAGTTATAATTTGTTACTTATAAGTTATTATTTGTTACTTATAAGTTATTATTTATTTGACATGGCTTCGAGCGCATCATTCGAGAGTATGGTCTTTTGTGAATAAGACGTTAAGTTATTTTTCACAGAAATGGAATGAAGCTTCCCTGTTTCATCGAAATGAATTGAGTAAGTATTCCTTATGAAAATTATGTAAAAAACACCTTAATTTTGATAATATATTTAGTACATTTGAAATAATACATATAAAGGTGCTGCTAAATGAGTATAAAATGGTGTGTCTACCTAAAAAATCTGTAATATTTTTTAAAAACAATTCAATAGTTATTACTCTATTTTACTACATATTTTAAATACCATACACCATATAATCCCTCAAAAGCTATAAGATGGGGAGAAGAAGAGTCTGCTTTTTCAAATCAAGTACTGATATGATGCATTCTAAATACTAACATAGAATGCCGACTGAAGTACAGAAGCATATTTAGCAAGCGTTTGAGATCTCCAACAGCATATTTTAGAATATGAAATACCTTATATGTACCATTTGTAGAGTAATTAAATAAATATTTCAGCAGAATTTAAGCTATAGCACAGTATATAACCCACCTAATGAAATACTTATCTGATTCATGCCACTTTCCTTTTTTCAGATTTCGACGGCCGTGCTTTTGTCGTCTTGTCTGGCATTTATGTTGACAATAGACTTGTCTATGGCAACAGGGACCTCATATGTGCGATCAGACAGTCATGATGCATTGAGCAGACTTCAGAAGATCAAAAAGTATTTTTCGCGGTACTGCGAAATTGATCTTATATTATACAGATGTCACGATATCAGCATAAGTATTCGGCATTTAAAACCCATTTTAAAAGTAAACAACTTTCGCCGTCGAAATGTTAAAAGTACACCATTTGAAGACGTTAAGAATATAATTACAAACGAAATTCAGTTAAGTGGACAGGGGATTGGCTACAGAAGCATGTGGCGACGTTTGGAAAATGATTATAAAATAAAGGTGAAAAGAAATGAAGTAATGCGTATAATGAAAGAAGTAGATCCGGAAGGTGTTTTATCCCGTTAAGAAAACAAACTAAAGAGAAGACGGTATAATGTAAAGGGTCCGAATTTCGTCTGGCATATAGACGGTTACGATAAACAAAAACCATTTGGGTTCTGCATTCATGGGGCTATAGATGGATATAGTCGTAGAATAATATGGCTGGAGGTCAAAGCAATTAACACTGACCAAAAAATGTATCGCATTCTATTATCTTTATACTATTAAGAAAATGAAATGTGCTCCGCGAGTTATACGAGGGGATTGTGGAACTGAAAATTCGAATATTAGCTTCTTACAACCGCTTCTTCGCTATAATCACAGGGACTGATTGGCGGGTATGAAAAGTTTTATGTACGCGAAAAGAACTTCGAATCAGAGAACTGAAGAGTGGTGGAGTTACTTAAGGCGACAGGGAGTCCATTGGTGGATTAATAAATTGAAGATTTACGAGATCGTGGGAGGTTTGATTCTCTGAATCCAATTCACGTAGAATGTTTGAGATTGTGTCTCATGGATGTTTTGCAAGCAGAACTGGATCGCATAGCAGACCACTGGAATTTTCACAAAATACGCGCCCAAAAGATGTACCGGGAGCTTCCTTGTGGTAAACCATTTGTGCTCCATCACGTCCCGGACTTGTAAGGGGGACAGGACCTTGGAAACCAGTTGACTTGGATGACGTGGAGTTGTGCCTGGAATTGTATGCTCGCCCAAAAAAAAACCATATAGTAATGTGTTCACTGAATTAGCATATTGTTTCAAACCAGACTTTCAGAAACCAAGTAACGCAGAGGATGGTTTCAGACTGTATGAGGAATTAATATCGTGTTATGATCCTGAAATCACATTAACTAAGAAGTTCTGCCTAGCTATTTACACAGCTGCTAGTGATTTACTGTTATGCCATACATGTACACCTACACAAAATGTCCCAGTTAAGGTTATTATGCAAAATAAGTATGTAGATAACGGCATAATGTGCATTTATAGCAGTATAACAGATGTTACTAATAATGTACAAAAGTACTAATTCTTTTTAATACTACATATTATGTTTCTTCAGGATCTGCCCCCACAAGAACAAAGCAGAAGTTATAAATAATAAGTGATAAATTATAAGTAATACATTATAAGTAATACATAATAAGTAATAAATAATAAGTAATAAACATAAGTTATAAGTATTTGTTTATAAGTAACAAGTAATAAATAATAAGTAATAAATTACAAGTATAAAAATACACTGGTAACTGAACTCAATTTTCTATTTGGCTTTTCAAAGCACAGCAAGACCCATATAAATCCCTTTTGTTTACACATGTAACTATTTCAAATAAAACTGTACATTCTCGTTACGATCAAAGGCATTTGGTGTGTACCCTTGTCAGTATATCCAGTTACGCCTCTTGGATAAAAAATCGCAGTGTAAAATATTTTTTCTCAGGAAAAAAATTTTTTGGCTATAAGATACTGTTCCCCATCGTTCAAGATTGTTCAAATTATGCCCCTGGGGTGAAACAGGTTTTTTTTTGAAATGACGAAAAAGAATAAAACAAAATACTTTTTCACTATTGAAACCATTTGTACACACAATTGTGAATTTCGTAGCATTTTTTTTAGGATAATCACCTCTAAAGCATATATGAGTCTGTGTTTTTTGGTCACCTGAGCACAACATGCTCATGGTGAGCTATTGTGATGGGCTGGTGTTCGTGTGTTCTAAAGTCCGTTGTCAACTTTTCTTTAATGGACATCTCCTCCTAAACCTCTTAACGAATTTCGACCATGCTTTACAGGAATGATGCTTGGGTGACCTTTTATCAACATTTGGTCCATTGCATAATTAAATAGGACACAGGAGCAAAGATAGAAAAAATCTTCTTGTCTGTAATAACAGCAAGGCCCGGGCTTTAGTATTTGGTATATAGCATCATCTTGTAGTCATCTACCAAGATTGTTTTAATTATACTATTTGGGGTCAAATTGGCCTCGTCCCAGGGGTCAAAAGTGACATCCATAGTGCCCACTGGTTCATTATTGACCAAATACGATTTCTTTGTGTGTGCGTGACATGTTTGTCCTTCAGATTCATTTTAACGTCCTGTGGTGTCTGTAACACTTTAGTTCTTAAGTAAAGATGACACTGTGATGGGCACAGCCATTTGATGTCAGATACGCTGTGTTAGAACAAGGTTCATCATCTAAATTTGTAAACTGCTGAGATCTCTTCACCTCTGGGGTCAGTGAGTGTAACTGACATGGAACTTATATCACCAAAATAACTTTTGCCATCCTTAAAAAACATTTTTTCCCTTGTTCAATGATTTGCTTAACAGTTATTTGTTCTTCAGCTTTACAAATTATAGTTCTATTTCCTCCACCTTTTGCATTTGTTACTACACATGAATGCAATTGTTACTTATAATAAAATACTTATAACTTATTATTTATTACTTATTATTTATTACTTATTATGTATTACTTATAATGTATTACTTATAATTTATCACTTATTACTTCTGCTTTGTTCTTGTGGGTGCAGATCCTGGAGAAACATAATATGTAGTACAAAAGAATTAGTACTTTTGTACATTATTAGTAACATCTGTTATACTGCTATAAATGTACATTATGCCGTTATCTACACAATTATTTTGCATAATAATCTTAACTGGGACATTTTGTGTAGGTGTACATGTATGGCATAACAGTAAATCACTAGCAGCTGTGTACATAGCTAGGCAGAACTTCTTAGTTAATGTGATTGACTTCAGGATCATAACACGATATTAATTCCTCATACAGTCTGAAACAATCCTCTGCGTTACTTGGTGTCTGAAGGTCTGGTTTAAAACAATATGCTAATTCAGTGAACACATTACTACATGTTTGTTTTGGGCGAGCATACAATTCCAGGCACAACTCCACGTCATCCAAGTCAACTGGTTTTCCAAGGTCCTGTCCCCCATACAATGCCGGAACGTGATGGAGCACAAATGGTTTACCACAAGTAAGCTCCCGGTACATCTTTTGGGCGCGTATTTTGTGAAAATTCCAGTGGTCTGCTATGCGATCCAGTTCTGCTTGCAAAACATCCATGAGACAAAATCTCAAACATTCTACGTGAATTGGATTCAGAGAATCAAACCTGCCACGATCCCGTAAATCTTTCAATTTATTGATCCACCAATGGACTCCCTGTCGCCTTAAGTAACTCCACCACGCTTCAATTCTCTGATTCGACGTACTTTTCCCGTACATGAAACTTTTCATACCCGCCAATGAGTCCCTATGATTATAGCGAAGAAGCGGTTATAAGAAACTAATATTCGAATTTTCAGTTCCACAATCCCCTCGTATAACTCGTGGAGCACATTTCATTTTCTTAATAGTGATAATAATATGCGAAACATTTTGGGTCATTGTTACTTGCTCCGACCTCCAGCCACATTATTCTACGACTATATCCATCTATAGCCCCATGAATGCAGAACCCAAATGGTTTTAGTTTATCATAACCGTCTATATGCCAGACGAAATTCGGATTCTTTACATTATACCGTCTTCTCTTTAGTATGTGTGCTTTACGGGATAAAACACCTTCCGGATCTACTTCTTTCATTATACGCATTACTTCATTTCTTTTCACCTTTATTTTATGATCATTTTCCAAACGTCGCCACATGCTTCTGTAGCCAATACACTGTCCACTTAACTGAATTTCGTTTGTAATTATATTTTTAACGTCTTCAAATGGTGTACTTTCAACATTTCGACGGCGAAAGTTGTTTACTTTTAAAATGGGTTTTAAATGCCGAATACTTATGCTGATATTGTGACATCTGTATAATATAAGAACAATTTTCACAGTATTTAAATCCCGCGAAAACACACTCTTTGATCCTCTGAAGTCTGCTCAATGCATCATGACTGTCTGATTGCACATATGAGGTCCCTGTTGCCATAGACAAGTCTATTGTCAACATAAAAGCCAGACAAGACGACAAAAGCACGGCCGTCGAAATCTGAAAAGAGGAAAGTGGCATGAATCAGATAAGTATTTCATTAGGTGGATTATATACTATGCTATAGCTTAAATTCTGCTGAAATCTATATTTAATTACTCTACAAATGGTACATATAAGGTATTTCATATTCTAAAGTATGCTGTTGGAGATCTCAAACGCTTGCTAAATATACTTCTGTACTTCAGTCGGCTTTCTATGTTAGTATTTAGAATGCGTTATATAAGTACTTGTTTTGAAAAAGCAGACTTCTACTCCTCATCTTATAGCTTTTGAGGGGTTATATGGTGTATGGTATTTAAAATATGTAGTAAAATAGAGTAAGAACTATTGAATTGTTTTTAAATAATACTACAGATTTTTTAGGTAGACACATCTTTTTATACTCATTTAGCAGCACCTTTATATGTATTATTTTAAATGTACTAAATGTATTATCAAAATTAATGTTCTTTTTTACATAATTTTCATAAGGAATACTTACACAATTAATTTCGATGAAACAGGGAAGCTTCATTCCATTTCTGTGAAAAATAACTGTACGTCTTGTTCACAAAAGAGCATGCTCTCGAATGATGCGCTCGAAGCCATGCCAAACAAATCATAACTTATAAGTAACAAATAATAACTTATAAGTAATAAATTATAACTTATAATTAATAAATAAATGATAACATATAAGTAATAAATGTCCCTCCAGGGCTTCCGTAAGACCTTGTGGTCGTAGACCAGAAGTTATTGGAGGTTTTCAAGATATAATTCAGTGTAAAATATGTGACCCCCCCCCCCCCCCCCCCCAGGAAGGGACAACTCTACGTTAAAAAAAAATAGGAAAGAAAATTACAAACCTTTTCGTCACTCATCTCCGTTCAATTGCCGCCAACAAAGGAGAAAACGTGAACAATTAATACATGATAATTTATAAATTATAAGTAATAAAGAATAAGTTATAAATTATAAGTAATTAGAAATAACATATAAATAATAAGTAATAAATGTCCCTCCAGGGCTTCCGTACTAAACAAATAAGTTGTGATGAAAAGAAAAAATATTGCAAACGCTTTGCAGTTGCAGCGATATTGATTCACAAGATGCAGAAATTCAGTTTAACAAAATATATACTTAAATGCCTTATTTCTGTAACACATGTTCATGACATTACAATACTTGTATGCTGGCTGTATGTATTCGTTCCTCCCTCCTGTGCCTATGCTCCGCAAGTAGCTCTTTCTCTTCCATACTTCTTGAAACATGATAATAAATCATTTAAAGAGATGTTACAAAATCCAAAAGTAGTACAGGAGTCACTAGCGATCGGTATTCAATTTATTCGCAACATCGAAATACTTTTTTTAAGAAATCAAAGAACAAAATTGTATCGTAAGAAAAACATGCACCATATTCGCTGGTAAAGATGTTCTAGCCAGAAAAAATTCACATGTTTAAGAAATGAAACTATGTTTTCCGTGGAACTTAATCATTCTTACACGGAACTACATTCCCCGAATTTTGGAAATACTAGTATCTATTTTCTGTATAATAAAGTGAAAAATGTTGGTCATACGCACTATTTGTAAACGAATCAACGCTTTCGTTTTTACTCGGAAGTGGATTTCGCTAATTTTTGGTCCTCAGTTATGTATGTGCTCTTTTTGTTGTGGAGCTAGTTTTTATCCCGATCAAATGTTTTAAAGAAGTATTTCAACAGAAGTACCAACAAATAAGTTGAATTAGCCTTTGCAAATACTTGTTTTAGTCCAATTGTAGACGTTTTTTCTGAAAATTTATGATTTTCCTAAACAATTGTTAAATCGTCAATTGAACTATACTATTATATGGATGTATAATCATAATCAAACTTGTAAGAATCGGAAATATTATCAGCACCAATCATGATTTTAACATTGATCACATGCAATTTTGTTTTTGATTGCTGTTTACCTTTTGTATGACGAGATTCTTTGCTGCATTAATCTGAATAAAAGTTATGTTCTTTTCTATGATAGAATTAAATAAATACTCTAGGTCAGCAATCTGAATTGATATTGACTTGTTTAACATATCTGAGCATCACTGACAGTCGTTATATTAAAAAAAAATATCTGACAAAACATCATCACAAATTTGTCTTGTTACAGTACAACACCGTGCCCAATCGTTACCTTGCGAGAACGGCAAGGTCGCGTCGGATCCCGGAATATCCGGTGAGTATTTTCTTGATTTTTTTGTCAGAAAATCGTTGTTTTTATACGAGGGTTGTCCCAATAAATCATAGATGTTTTGAATAAAAAGAAAACTACTTAACCTATTTTTAAGCAAATTTCACAGTTAGTTAAGACATCATTTGGTAACAAGTATGCTCAATGACAAAGAAAATTCTACTAAAATAAAGAAATTACACTTTATTAAACCGTGATAGCGATCGGCGGCGCACGTCAAAGAGCACCATGATTTGGAATTCAATAATTTACTTTTAACAGTTAATACATTACACATTGCCATTTTAGTCGCAAATTGTTAATGTTTCCGTAATAAATGATCATACTGAAATCAATCCGCAAAGTTTCAAAACGTTGCCTTAGTTTGTATAAGAGTAGTGCTTGTTTCATGCTTATGAGTAAATATAAACTTCTAATGAAAATCGCGACGTTTGAAGAAGCCGCGGCGCACATTTCGATCATCCAATATTGTGATGAAAGCGAATTTACACCAAAAGACATGCTTAAGGAACAAAAATAAGTTTAAAAGCATCCTCATATCTAGAGCGTTGGTATACAAAAGTGGCACAGAAAGGTTTTTCATGGTGAATTGGAAATAATACTCGGAATCAGTCATCCCCCGTACTCGCCAGACCTCGCTCCGGTAGACGTTGTGTACATTTGGGCTCATAGGTCGCAAATTTGAGATCTGTGATGAGATTAAAAAGTTTGGCCTTCAACAAAAGTCTTCCAACAGAGTGTTACATTAATTTATTTAATAGTCTGGTGATCAGACACCGTGAGTGTATCAAACATGCTGAAGAGTACTTCAGGAACGAGTAACGGTATGCTGTGTGAGCATTGTAATGACACTGTGGCGTGCGCCGCTGGTCGATAGGTCGCCTTGTTAAAATGTTTCCAATTTCTTTATGGTAATCTATTTTTCTTTGATATTTCGTCTACAAGTTACCAAATAATGTCTTAACTAACTGTGAAATTTGCATAAACATGTGTTCAGTAGTTTCCTTTTTATTCAAATAGTCTACGATTTATTGGGACAACCCTCGTATACTTAAAAATATTTTCAGAGAAAACAACCTAGTGCAGGATGATCTCCTAGGAATAGGCTACAATGCTCACTAGTCGATTTCCTCTACATTTCTGCCGTTTTCTTAATCATTCGGTGAAATCTACGAAATTTGCTGAAAAAGTCGACAGTGGGTCCGGAAAACTCATGTTTCAAACATCTTCGCATAGTATTCGCCTTTCCATGAGTTAATCTAGTAACTGGTCTTTCATGTACCCGATACAAAACTTGTTTAACATTCCAGAAGTCGCGGCTGGTAGATAGAGGTCTTTTATGCCAGCGTTTTGGGGTAACGTAGGGTAACACGGAAATCAACTTTCCTTTTGGGGAAACGCCGGGACCCCGGAATAAAAGTTTCAGCCTAAATTGTGATCGTTTATTTCTTTGCCGACCTTATTATTGTGTGGATTCACTAAGATGTAAGCCCTGATCAAGTGTGGAATTTTTTTTATTTTATTATTGTTGTTTATTGAGTTAACGTCGTGCCGTTTATCAATGTACACTGTATATAGCCTACATGCATAGTTATTTTTCGTTTTGGCGCTTGGTTCACTCAATTCTTCTTAAACGTGGATTTGAAATATAAGAATTACTAAGTATTTTATCTGCTTTGAACAAGTCATTGTCTCGTCTTTTATATCTTTAAAGAAGGGGCCAGGAAAATATATTTTGTATCTTAATCGCACGATGTAGCTTTTATGGGCGCATAGAGTAGCTTTCACATGCGCACGTTTTTACTTCCACGTTCTGGCGTAGCAGCCGTTACGTGCTCTCGTAGAAGCATCAATGTTCACTAAAAGTATACTTTACGAGCTCAGTAAGTAACCTTCAAAGTAGCCCGTTAACCAAGAAGCGAAGGCCAATTACTGTCCTGACTAAACAGGGCTCTGGTTCGACCCCGAGGCCATTATTGAAATTGTTTCCTGCAGCTGTCCAGAACTGGCATTTACGTCTGCAATCTGTATTTGCTTTTCAAAAATATATAATTTTATGTATACCCGTTCCATGTGATATACCAGTGACACGTACGGTATCTCTTTGCAAAAAGTTTGGCGAATGAAACGTTGGGATACTAGCTTTAGTCCGCAGAGAGCTTGTGCTTTCCGACTTCTTAACTGTCTGCAACTCCGCCTTCGGACCGGTGTAAGCCTAATGCAGTATTAAAATTAACATCAAAATTAAGCGGCCCTAAAAATGATTCATTTGCAGTCTTGTGTCTAGGTTTGTGCGCGTGGGCGTGCGTGTGTGTTTGGAAGTGAATGCGGTTCAGTGTGTAAGAAGTATACATTTTTAAACACACAAACTCTTCACTTTTTTAGTTTAATGGAATGGAACTTATGCCTTTTTCAAAAATCGAATTGTTTTTAATCAATTTTTCAGCTTTTAAATGTCAATTTTGGCTTTATAACTTCTGTTTTCTAGTACTACAGGTGTGGTAAGTTTGGCATTATAAGCACCGGGATGGTAAAGTGAACTTTTAACCCAGAGTGTGGTTTTCTATATTTATGCGTAATTTTTATATAGCATGCGTAGAGTAAAATATAGGACTTGTCTTAGAGATACCGTCTGAAGTGGAACATAAGTTGAACGTAAAACCACCCTCTGGGTCTGTGCTCACTTCACCGTCCCTTTATGGGCACAACAACAAAAATACCAGTAGATATAGACAGGACATTACATGTTCAAGAGTAATCGTTGAAATTCTCTTGGCCCAGACTTCTACCCCACTACATTTTTTTCAATTTTCTTATAAAACACACCGATGTTCAAGGAAAATACCGTAGATATAATATTAAGCTTCTATATTATTTCATGGGAGGAGGTAAGAGAATAGACTGCGATATGCCGTTTTACATTTTAATTCTTGTTTACGATTTTTAGCTCACCTGAGCATGAAGTGCTCATGGTGAGCTTTTGTGATCGCCTGATGTCCGTCGTCCGTCGTCCGTCCGTCGTCAACTTTTTCTTCAAACGACTTCTTCTCCTGAACTCCTGGGCCAATCTTGCTGAAACTTGGCAGGAATGTAACTTGCATGAAGCTTTACCAAAATTGTTCAAATGGTTCCAGTCCATTGCCTATCTAGGTCACAGAGGATAAAAATAGATTTTGAACATGAAATTTTTAAAAATCTTCTTCTCTGAAACCGTAAGGCCTAGAACTTTGATATTTGTTGTGTAGAATCACCTAGTGGTCCTCTACCAAGTTCAAATTATAGCCCTGGGGTCATAATTGGCCCCGCCCCAGGGGTCACTTCATTTTACATAGACTTATACAGGAAAAACTTTAAAAATCTTCTTGTCTGAAACCACATGGCCTAGAGCTTAGATTTTTGGCATTTAGCACCCTCTAGTGGAACTCTACAAAGATTGTTCAAATTATTTCCCAGGGGTCAAAATTGGCCCCGCTCCAGGGGTCACTTCATTTCATATAGACTTGTATAGGAAAAACTTTAAAAATCTTCTTGTCTGAAACCACAAGCTGAGAGTACTTTTGTACTCAGGTGAGCGATATAGGGCCATCATGGCCCTCAAAAGTGCGTGTTTTTTGTTTATCCAGTTTGTGCTAAAATCATAAACTGATATTAAATTCAAATGTTATGTTCGTCTACTCACATTTAAATCAACAACAAACATAATAGAGAAAATGCTTCTAAACATGGAGTCGAAATAACATCTATGTCAATCCACACAATAATAAGGTTGGCAAAGAAAGAAGCTATTATATTTTAAGCAGATTTTTTATCCGGGATCCCGGCGTTTCCCCAAAAGGAAAGTTGATTTCCGTGTTACCCTACGTTACCCCAAAACGTTGGCATAAAATGACCTCTATCTACCAGCCACGACTTCCGAAATGTTAAACAAGAAGAATTGAGTGAACCAAGCGCCAAAACGAAAAATAACTATGAATGTATATACAGTGCACATTGATAAACGGCACGACGTTATCTCAATAAACAACAATAATAAAATAAAAAAAAACTTCCACACTTGATCAGGGCTAACATCTAAGTGAATCCACACAATATTAAGGTCGGCGAAGAAAGAAACGATCACATTTTCAGCTGAAACTTTTATTCCGGGGTCCCGGCGTTTCCCCAAAACGAAAGTTGATTTCCGTGTAACCCTACGTTACCCCAAAACGCTGGCATAAAAAGACCTCTATCTACCAGCCGCGACTTCCGAAATGATAAACAAGTTTTGTATCGGGTACATGAGAGATCAGTTACTAGATTAACTCATGGAAAGGCGAATACATATATGCGAAGATGTTTGAAACATGAATTTTCCGGACCCACTGTCGACTTTTTCAGCAAATTTCGTAGATTTCACCGAATGATTGAGAAAACGATAGAAATGTAAAGGAAATCGACTAGTGAGCATTGTAGCCTATTCCTAGGAGATCATCCTGCACTAGGTTGTTTTCTCTGAAAATATTTTTAAGTATATAAAAACAACGATTTTCTTAAAAAATTCAACAAAATACACACCGGATATTCCAGGATCCGATGCGACTTTGCCGTTTTCTCAAGTTAACGATTGGCCACGGTGGTACAATAGTATGGCGAACAAACAAGACGCGGCACAGAAGAAACGTTTAAAAGATCTTCTGGAAATACTTGACAAACAGTCCAAAGAAAAGGCAAAGGATGTACCTGATCTTCTGGAAAAACTTGACAAACAGTCCAAAGAAAAGGCAAAGGATGTACCTGATTTGAAAGAATTAAAACGTACGCTTGAGGCTTCTGGGGTATGTATAAACTTTGATATGTGCGATTATATCTTTTAATAAGTCTTTTTCTCTTACGATAAAGATATTTCAATGGTCAACGTAAGCTTAGGTATTAAATATATTAACTGGTAGCGTGTTTGCTTGTTTCCTAAGTAGCAAATACATTTCGTCTTTAAGCTGGTAGCAGACCTTTACAAATTTAGATGTGTGTTCGCAACTCCTATACAAAATATACGCATTTCAGTTTAAGTAATGTAGTTTTGAGCATAGTGTAGAGTGTGGAGGGAGATTAGGAGGATTTTTATACCCCGCAAATGAAGTTTAAAGCTGATTCATTATTATTTATCATGTTTATTGTTGGTCGGTCGGTCTGTTGCAAAACGTTTTCTAGGGAAACCATGTTTACAGTTTTCAAGGTATTGAAACTTACTTGGAAAATCAAGTTTAAGTTTTAAGATGATTAGATATGTGAGGCGATAAAATATCATATATAAATACCATCGTAACTAGAATTCGTTTTTCAAATGTTATACAGAAACAGTATGAACACGGCATAACTAATTTAAAAGCAGGTCAGAGAAAATATGACATGGTAACAGATATAGATAACCATTCAAGGCATTTCAAAATTCGACTATGAAAGAAAAATGTGGTTATTGCAGCATGCAAAGTCCTAACAATATTAACAACCTAGAGGGCGGGTGGGCGGGTGCCGACATGTTTACCGCTGAATAGAAACGCCTCGAATGGTGTACACAGATAAAACCAACACTTAAATAGCCTAATCGCACGAGATACACGCACCTTTTCCCTCCACACTGACAATTACCGTCCAGTTCGTATTATTCGAAACGGAAATAATTTCATTTACTCACTTAAACGTGAGTAAATTAATTATTTCCTTATCTCATAATACGTAAAAAACACAAACAAAAACTAGGAATAGGTCGTTGTATTCAGCGGTAATATCGAATCAAACAAAGAGAGACAACTGATGAGCACTGCAGTTGAAAAACATTTACATTTATAAAAATCTTAAATTGTCACACCTTTTGTAACTTGCATGCGTCGTTTCAACCTTTGAAAAGATTGTACTTCATACTATCAACAAAAAACGAAAACAAATTTACTTATTTATATCTTCACCAAATAATCTGGAACCATCACGGACACCTCAGCCACTGTCAAAAAACAATGTTAAGCACTTGTTTTGTTAACAACAGGTACACACCAAAGTAGGTCTCAGGATCGTGTCATCAATCTACAAAGAAACTGAATATTCAAAAACCACATTAACTACAAATGTACTTATTTGACACACAACGGCACCAGAGAACGTGTATCAAACACAAATACAACACAGAAACCACGAACCACACAACATTGAGTTCAGGGAACATATCAAACACATATTACACAATTAACACATGACTTAATCACAAACTAACGGCATCTGTGTGCGTAAAAACCAGACACATTAACATATACAAGACGACAACAAGAACTGGCTACAATTTTACTCAACAAACAAGAAAACTGCACAGGCTACATAACTGACACTGCAAACAAACAGCAACAGTTCGTATACAACGCGACAGCAAGAACTGGCTACAATTTTACTCAACAAACAAGAAAACTGCACAGACTACAAAACTGACACTGCAAACAAACAGCAACAGTTCGTACATAACTGAGACTGCAAACAAACAGCAACAGTTCGTATACAACATACTTGGCACCGGGGGCCACACAACAACGGCACCGGGGGCCGTGTTCTCTAACACATAACATACAACATACTTGGCACCGGGGGCCACACAACGGCACTGGGGGCCGTGTTCTCAAACACATAAAACACAAAATACTTGGCACCGGGGGCCACACAACAACGGCACCGGGGGCCGTGTTCCCAAACACATAAAACACAAAATACTTGGCACCGGGGGCCACACAACAACGGCACCGGGGGCCGTGTTCTCAAACACATTAAACACAAAATACTTGGCACCGGGGGCCACACAACAACGGCACCGGGGGCCGTGTTCTCAAACACATACAACACAAAATACTTGGCACCGGGGGCCACACAACAACGGCACCGGGGGCCGTGTTCTCAAACACATAAAACACAAAATACTTGGCACCGGGGGCCACACAACAACGGCACCGGGGGCCGTGTTCTCAAACACATAAAACACAAATACTTGGCACCGGGGGCCACACAACAACGGCACCGGGGGCCGTGTTCTCAAACACATAAAACACAAAATACTTGGCACCGGGGGCCACACAACAACGGCACCGGGGGCCGTGTTCTCAAACACATAAACACAAAATACTTGGCACCAGGGGCCACACAACATTGGCACCGGGGGCCGTGTTCTTAAACACATACAACATAAACTTTGGCACCGAGGGCCGTGTGTCAAATACAACACATATAAGCACTGTATCACACACCAGTAGCACTCAGTGTGGTCTTGAAATAAATCATCTATAGAAAAACATTAATATTTAATAATCGTTACTATTTAACAATGTAACTTCCCAAAATATTCTATTCATTAAAATAATAATTTCTAAATCGTTGACGTTAAAATTGGTAGCATTTTCTCAGCGATGTATAATTCAAACGATAATATTTACTACATTTCAAATCCAGACTCAACGATACTAAAAGTCTGCCTGCAAAGTGTCTTTCACATTTGCCATGTCACTGAGAGTATCTCACTAGTTTCATCATTTGCACTAATCGTAAACTTTTCCGGACCGAAATTAAATCCAAAGTTATTCTTATCATTACACCGAAATTGTCAGTTTTGGCTTCAAAAAATACCCATTAAAGATTGAATACAATGCTGTTAATTACATCATCTCAAAAGCCATAAATGCATTATTTACGAATAAAGGGGATCTTATATCAACTGAATATTCATAAACCAACTGAACTGCTTATTTGACACAACAGCATCAGGGACGGAGCATCAAACACAAATACAACACAGAAAACACGGATCACATAGCAATGAATACAAGAGACATATCAAACACACCAGAAATCACAAACCAACGTCATCTGTATGTAAACACCATGCACAATTTCAACATAAAACCACACAACAATAACACAAAGGACCGTTATTTCAAACGTATACAAGACGACAAACATAACTGGCTTTAAATTAACACAACAAAACAAGGAATAATTCACAGGTTACATTAATAACATTGCAAATAAACGTCAACAGCTCATACAACAACACAGCTGGCACCAGGGGCCACACACCATCGGCACCGGGGGCCGTGTTCTCATACATACAACACAAAACTGGGCACCGGGGGCCACACAACAGCGGCACCTTGGGCCGTGTGTCAAACAAAAAACAACACATATAGGCACTGTATCCGACAACAATAGCACTAAGTGTTATATTGAAATAAAATAACTCTAGAATAACATTTACATTTAGCGATCGTTACTTTTAACTATGTAACTTCCTATAATATTCTATTCAATAACATAAAACTTTCTAAGTCGATGATATTAAAATTGATAGCATTTTCTCAATAATGCTTAAATTAAAAGACAATATTTCAACATTACAAATCCAAACTCAGCGATACTAAAAGTCTGCGTACAAGCTGTCTTTCGCATTTACCACTGAGTGTCTCTCACTAGTCTTATTATTTTCACTCACCGTAGCTTCTCCGGACCGAAAACAAATGTAATCCAAAGTTATTCTTATCATACATTGAAAATCTCAGTTTTTGCTTTGAAAATTCATCAAAGATTGAATAAGAAAGCTGTTAATTACATTCTCTAAAAGAACCTTCATTGCAATATTTACCAAAAATACAGAGATCTAAAACTGAAATTCCGATTTTCATTTAAATATCATTATAAAAGCCTAAAACATCTGTTTTCAATTAGAAATGTAAAATATAAAAGTCCACAAACAATTTTTAGAAAAACTTAATGTCCGACCCTTAGCTACCCAGTACTTCACGTATTCTAAAGAAAACAGCAAATGCTAAAATAGATTAATTCACATCTCTGAAATCTCATAAGAAACTGCTTTCCAAAGCGAATACCCAGTACTTCACGTATTCTAAAGAAAACAGCAAGTGCTAAAATAGATCTAATCACATCTCTGAAATCTCATAATAAACTGCCTTCCAAAGCGAAGTTTAAATTAAGGTTTAGTCATTTCAGTAATATGTAATAAAATGTAATAGCTTTCTAACGAATACATCCAGAGAGACACATTTTCAACCAATCATCCTTACATATGTACATGGATTAACAAACGTCTGCTATATGATTCCACAATTAAAATATCAGGTTTATTTTTGATTAACTAACCTTTTTTCTGAATAATCTTCGATAATGACATGGGTCTCGTTACCGGCGAAAATTACAAACTGTATAAATGGTTTAATTTTAACCATTGTTGAAAATTTATGAACGTTAAAGTAAAATTACAAACTTTAGATTCTTCCCTTCCAGAATACAAAGCGTCCTTGACCTCAGACAACAGCATCAGGATCTTCAAAGCTGGCGTGGAAAAACACTTGCAACCTCCTATCAGTATGAAAGACGTCCTATATTAATATAAATAAAAACCATGTAAGCAAGAGTAACAAATACGTACAAAAGCAACCACTACGTGATCTTACCTGAAGAACTATCTGTAAATATTATACACATGATTTACATTATGGTCTCAATATTACAAACAGATCAAATGACATATTCTCCATATTACCATTTCTTACAACTGACTGTATTTAATGTGAGAGTCGTATGTTTCAAGAATCAAATGAAAACGCACAACCAAACTTAATTATATCCTTAAAGAAAAAAGGAGTATACTATATATTGTACACGCTTTTCATGTGCAACTGTACTTAAAACGGTACATCTATCCGTCATTACTAGTCATGTTTTTATGAAAACCATCTGATTGTTAAACGGCATGACTGTATGTAAAAAAATAGTATTTCCACTATCACTGTTAACAAGTTATCGGCTTAACATACTGCTCGTTAACATCGCTGTTTACATGTTTCAAAATAAATGTTACATTAAGTTCTCTTGTTAAAATGTACATTCACTTCTTAACTCAATTATATAATTACAATTACATTCGGGCCTCTATTACAACACTTCATTTAATATGAAAAACAGCTATTTTAGAATTACTGGTCTTGCTTCCCTCATGCCAAATCACCATTTCCATTTACCGCCAACTGAAATAACCGATGTCTATAACTTCTTTTTCGGCTTAAATGATTTCTGTACAAAAAGCCAAGCAGCATTTTAATCTTCCTTTTACAAAATGGTCCACAACAGTTACACTATCTTCAAACCAAAGAAGATACCCGGTTTTCTAATTTAACAAAAGCCGATGCAATAAAAAGGTACTTATCACAAAATCTCTTAGTTTTTGGCTCCCATCGCTTCGGTTCCTGTTAAATCAGCAGCGGCGGCGCAACCACTGGCGAAGTGCCCTACTTATCTGACTTGCAACCAATGACTTTCTATTGGAGAAAACTCCCTGTTGCCACATGTCCTTGTTGACTGCCACGTCATCTTTGAATGCGTCGAGAAGGCTTTATTCTGACACTCTGTGCTGCCTATTCTGTCTCAAACTTCAAACCTTCAGTTCACTGAATCAAGTTTTAAAAAAGCGTTGGCAATTCTATATTTATCTTGCCGATATCGGTCATTTATATTCTAGGTTTATCCTGCTGATATTAGTTATTTGTAATCCAAAGATATCTTGATGATATCGGGCGTTTGTAATCTAGGTTTATCTTCCTGATATCGGTCATATGTAATCTTGGCATATCTTGCTGATATTGCTATTTACTTTTCTATGTTTATCTTACCGATATCGGTCATTTATATTCTAGGTTTATCCTGCTGATATTAGTTATTTGCAATCCAATGATATCTTGATGATATGGGGCGTTTGTAATCTAGGTTTATTGGTTGATGTTTTACATTTGTAATCTTGGTTTATCTTGCCAAAATATATCATTTGCAATCTAGGTTTAACCTTGCTGAGATTCGTCATTTGTTATTTAGGTTAACCTTGCTGATATCCGTCATTTGTAATATAGGTTTATCTTGCTGATGTTGGATATTTGAAATCTAGGTTTATCTTGCTGACATCGGTCATTTGTAATCTAGGTTTATCATGCTGATGTTGGTAATTTGTAATATAGATTTATCTTGCTGACATCGGTCATTTGTAATATAGGTTTATCATGCTGATATTGGTTATTTGTAATCTAGGTTTATCTTGATGATATCGGTCATTTGTAATCTATTTTTATCTTGATGATAAAAAAATTATTAGGTATCTGTAAGCTAGGTTTTTATTGCCAAAGTTAGTTTTCTGCAATCCAGGTTTATCTTGCTGATATCGGTCATTTGTAATCTATGTTTATCTTGATGATATAAGGTACCTGTAATCTAGGTTTTTATTGCCAATGTTAGTTATTTGCAATCGAGGTTAATCTTGCTGATATCAGTCATTTGTAATCTAGGTTAATCTTGCTGAAGTTAGTTATTTGTAAAATAGGTTTATCTTGCTGATATCGGTCATTTGTAATCGGGGTTTATCATGCTGATATAAGGTATATGTAATCTAGGTTTATCTTGCTTATGTCGGTCATTTGTAATCGAGGTTTATCTTGCTGATATTAGGTATTTGTTGTTTAGGTTTATCTTGCTGATATCAGTCATTTGTAATCTAGGTTTATCTTGCTGATGTTGGTTATTGGTAATCTAGGTTTACCTTGCTGATATCGGTCATTTGTAATATAGGTTTATCATGCTGATGTTGGTAATTTGTAATCTAGGTTTATCTTGCTGATGTTGGTCATTTGTAATCTAGGTTTATTTTGCTGATGTTGGTTATTTTGTAATCTAGGTTTATCTTGCTGATATCGGTCATGTGTAAGCTAGAGTTTTCTTGCTGAATTTAGTTATTTGTAAAATAGGTTTATCTTGCTGATATCGGTTATTTGTGATCTACGATTATCTTGCTGATATTAGGTTTTTGTAATTTAGGTTTAGCTTGCTAATATCGGTCATTTGTAATCTAGGTTTATCTTGCTGAAGTTAGTTATTTGTAAAATAGGTTTATCTTGCTGACATCGGTCATTTGTAATCGGGGTTTATCTTGCTGATAAAAGGTATATGTAATCTAGGTTTATCTTGCTAATGTCGGTCATTTGTAATCGAGGTTTATCTTGCTGATATTAGGTATTTGTTATTTATGTTTATCTTGCTTATACCAGTCATCTGTGATCTAGGTTTATCTTGCTGATTTTGGTTATTTGTAATCTAGGTTTATCATGCTTATGTTGGTAATTTTTAATCTAGGTTTATCTTGCTGATGTTGGTCATTTGTAATCTAGGTTTATTTTTCTGATGTTGGTTATTTGTAATCTAGGTTTATCTTGCTGATATCGGTCATGTGTAAGCTAGGTTATTTTTGTTGAATTTAGTTATTTGTAAAATAGGTTTATCTTGCTGATATCGGTTATTGGTAATCTAGGTTCACCTTGCTGATATCGGTCATTTGTAATCTAGGTTTATCTTGCTGAGGTTGGTAATTTGTAATCTGGGTTTATCTAGCTAATGTTGGTCATTTGTAATCTAGGTTTATTTTGCTGATGTTGGTTGTTTGAAATCTAGGTTAATCTTGCTGATATCGGTCATGTGTAAGCTAGCTTTTTAGTGCTGAATTTAGTTATTTGTAAAATAGGGTTATCTTGCTGATATCGGTTATTTGTGATCGAGGTTTATCTTGCTGATATTACGTTTTTGTAATTAAGGTTTAGCTTGCTAATATCGGTCATTTGTAATCTAGGTTTTTCTTGCTGAATTTAGTTATTTGTAAAATAGGTTTATCTTGCTGATATCGGTCATTTGTGATCGAGGATCTACGTTTATCTTGCTGATATCGGTCATTTGTAATCTCGGTTTTTAGCTCGACTATTCGAAGAATATGTCGAGCTATTGTACTCACTTGGGCGTCGGCGTCGGCGTCGGCGTCGGCGTCCCGCTTTGGTTAAAGTTTACGTGCAACCTACCTATATCTTAAAAACTACTATAGCTACATCTTTTAAACTTGGCACACTTCTTCGTCATCATGTCTGGAGTGTGTATGCCAAGAACCATAACTCTAACTTTCATTTTGATCAAATTATGGCCCTTTTTTGACTTATAATTTCAGGTTAAAGTTTGCGTGCAAGCTACTGTACAAACTCATAACTTCAATACTACTAATAGTACAGCTTTAAAACTTGGCACACTTGTTCATCATCATGTCCCGAGTGTGTATACCAAGAACCATAACTCTGACTTTACTTTTGTTCAAATTATGGCCCTTTTTTCGACTTAGAATTACAGGTTAAAGTTTGCGTGCAAGCTACTATACAAACTAATAACTTCAATACTACTTACACTACAGCTTTGAAACTTTCAACACTTGATCATCATCATATCCCAAGTGTGTATGCTAAGAACCATAACTCTAACTTCTATTTTGTTCAAATTATGCCCCTTTTTGACTTAGAATTTCAGGTTAAAGTTTGCATGCAAGCTACTGTACAAACCCATAACTTCCATACTACTTATACTACAGCTTTAAAACTTTCAACACTTGTTCATCATCATATTTGAAGTTTGTATGCCAAGAACCATAACTCTAACTTCAATTTTGTTCAAATTATTGCCCTTTTTCGACTTAGAATTTTTGGTTTTTGCCCCTTTTCACTTGAAATTAGAATTAAGACTTATAAATAATTGTTAAAGGTTCAATGTTAGTGTTTTTCATATGTAATGCTTTAGAAAATGTTTAAAACAGATGTACTTTACATACTTTGGTTGAAAGTGTTGAGAAATTGTGGGGTGGGTGGGGGCATATACTATACTATACTATACTATACTATACTATACTATACTATACTATACTATACTATACTATACTATACTATACTATACCAGACCAGACCAGACCGAGACCCAAACCGAGACCGAGACCCAAACCGAGACAGAGACCCAAACCGAGACCGAGACACAAACCGAGATCGAGACCAAAACTGAGACCGAGACCCAAACCGAGACCGAGACCTAAACCGAGACCGAGACCCAAACCGAGACCGAGACCCAAACCGAGACCGAGACCCAAACCGAGACCGAGACCCAAACCGAGACCGAGACCTAAACCGAGACCGAGACACAAACCGAGACCGAGACACAAACCGAGACCGAGACACAAATCGAGACCGAGACCAAAACCGAGGCCAAGACCGAGACCAAAACCGAGACCGAGACCCAAACTGAGACCCAAACCGAGACCGAGACCCAAACCGAGACCGAGACCCAAACCGAGACCGAGACCGAGACCCAAACCGTGACCGAGACCCAAATCGAGACCGAGACCCAAATCGAGACCGAGACCCAAATCGAGACCGAGACCCAAACCGAGACCGAGACCCAAATCGAGACCCAAACCGAGACCGAGACACAAACCGAGATCGAGACACAAACCGAGACCGAGACACAAACCGAGACCGAGACACAAACCGAGACCGAGACCCAAACCGAGACCGAGACCCAAACCGAGATTGAGACCGAGACCCAAACCGAGTCCGAGACCCAAACCGAGACCGATACCTCAACCGAGACCCTGACCGAGACTCAGACCGAGACCAAGACCCAGACCGAGACTCAGACCGAGACCCAGACCGAGACCCAGACCTAGTCGAGACCGAGACTATTACTATTACTATTACTATTCTATTACTATACTATTATTATACTATACTATTACTATACTATACTATTACTATACTATACTATTACTATTCTATTACTATTACTATAACTATACTATTACTATTACTATACTATTACTATGCTATTACTATTACTATACTATTACAACACCAGCAACACCAATACCACCACCAACAACATTAACACCACCACCAACATCAACACCACCACCACCACCAACAACAACAACACCAACACCCCCACCACCAGCAACAACACTACCACCGCCAGTAACAACACCAACAATGACAACACCAGCAACCAGCATACCATACTGTACTTCACCACGCCACACCACTTTAGGTGGGCAGGGATAGTAGGTTGATGGGTGTCGGATCAGGGGTTTATGGGCTGGGTTGTGTTAACCCTAAAAAAATCTACAATAATAAATTAAGTGTAATTTATTTATTTCCTAACTTGGATTAAGAAACTTTTGTTCATGTGTGTTTGTTGGAGGTGTCATAAACTCCTGAATCACTCCCCAGTTTAAATGAAGCCCAGTTACAATGTGCTTAATAATTCTGACTTTTCGAATAGTCGAGCTTGCAGTCGTTTCCGACTGGCTCTTGTTCTTGCTGATGTTTATTATTTGTAATTGAGGTTGGTCTTTCTGATATCGGTCATTTGTAATCTAGGCTTATCTTGCTGATATTTTGTATCTGTAATATAGGTTTATCTCGCTGATATTGGTTATTTGCAATCGAGGTTTATCTTGCTGATATTAGGTATTTGTAATTTAGGTTTATCTTGCTGATATCGGTCATTTGTAATCTAGGTTAATCTTGTTGATATTAGGTATTTGTAATTTAAGTTTATCTTGCTTATGTAAGTTATTTGTAATCTAGGTTTATCTTGCTGATAATGGTCATTTGTAATCTAGGTTTATCTTGCTGATATTAGGTATTTGTAATCTAGGTTCATCTTGCTGATATCGGTCATTTGTAATCTCGGTTTATCTTGCTGATGTTAGTTAAACTTGAAACTTGAAACTTCTTAATTTGATTAAACGCCTATTTTTATGAGCACATATTCAATGGCGTTGTACACAGCATTTACATAAAAACATATATGTATAAAAATAGCTCATTTGAAATAAAAGCACACACAATCACTAAAGAATCATTAAAACTATTTTGATAAAACAGAATTAGAATAAATTAAGATAATAAAATGTTAAGAATTAACATCATTGATCTAAAAAGATTGCACATTTAAGTAAAGAGACTGACTTCCGAAATCTTCTGGATGTGACTAAGCTAAACTATGATGCAACTAGAAGTTGCCTGGATGTGACTAGAAGTCACCAAAAACGCAACAAGTAGTCGCCCGTTTGTAACTAGAAGTCACCTGAACGCGACAGGAAATCGCCTGTAAGTAACTAGTAGTCACCTGAATGCAACAAGAAGTCGCTACTATGTGACTAGAAGTCGCTACTATGTGACTAGAAGTCAACTGGAATCGCCTGTAAGTAACTAACTAGTAGTCACCTGAATGCAACAAGAAGTCGCTACTATGTGACTAGAAGTCGCTACTATGTGACTAGAAGTCAACTGAATGCAACAAGAAGTTGCCCGAAGCCCGAATGTGACTGGAAGACACTTGTATTTGACTTGACATTAGAAGTCTCTAAAGAAATAGGTCTTTAACTTTTTCTTAAAAATATCCAATGTCGCAGATTCCCTTATTTCAATTGGTAATGTGTTCCACAGTTTCGGCCCCGCAGTACGAAATCCTCTATCCCCGAAAGTTCTGCGTTTATTAAAAGGAACAGAGTAGCTCAGCGAGGAGTGGTCAGATGATCTCAGATTTCGTGTCGGTGTATAGTGTGACAACAGCTCTATCAGGTAGACTGGTGCGTTGCCTCGAGAACAGTTGTACATGAATGACATCATTTTAAATTCTATTCTGGTTTTTACGGGCAACCAATGAAGGTCGAAGAGCGCTTGTCTTGAACTTTCATACTTGTTACGCTTAAGAACCAGTTTCGCACACATGTTTTGAATCCGTTGCATTTTGTTGAGATCGCACTGAGAAACACCATATAGCACAACATTACAGTAATCTAAGTGGGAGATAACCAACGACAAACAGAGGATCTCAGTGGCTTCCCTTGTGAGGTATTTACGTATACTTTTTATTTTGAAGAAGTTCAACATAGCAGTTCTACATTTGCATTTTATATGTTCTTTGAAGGTCAGTGACTCGTCAAGAAAAGCTCCAAGATAACGAATGCACTTTTGTTTTTCAATGTTGTCATTTGCAATGTTAATAGAAGTAGTAATACATTTGTCAAGCTGTTGTCGACTACCGAACATAATAAATTCTGTTTTCGATGCGTTCATTTTCAATTTATTTTCATTCATCCAATCGTTTATAATCATGGCGCACTGTTCAAGCTCTTGCATAGCGTTCCTTTCCGCCACAGGATTTGGACGAAATCGCGTGTTTGCCGTATGGTCGTCAGCGAACCCATACACTGTTACTAGTTGTGGAATGACGTCGAAAAGGGTCCCAGCGTACGTCAGATACAACCACGGCCCCAGACAACTACCTTGAGGCACAGAACATTGAAGCTGACGAAGCGTTGACGTCGATGAGCCTACCTTGACATAGCAGCTGCGTGGACGTAAGTACGAGTCGAGCCAATCCAACGCCGTACCGCAGACGCCATACTGCTTCTGAAGGACGTCAAGCAAGATGCTGTGGTCCACTGTATCAAATGCAGCAGATAGATCAATGGCTATGAGCGCTGTAACTTCTTGCTTTTCCATGCCGTCAAGGAGATCATTCACGAGACGTAACAACGCTGATTCACAAGAGTGATGCCGTCTATAAGCTGACTGGTTCTTTGGCAAGAGATTACTCTCCTCAACGTGTATATTGAGTCTATATAGGGCGGCTTTCTCAATCAGTTTGGACAGGAATGACAAATTGCTCACTGGTCTATAGTTCGAGAATTCAAGTTCCAGGCCAATTTTCTTGATTAAAGGTCTGACAATGGCTTCTTTCCATTTAGACGGGAATACGCCCTGTTTCAGCGAAAGATTCACCAATTTAGTAATAATAGGTAATAGTTCATTCAAATATAATTTCAAAATATCTGTTGGTAAAACATCTAATTCACATGATTTTGTCTGTAACTGGTTTATTAGCTTTCTAATGTCTTCAGTAGTCAGCTCTTGAAATGTGTTAAAGATAGGTGTGTCTTTATAACATGGCTTGTGATTGTCAAAATCTTTCAATGAGTCACGGATTTTCTGAATTTTATTCATAAAATGATCTGCAAATTTTTCAGCAAGAGAAATCTCATCTTGTTCAACTGGCATCGGATTTTCAGAATGCTTTCCAGTTAATTCTGATACAAACTTGTACAGTTTTTTAGGATCACCTTTAGAGTCAAGAACTTTCTGGCTTAAGGCCGCACACTTTTCTTTGTTTATTTCATTTGTGTATTTATTACGAGCTTCTTTGAATTGTTCATGTAAATGTGGATGTTTATGCTCTTTCCAAAGGCTCTCTGATCTGCGAAGTTTCCGCTTTAGAATTAAAATGTTTTCTGTGAACCAAGGTTTAGGAGCTCGGCTAATGATTCGTTTTTCTTGTAATGGAGCATGAATATCAAGGACTCTTTTAACTTCGTCTTCGAATTGTTCCACAAAATTGTCAACATTGTCCGTTTCAATTGATATTTCGCGAAGATCTGCTGCAAAAGCATCTTTTTCTACATTCTTAAAATTTCTAAAAGATATCGTTTTGCTACTTATTGATTCTTTTTCAACTTTTGTCACAATTTTTACTGAACAGTGATCGGAAACAAAATTTCCAGGTTCACATGATAAAACATCTACACCATTCTCGGCTTCTGTCAGAACAAGGTCAAGGCTGTTGCCCGCAACATGAGTACTGAAATTCACATGCTGAACTAATCCCATGGCCGTTAAGGCATTATTGAATTCATTAACTGTACTGCTGTTTTCTTGAATATGCAAGTTAAAATCGCCCATGATGATTAGATTAGAATACACTGGAATAAACTGCTCAATTTTGTTGAAAAAGTCAGATATGAACTGCGTACATGAGGCCAACGAAGGAGGTCTATAAATCCCTATCAGGTGCATCGTAATACTCTTAAAAATTAACTGCCAAACGCCAAATTCAAAACTACTAGTTGATCCACATGAAATATTGCGCATAGTGATTCCGTTTCGGTAAGTCAATGCAATGCCGCCACCTATTCTATTTTTTCGATTTGCTACACTGATTTTATATCCGTTCTGGTTTAGATCCGAAGATTCATATTGGTGCGGCTTCTCATCAGAATACCAAGTCTCAGTAAGAAGGGCAAAATCAATCTTTTCATCACGTAAAATTTGTCCTATAAAAGTATCCTTATTGACCGCCGAACGACAATTTATTGTCATGCATACTACTTTCTCATTAAGTCGGTTAAAAACCTTCGTAGTGTGTACTTTTGGATAAATGAGATTCCTGGTATTTACTCCGTTCGGATGCCAAAGGGGTTTTCGTTTGCCACCCCTTTTCCCCCTCTGCCTTCTACGCACGATGTTGAGTTTCTTTATTGTAGAATATAGTGAAGGATCGAGTCTTTGTAATCCGCTACTATTGTTCACCGTTGCGTAACCAATCTTCAATAACTGGTCACGGCTATACACTCGTTTCACAGGTAATCGATTTTCACGATGAATAAAAATGTCACTGCAATTTACCTGAGAAAAATATTCCAATATTCCATATGAAATTATCCATCTCAAAGTAGAGATTACTACAATATAATAACACAAAACGATTCCAGCAACATTCATCCTTTCACATTCAAAATCTCTGCACTCTCTTAATTGTCTATCCAGTACAAAATCAACTTTTTTCACGAGCTCACAAATACACGTCTGCCATATTCGGCGACCACTAAGTTGTAATCAAGGTTTATTTCTAATCGATGTTTATCTTGCTGATATCGGTCATTTGAAATCTAGGTTTATCATGCGATATTAGGTATTTGTAATCTAGATTTATTTTGCTGATTTTGGTAATTTGTAATCTAGGTTTATCTTGCCGATATCGGTCATTTATATTCTAGTTTTATCCTGCTGATATTAGTTATTTGTAATCCAATGATATCTTGCCGATATCAGTTGTTTGTAATCTAGGTTTGTCTTGCTGATATAAGTCATGTGTTATCTTGGTTTATTTGATAAATGTTGGACATTTTTAACCTCGGTTTATCTTGCTAAAATAAGTCATTTGCAGTCTAGGTTTTCTTTTGTTATCTAAGTTTTCCTTGCTGATATTGGTAATTTGTAATCTAGGTTTATCTTGTGGATAAGGTATTTGTAATCTAGGTTTATCATGCTGATGTTGGTAATTTGTAATCAAGGTTTATCTTGCTGATATCGGTCATTTGAAATCAAGGTTTATCTTGCTTATTTTTGGTTATTTGTAATCCCGGTTTTTCTTGCTGATATCGGTTATTTGTAATTTATTTTTATCTTTCTGATGTTGGTCATTAGTAATATAAGTTTATCTTGCTGATATAAGTTATTTGTAATCTGTGATTATCTTGCTGATATTGTTCATTTGTAATCTCGGTTTATCATGCTGATGTTGGTTAATTGTAATCTAGGTTTATCTTGCTAATATCGGTCTTTTGTAATCTAGGTTTATCTTGCTAATATCGGTCTTTTGTAATCTAGGTTTATCTTGCTAATATCGGTCTTTTGTAATCTAGGTTTATCTTGCTAATATCGGTCTTTTGTAATCTAGGGTCATCATGCTGATATCGGTCTTTTGTAATCTAGGTTTATCATATTGATGTTGGTTATTTGTAATCTATGTTTATCTTGCTGATTTTGGTTAATTGTAATTTTGGCAAATCTTTTTGATAATCAAGAGTTGTTATCTTTCCCACATAGGGTTGAAATCGAAATATTTAAAAACTGGTCCTTTTCTCGATCATCGTCAAATTCACTCAAAGGGTTTGTCTATTTGATATCTGAAATGATTGCAGAAAAAAGTTCATATATGAAACAATTCCGAATTCCTCGTGCTCGAACTTTTACAGGTGTAAATCGTTGTTGTGACATCGTGTTGGACTAAAGAGAAAGTGCAGTTTTTGTGGCACTCTAGTGAGATTTTTAGGAAGACGGTTTGGATTTGACAATTGATGTAAATGTTTCTTGAAAGAGATATATAGTACCGATAATTACCTGCATGCTCAAATGAATTCATGCCACTTGTATCCAAAATATTGATAAGGTAGAAAATTTAATGCGTAGATTTCCATCCCTTGTTAATGTTATATTATATCAGTCATAGATTTTAGTCCTAAACGGGACCTACACCATCCCAACACCGTCCCGGCCCCCTATGGGTAAAGGAATGCTTTATATGGCTTAATTCATTTTCAGAAAGAAGATGACAGGTGTCATGCATTTATTCAGTCGTTTATTAAGAAATCAAGCGTTATACCTGATGATTTATCAAGCGTTATACCTGATGATTTAAAAAAACTTATTGGAGCCTATGCTGACAAAACGCAGGTAAGATCATTTTAATGCTTGCTCCTGGACTAATTTGTTATGTTATCATACTTTGTTTTTGATTTATAGCATATACTAGGTGCGACCCACCCCTCAGTCAGAACAAGAGGCCATCAATTTCACGCAACTGATATTTTCATCACTTTAATAATTATTTCAGTCCATTTATCTCATTTATAACCAAATGAAAGAAATAAAAACGAGGCCAACCAAAATTACAGCAGCCTATCATGGTTGACATAAACGGTTGATATAAAAGCAAATCAGTTTGTAATAGAGGTTCTCCTCAGTCGCTTTTTCGGAGGTTGTGCATGGTTCTTTTAAGTCTATATATTCATATGTGAAGAATTAACATGTAGTACCACAATTAAACCTAGAAGAAAAGCGTTCAGGATTTTCACCCAGTCAATACAGCTGCAGGAATCTACATTTACGGACATTTACTTCCAAATTAATTATATTTTTTAATCCGCTACTTGCATGCCATTAATTCATTATGCATTATGCAAAAAAAAAACGGGATTCAATTCTTAGACCCATCGAGCCCCATACTCATGATTTCACTAACTAATTTCGATAGTATCAATTACGTGTCTGCTTTTTATATGAGCTGGATGTTAGTTTGGGAGTGGTTATGAGCTAGGTGGTGTCCTTCTGAACTGACGTTCCTTGTAAATACATTCTGCGATATTTCTTAATGTTTTGTCATTATGTTTAATATAAGTACATGTTTTTTTAGAAAAAGGAACTATACGAAAAATAAGAAAAAATACTTTGACAAACATCAAATAAGTTATTTTTGAGTAATTATCTCATTAATCTGTACAAAAGATGTTACTGTTTTTATGCCAAAGAAGTTGTAGTCCTCCAAGTATTGAGCATCAACACCTGATTACTTTCGGGCGGATTTCCTTAAACTTGCAAAGATGATCAGGTAGATGTTGTAGATGGCATTAAGAAATTTTTTTACCTAAACTTACCAGAATTAAGATCAGTTGCTTATTTCAGTAATGAAATTTTCATGCATGAACTCCTCCTTAAATATTTGTTTATCATTTAAACTTTTTTAATGAATGGTAAATACAAATTTGACTTGCATTGATTTAAAGAAAGATGCATATTCTTCATAATAAAACTAAGGCTTACTATTTATTTATTTATTGATATAACAATCAAAATCACCAAAATTGCACCATACCGTTCAAAGTGCATTTGCCAGCAGAAAGCAAACATACAATGTGAAATGCCAATCATATCTTACCTTACAATGGCATTAAAAAGATGTGATAATTTACTCAGTGTTTAAGAAGTATATCAAAATAACATAATAACATGAAGATCGATTAAAAGTGATGTAAACGTGATTAAAATCCAGTCAACACGTAATTATCGCCTATCGAATCGGCTACAAGATGGCGGATTGTAATATATAGGTCTGTGGGCCAAGATCCATCCAATACCCGCGTATTTAAAGAGGTTTAGAGTTCTTCGGTATAGTTAAATTATAACTACTGTAAATGGCTACTGTTTCTTAGTTAAACGGGTTATCTTAAAATGTTTATTTTATCTAATACATTATTAATACGCAGTTTAAATCAATTACAGAGACAACCCACAGACAGTGTTAGTCAGCCGACATCTGGGGCAACGGGAAAAGCTGCAGAGTATCTATAATGTTTTATTTAGACACTAAAAATGTCGTTTCGTGTCGCTTTTATAGGACATCAATGTCTACAGTGGTCCGAACGAATTTTTATTAACATCTTGTTATTGAAAATATGACGAAATATTAATTAAAATTCAAAGATAATAATGCTAAATGCAAATGACAAAGACATAAACGCATAAATGAAACTTGCTTAAATTTTCTTCTTTGACGAAAACTTTTAATTCTGAGTATATTGTTTTGTACAGCACATATTTGAAGATAAAAACGAGAAAAACGACAATGGAAAAACAATTACATTTTCATTAGATGATACACACATGTTTGTATAGATCTAGTATTTATCAAACAAAAACAATAACTTGCATAGATCCGTAGATCCTGTGTTTTTGTATATATCTAACAAATAAAATATGTAACGAATGAATTTTATAAATACTAAAAATGGGAAGTCTCAAAATAAAAAAAAATCTTCAAGCGAAACTACAGGGATTGCTGCAGAATTCGGGTAAGTTTCAAGTGTCAAAAATTACCGGTTTCCTCAGATGAGGTTTGTAAACCCTTCCATCGTCGATCTGCCATTCCATGATCCGCTAAACGAAGAAAATGTTGAGGAAAAACAACACTGGGGATAGATTTGAGTCACTGACAATAAAAAGAATAATTATGGTGGGTAAATACACATAAAAACGGGATCACTCGGTTCAATGTTACCAAAAGACGGTCACAGTCAAATGCAAGTATTTCATTTGAATAGGTAGTAGACATTATGCAAACAGACCAGTATAAGTTAATGGAATTTAATTTATCTGCATACATATATGTATATGACACATGAAAAAAGCCTTATAATTTTATCTTTCTCGAACGCTATGTATTTTAATTTTTTCATAATCATGAAGTTTAAATAAATGCCGCATTTTTCAGATTAATATTTTCCATAACTGAAAAATTAACCTACATAACTATTCAGGATGTAGTTTGGACATGGATTCAGAAAAATTTTAATTCAACAGACTTCAAATGTAAAATATTTAAACTGGTGCTTTCTGCACAAATCTAACAGTTTTCAAAGCAAACATATAAAATAACATTTTTATCAATGAACGATGCAGTTTTCTACCCTCTTTGGAAACGAATTTATACATTCTTTGTATTTTATGTTTTCAGGAAAAATGATGCTCCAAAACCACAGATGAGCAATACTTCACCAAGTGTAAATAAGCAAAACAGTAACACGGTAGAGCAAGAAATGTACGAAATTGTCATTATTAAGATTCATTGTTATCATATCAGAAGAATAGATTTACATTTTGTTGCTAGGAATTGTTCAAACCATGCTACTGGCACCTGGGAGTGGGTTTTATCAGAGGTTTTAAAAGTTTTTATGCTCCACGAACAATATCATAGTCGCCACTTTGTCCGGTAGTCGTGCTTTTGTCCGGGCTATATCTCAACAACTGGCTTGAATTCAATGAATATTTTACGACGCTTCACTAAAAAATGAAAGCGCAAATTATCAACACATTCCGTTTCAATGAGTTTTCAAGAAGTTGTTTCCCCTTTTAATTTCACTATAATATCATTTAGGACTATTCTTATCCGGGATATATAAGCAAACACCAGCTAGAATTCAAGGACACTTTATGTGAATCTTCACTTACAAGTACAGATGAGCATATTTTCAGCACATCCTGGCCTCGCGAATATAAAACTTTGTTCATGTTTGACTCAATTTGAGCATGACAAGTTGATGGCTTCGTTTCTGTTCATTATATAAACAATATTTTAAACTGAATATATGACAAAATTGCTCTCAACAACAACTGTTGAACAGATAGTCATTCCTTATTAATGAAGACTGTTAATGTTTTAGATGATTCAAGTTTGAGCACATAATTGGTTTGATGATTTTTCACAGAGTTATTGGCGTTCTCATTTGTATATTATGGAAACGCATAGGGTCCCCCCTGATAATCTAGATCGCGATAATTGTTTTAACGTCAAAAAGCCTTATTTTTAAATAGTTCACGTGATATTTTTACCGTTTATCTGCAATATTTTATTGGGTAAACACAGATATTTAACAAGAGAACATGTATATGTTTGGCGAAATTTTGTGTTTTACGCAATATTTTTCGCGCAAAACTTCGTTCAATATTACGTCATCATGAACATGCTAGAATTGTGTTGAAATGGAGGGTACATGTAGCTCTACTATTTTGAATGTTTTGACAGCCAATAGAGAGTTTTAAAAAAGCATAATAGGTGATCGATAATTGAAACAAGAAGAAAAAAAATGAAAAAGTAAACTTAAAGAAAATTGTTTTGGTCGGGAGTATAACATTTACAACTTACCCATGAAGAAATAAAAAGTAAAAAAATATAAATGATGGAAGGTATTTTTACAGAGATCGGGGTAATAAATGTACCACCAACAACCATCTCTGAGGAAATGTTTGTCAGTCCCTAACCTTTCCCACCCCTGAACTATTTTTTTCTCGCGCATCAAAACGTGTTATCATTACACAGATGCTCCTACAACCCCTTTCCGCGCCTTAAGATTTGATTCACTAAGTTTTCTGGCGGAGTCGGGGGGAGGGGGGCACTACCCACCCACCACCGAGAACCACCCAACCCTAAAGAAATAGCTACCGATTTGAATCTAGGAATTAAAAAAATGTACTTTCTGGTAGGGAAATGTGGTTCTACCTTTCACCCCACCCCTGAAAAAAATTGTGTCAGTTTGAGTGTAAAAATTATTACAAATTGTAAAATAAAAATGTGGAGGTGGGGAACATGGGGGCAGGGCAGGATAGACATGGGTACCAACACCTGCCCCAAACCTGAAGAATATTTTTGTCTGTCAGGTAACCACACTCTCCCATCCCCACCCTGGGAGAATTTTGTACTCAGCTTCTTATCATTATATAGATCACATGTGTCTATATAATAATTTCAGTGATCTGGCATTCAACCATCCGATAATTAGCTTGATCACCAATCAATTTAAGGGTGATATATTGATTCTGCTTTTCAATATTATCTCTGAACTGCAATCTATATGTGAACATGACATTTGAAGGTAGGGTCATGGTTCACTCCGTCTCACCAAGAAGAACATTAATTTTTTTTTTGACAAGGCAATCTAAAATTCCCGTAATAATGACTAAAAAAACGGTCAGGAAAAAGGATTCTTGTTACAATTTTGACTTTGAAAGTCTTTTTGTGACATTGACCTTTAAAAGTATTGTCATGGTTCATACACTCGACACTCCCTCTCACGAAAGAGATCATTTGTGATAAGTTATTTTAAAATCCGCGAATAAATGACTGAAAAAAATGGTCCGGACAAGGAAAGTGGACGGACAGAATGACGGACGGACGGACGAAGAGCAAACCTAGAATCATCCCACCCCATCCCGATCAACCGGTAGGGGAATAAAAAACAATGTTGCGTCAAATCATCTAGTCATTGATACTAGTATTCAATATGCTGTAAATTTGACGTTATACAACATAAAATATTCTTCTTTTCCAGAGAGTTTTGACATGGATGAAATCATTTCGCGAATGACATGGAAAAATATCAGCTCTTCGTGCACACTTTTTGAAATCATACAAATATGTTTTGGGTATTTCAAGAGAAAAATGTCACGGTATACGTGATAATTAAGGTGTTATCTCGCATAAAATATATCGCGATCTAAATTATCAGGGGGGACCCTATGCGTTTCCATAGTATATAGTATATTAATACCCTTAATATCTCGGCTATTTCGAAGCAACAACCTTTTAGAATTCACTGGTACTTAATTGAAATCTTCACTTACAGAATGGAATGTGCATTTTGTTAGCAACTTTTGGCTGAATGATATTTATGTAGAGTAACTGCCCGTTTTAAACAAGCATAATAAACAAAACATGCGAATAATAAAGACATTAGACTATAGGTTAAAGAATGGAGATAAGGAAATATTTTATTTATTTGATGATCACTGTAGCAGGGTAATAAAGTATTTAAACATAATTTCAATTGTTATACAGAGTAAATTTGAAGAAAGAGTTAGAAGAAGAAAAGTTGAAATTCAAAGATCAAAAACACATCGCTGACAGAAGACTATGCGAAATAGAAGAATTTAAAATGTATACTTTAGAAATGGAGAAAGAGATGAAACTGAAAGAAGGAGAAATTCTATATTTTCAGAAACGGTAAGATACACAAAATGTATGGATATCTTTGTTATCTCTGAAACTAATAATTTCACATAATTAAGATAGTTAAAAAATACGACCATTTGAACTTGTATAGCATGCTTTATAACTATGTTCTTGCTTATTTTTCAAATTTTTCTCTTGAAATTATGACATATTTATTTTTTCTGTTATTGTCAGCCATAACAAAAGTTCTCTCAATTTTGGCACGACACTGAATACTCTTTTAATTTTCTATTTGAAAGATTTTTTAACATCGCAGATTATTCATATATTCACTTGTTTGCATTTTTGTTTGATAAACAATTGTTTTCGCCTCAAGTTGCACAATTTGTGGGCATAGTTTTTAATATTGTACTGTTACATGCATAAGTATGTAATTTAATGAGGTGGGAAATGGATGAACGAAGTTTTAAATATGTAAGGAGAAAATGCAATGGTTTTTTTTCAAACATGTTTATTTATAAGATGACAGTGTTTCGTTGAGCACTTGAATAATTATTATGATATGACGGCCTCAGATAGCATGAGATTATACCTCTATAGAGATTGCGAAGGAGAACCGACGATAGTTAGTAGTTTTACCTAAATCCTGGCTTTGTAGAACATTTTTACGTGGCTTTTCTGAAAAGTGTTTCCACTTAATTAACTAGTATTGTTTCACGGCGACCTACACACTTTGTAACGGACATAATTTAAATTACAATCCGCTTTTTAAACGCCCGTTTGAAAAACGGGGCGTATTATGGGAACACCTGCGGCGGGCGGGCGGGTTGGCGGGCGGCGTCTACAGGGTTTCCGCTCTCTAAGTCAAAGAGTTTTCATCCGGTCTTTATCAAACTTGGTGAATATGTTGGTGGGCATAATATCTCGACCAAGTTCTATAATCAGCCATATCCCCCCAGGCACTCCTGAATTATGGCCCTTGAATTGTCATAAATTACTGTTTCCGCTCTCTTAGTCAAAGATTTTTCATCCGGTCTTTATCAAACTTGGTGAATATGTTGGTGGGCATAATATCTTGACCAAGTTCTATAACCAGCCAAATCCCCCAGGCACTCTTGAATTATGGCCCTTGAATTGCCCAAAATTACTGTTTCCGCTCTCTAAGTCGAAGAGTTTTCATCCGGTCTTTATCAAACTTGGTGGATATGTTGGTGTGCAAAAAATCTCGACCAAGTTCTATAACCAGCCAAATCCCTCCATGCACTCCTAAATTATGGCCCTTGAATTGACCAAAATAAGGGTTTACGCTCTCTGAGTCAAAGAGTTTTCATCCGGTCTTTATCAAACTAGGTAAATATATTTTGGTGGGCATAATATCTAGACCAAGTTCTATAACCAGCCAAATCCCCCAGGCACTCCTGAATTATGGCCCTTGAATTGTCCAAAATTACTGTTTCCGCTCTCTAAGTCAAAGAGTTTTTATCCGGTCTTTATCAAACTTGGTGAATAAATTATGGCCCTTGAATTGACCAAAATAAGGGTTTACGCTCTCTGAGTCAAAGAGTTTTCATCCGGTCTTTATCAAACTAGGTGAATATATTTTGGTGGGCATAATATCTCGACCAAGTTCTATAACCTGCAAAATCCCCCAGGCACTCCTGAATTATGGCCCTTGAATTGTCCAAAAACTGAATTAGAGGTATCTGCTCTCCAAGTCGAATAATTTTCATCGGATCGTTACGCAAGTTTTGATGATCAGCATTTTGACGGGCGTATTTTGTGTCAGTTTGGCACTCTTGTTATCGTTCTGAAAGAAAACTATTTCTACTGGAAATGTTGATCCAAACTTAAAATCGTCATAAATTTATACCAGACCATTTTAATCAAAAGAAAATGAAAAGGTGAAGTAAACATATAAGAAAGTGTCACCTCCATTATTCACAGCCTCCCTA
This sequence comes from Corbicula japonica, assembly GCA_038501625.1. NCBI lineage: Eukaryota > Metazoa > Mollusca > Bivalvia > Venerida > Cyrenidae > Corbicula > Corbicula japonica. The sequence goes on along the minus strand of JAZAYU010000032.1, from coordinate 133,277 downwards.
CAAAGCCAAAATGTAGAGAGCAAAACAGAGCATGGGTAATAAGTGATGAATTTCAAATTAGACATCACAAACAATTGTGTTCTTGCTGATTTGACTCCGGCGGCACTGGTCTCGGTAAGGTCATTGAGACCCGCCCTTTTGCTTGACAATGCTATTAGAATTTTTATGTTTTATATTTGTGTATGTTTTTGAATACAACATTGTCGAGTCGATGGCTGGGTTGGAGTTATTTCACCAAGACAACGTGTGCTTGTTTATTTGTCAGAGAACCTGTTGGGGCAAGTGTTAGGTTGGAGCTCCCTAGAACCTAGTTAAAACCTTTGGGTTATCTTTTTCACATTGTCTTATTTGAAATTGATCTTCTTATAAACCCATGCTGTCTTTTCCTCTCTACATTTTGATAGTGCAGGAGCCAGTTTTTCTGGTTATTGCAATTCCTGATAAGCATATTTCACTCTTTTGTTTTAAAAAAAATAAATTTGAAATAAAATGAAATTCAATTTCTTCGCGTTATTCGTAAAAACATCTGTAATTAACGTTATCTTTGCATAATAGATGAAAATGGAACTAAGAACTGAGCACGACCAATATGAAAATAGGGCAGCCTCGTTTTGATTGAGCCTGTCCATGGACATAAATGAAAAAATGCATTTTGCTGTCCGAGCCGCCGGGGCCCTGGTTGAGCGCAACTCAGTACAAATGTATCAGGTTGGCCATACCACATGACTTAGAATTTTATATTAAAACTCTGTATACATATGTTTCCTTACAGCTAATATAAAATCTGCAAGTTTGTTGATATTTTTGACAGAAGTATGTCAGTTGTTTCAGAGTTTGCATCCATTCTAGAAAAATATTTTTTATTCCAGATCCTTTCACTTTGGAAATAGAATCACAGCCAATTTCACTAAATCGTGTATTGTATGAATGAACAGGAACAGCTGGTATTAAATGGTGCTTTTAGTACTATGAAATTTCGTTGGGGACCATCCTTGTTTCGCGCTGTCGACCTCTAAGGCGAGAACACGAAAACGCAAAAACACGATGCGAGATCGCGAAACAACGATGCGAGATCGCGAAAACACGATGCGAGATCGAGAAAACACGATGCGAGAACGCGATATTAACACGCGTTGTCGTGTTCTCGCTTTAGGAGTCGACAGCGCGAAACAACGATAACCCATCGTACTTTCGCGATCTCGCATCGTGTTTTTGCAGGACAGCAAGACCACGAAAACGCGAAAACACGATGCGAGAACGCGAAACAAAGATGCGAGGGCGCGAAAAAACGATGCGAGGGCGCGATATTATTATCGCGTGCTCGCATCGTACTTTCGCGGCCTCGCATCGTGTTTTCGTGATCTCGCTTCGTTGTTTCCCGATCACGCATCGTTGTTTCGCGATCTTGCATCGTGATCGTCGACAGGGCAAAACAACGATGGCCTCGACGGAACACCGTAGGAGCAATATTATGTTTTACTTTATAAACGTGACTAAGTGTAATACTTAAATAGACCAGACGCTAGATATTCTTGACATTTCTTTAATTTGTCTATCCCCTCATCGTCCACGTGGTTATAGCAATAGCTTAAGATGTTTTTCATTATTGTTTTACTTTTTCACTCCCTTTTTGTGCGTAGTGGAAGACATTATTCTTATGATATTATGGTGATTTCACTAAACAATATATGTACAAGACGATGAAAGCGATCATTAAAATGAACTGTATTCTTTTGAAGAGAAAAGGAATCTCAAATCCTAGCAAAAATATTATCATCGAAGATAACAAAAATCTGGACTCAAAGCGGAAGTGAAAACGACAAAACCAAGAAGAAAGAACCAGATCTAATAACTATGCTAGATGAGCTTGAAAATCGTATCCAAGAGTATAAAGCTGCACTTTACAAGTATGCTTTCACAAACTGTTACGTTTTTCCTAATAGTCGATGCCTGATGTCGTTTGTAATTGACTTCTTAATGAAAATGCAAAAATATCTGTATAAAGATGAATCGTTGTTTTGAACGACTTTATTTTTTATAAAAAAGGACATTATTTCGTTACCCGTTTTAAATTAAAAAGTGGTTAGCTCTGTATAGTTGGTGTGATCATTACACGTTATTGTAGAAACATTAACAAACTATTACCTTTTGTGTATTTTAGATCTCAAAATAATGCATCAGATACACAACGCATGCATGAAATGGGAAGTGATGAAGTCACAAGCAATGTGACGGACGTATGCGCATTTTGTGCTACCAATGGAAAGTTAAACCCAGCCCTGTATTTCTGCAAAGACTGTTGCACATTTGGCAGATACATCTGTGGGATCTGTAAAAGAAGTCACGACCTGTTTATAAACAATCATAACGTTGCGAGGATACCTTAAACAAAACTTATCTATACTATTATTACCTTATTTTGACACTGGAAATGGAAATCACACTCATTTTTAGAATCAAACTACATGTAATGTAAACTTCATCAAAATATACATGTAAAATACTACTTATTAAATCGTCTAACAGCATTAAATCGTCTAACAGCATGGTCAATAAAACATAAAAAGATCATAGACAAGCAATACGGATTCCAAAAGGGAAATCAACGATAGACTGTGTCTTCGTATTATTCTCAATTATAGCAAAAACATTATCTAACAGGATAAGGCTGTTGCACATTTTAAAATTCTTATTCCTTATATTTTAAAGTTGAGACTTGGTCTCTATGCAATAGTTTTAGTAATAGGGTTAACTTTGTGACTGTGATATAAGATGATTTGTCAGTTTATTGAAATATAACTAAAGGTAGAATATCTAATGCTTATAAATTGTATCATTTGCTTCTTATATATTTATTCCGTTGTTATTTGAATACTTAATGGGTAAAAATACTGTGCATTCTAATCTGTGATAAAATAGTTGAATTCTTACTGTGATATATTTAATTGAAAGTATATATTGCATTGTTTAAAGGCTTTCTATGTCATGCCACCAACACATTGGACCACAATGGAAATAAGAGTCTCTCTTTTTTGTGTTATCCTCGGTGTAGGTGTGCATGTCATGGCTTATTTATTCACATGTATGTTATATATATATATATATATATATAAACACACTAAGAAATGTGGTAAGTTACGGGAATTATTTCGATATTATACCTTTATGTGATGTTCAAAAAACTAACGGGGTATATATGATACCCCGTAATTTTCAATGCCATTTCTATGCATAACCGGACTTCTTAAGTACGACAAACTTTATTCCCGTAACACGGTTTATTATCGAAATTTATTTTCGGTCTATTAAAAAAACCCGCAATTTTTTTTTATCATAAACCAAATATCCATATTACAGCTTATAGTACTTACAAGGTCAGATAGTGCATAGAAATGACATTTAATTAGCGGGGTACCATATATACCCCGTCACCTTTATAGAACCACACATATAGGTATAATATCGAAGTAAGACCCGTAACTTACCACATTTCTTAGTATATATATACAACCCTGATTAAGGTTTATTACAGAGACCCCATATCTGACGATATTTCTGTATATATTGTAAGGTGATGCCCCAAATATTTTCAATGAGAACCATGATAATTATATGAAACTCACTCATCATACATAATAGAAATAGTAAATCTGCAGTTATAAGCACTGTGGGAATTCATATGGCACAGATTTACGGACATTGTTTTGATCGCGAATATACGTGACATTTTAATATTTTAACCAATAAACTGAGGTACTTTTCAATACATGCTAAAGCATTGAACTAACCTGATTCCAAGCTGTTATTGCCATTTTCCATCGAACAGTTAGCATTGCATTTAACTTGAAGATCTAGCTTTCTCTATTTTCCGTCAAATGACTTTTAGCGGAAACTAGTGCCGAATTTAACAGACGACACAAATGTAAACCAATTCTCAGATATTCACCGTAAGAACATTTAGTAAGCCTGTCGTCTGCTGATCATCGATGTATAACTCTTTTGTCTCAATATTTAGTAACAGCTGAGAAATGTGACTTTGACGGAATTTTAACGGATCTACATATTCCAGTAGCGTAGAGAGACAGTGCCCACTCGGGTTAGCGGAGCTTTTTGATTGGCTGTCGAATTCCGCTAATCAATATGATTGGATAACTTGAGATTTGAATATTTCCGGGAAGTAGAAATCACAGACTGTATCAAGACGCCAGTGACTATATATTTGGAGCGAACCGTCAGTCTGCAGCTTCCCATCCGTCAAAGCGGTCACAGGTCAACCAGTTGTATATCAAATCCGCCAAATCCGCTTAAACAGTATAACTAACCAACAACACACTGTTATTAATAACTATCAAGCTATAATATTGAACATAAAAATACTCCGTCAAATCCGCTAAATCCGTTAATTACCCCAATTCCGGGAAAATACAATAATTCCGCTAAATCCGTCAAACAGTGTATCATTACAAAGTGCGAACTATAGATAACATTGAACCCACAGTACTTTATATAAATAGTTCTTTGAATAACGTGGACTATACGCCTTTCCAATAAACAGTTTCGCAGTCCTGTACGAGTTACTTCCCGCTACCGAAAATCAATCCAAAACGAGGCTCTGCAGGATAGCTGAACAATCGGGCTAATGGCTTAAGCACATAATAGCTAACCTTATCCGCTATATTGCAGGTCTGGGTTCGTCGCCGGCGGTAAAAAAAATAAGTTGCTGGTTTGTTATTCTAGCAAGACTTTTTTATGTTTACTATTTGTTAGATATTTAGATTTTTAATGATTAAAGAACATGTACCATTCTTGTTGATAGTAGGCAGTATGAAACGCAATTTGGACAAACATAAGCATTAATTTTACCAATTATGTACAACAATTTCTTCTTAATATCTTTTCTGCTGAAACTATATTTTACTGGTGTAAATGTTGCAAATTGCTAAGGCTAGTAATGCACTATTATCCTGAAATCGTGATATGTCAACATCTGGTTACATGATCTGAAGACAAAAAAATACAATCTGGATTTGTTGATACTTACACATACAGAATTGTCCTATAAAAATAAAGGCGTTTATGGTCAACGAATAAATAATTTGAATATTTAAAATGTTACGTATACTTCGCACGCAAATATGATTGATTCTGTCTTGAAATAAAACAGGATCGGTAATCTGATTGTTTGTTGTAGAAGTATCATTCGTAGAATAAAATCCAAGGATTTAGATGCCGGCTTCCAAAAAGATGGGAATATTTATATCACAATATGGTTGCATATCCAATTTAGATTTCTTAGGTTTGACAGATTGAAATTTTGGCATAAAAGCCCAAACTCTTAATTAAACATATATAAAATGTTTTGAAAAGATTTGTTTCTTATTGACGGCTTTTGTTTTTAAAACGTGTCGTAATGTTGATTAAGAATCCATTTAAGTGCTAAATCAAATACATTTGCTGGCACATCCAATAGTTAAAGGACTCCGAAATACTTAAGAATTGGGAGGTGTAGATACATTGCAAATAGAAATTACACGATCTCTATTGGTCTATGATATCTGCCCCTTTAAGTAATTGACAGATGACCCCGTGTGCGAGACAGTTTGACATGTTTATGGCATGCCGCCTTCAAAGTCAATCGCCGCCGACATTATCACAACATGATGTCAGTAGTTGAATAGACACGCTAATCCGGAAACGAGACTCAATTAAGCCGTGAAGAGAACACTGCGACTGTCTGTTAGTTCAAGTCGTTTAGTGTTTAATGCGAGGAATAATGAATTGACACTTTTAGTCAAGAAACCTGATTGTTTTATAAATTATTTTCAAAAATATCATGACACTGATGTATTATTACTAATTCAAAGAGAAAATATATTTTCCAAAAAGAATTTTATTATAAAAAAGAAAGTTGTAGGTACATATTCCCTATTACGTTATTACAGCGAGCAATCATTTTTCCTGTAGAGCAGTCACGTGACTGGACAGGGGAGGTAACCAAATAAATTCATCGAATTATTGGAAAGGCGTATAGGGACATTGTTTACACATAAACGTTTCTTCAACTAACAATATTTGAACTCGAATTTAATCATATAGGTAATCTCGCATATATTCTGGTTTCAATAATTAAAACGTAATTTAAACGTTACATGTCTTATTTATTCTGGTGTTTTCCCCCAACCAATTTTAAAACCCTAGCCGTCATAATGCCCAGCGCCGAGTAATTCTAACATTTGGTGTCAGAAGTGCGGGATATTGGTTTTGACTGATATCTAGAACCATTGGAAGTGTTGGGACACTGATTTCAACCAAGACACTGACACTTAAGGACCATCTACGGATTCTAAAGGCTGTGCGGAATAGAAGTGTATTCTTACACTCTCATACCAAGAATTTTAAATTGGTAAATCAGGTTAAGGCCACGGGAAGCTCCTTGCGGTGCAGGTAAGGCCAAATTTAAACTTCACGCTATTCAAGATGATGGATAATACTGATCCAGAAATTCAATTTAACCCAGGTAATGGGGATTGTCGGGAACGTTCGGAGTCTCCTCGACGCAATTACAGAGGTCAGTCTGCTGACAGAAATCATGATGGACATGATAAAAGTTATAGAAATAATCGGTGCTGCTATGGAACGCCGAGACCGTCAATTGTGTTAAAACGAGACCCATTTAACGGAGATGAGGACTGGGAGCAATATATTTCGCATTTTGAAGACTGTGCGGAATTAGGCCAGTGGACAGAAAAGGAAATGTTGTTAACTCTGGCAGCAAGTCTTAAAGGTCAAGCACGAGTTTTCTATACTAGTCTGCCTGGGACTGAGAAAAGCAGCTATGGGAGACTTACTGCAGCATTAGAGCAAAGATTTGGTAGTACACGCCAGCAGGCTCGGTGGCTATCCAAATTTCAGGCTAGAAATAAACTGTATGGTGAATCGATTGCCACGTTTGGCGATGATCTTCGTCTTCTTGCAAGAAAGGCTTATGGTAATTTACAGCCCGAGGCTCAAGAAATTCTAGCCCTTCAACAGTTCTACAAAGCTTTGTCAGTAGAAATGCGTTGTAGGATAATGGACAGAGACTGTAAAACCATCAGTGAGGCTGTTGAAGTGGTAGAAAGATACGAAGAGCTGCTAGGGGACGCTCCTCATACCACTAAGCGTAGGGATATAGTACGTCAAGTTGGCAGTGAAAACGACGCCTACCAAGAAGACATCCAGAAAACACTGAATTCTATTCAGTCAAGGCTCGATAAGCTTGAAAAAGGCCAAGAACAGAACCAACAAAAAGGGAAGAGAGCGTGCTTTATTTGTCAGTCGCCCGATCATTTTTATCGAAATTGACCTTAAAAGCAGACGAAGAAAGCTGCAAATAATAAATTCCAGGCCAAAGAAGATTCGGAAAACGCACAAACGTCAACTCTGTAGGTCGGGAGGGGGCGAACGAGAAACATGAAAGACCTTTTGATCAATTTAAATCTGGGGAATTTAATGTTAACAAATATGCTTATGAAAGAGAGACAAAAGAGCATTCAAGGATTGGTCAGGTGGGAAACAAAGGAACAAAATGGACTTTATCTTAAAGGGGAAATTGAAGGTCTGTCGGTAAATTTTCTGTTAGACAGTGGCAGCACAGCAACATTGATATCTCGGGGAATATTTTCTAAACTTGCAAACAGGTCTTTATCTAACAATAACTTGAAGATGCAGGGTGTAAATGGGTCAAGTATTCAGGTCTATGGCCGTGATAAGTTCACAATAACGCTAGGTCAAATTTGTATTGAACATCCCGTAATCATATGTGACATAGAGGTTGATGGGATAATCGGTCAGGATTTTATTCTACAGCACGTCAGATGCTGGGATATGGACACTCTCAAGTTGAAGTTACGTACAGGAGAGTCTGTTCAGTGCTTCACAAGTGGCGAAGCTGAACGGATTTGCAGGGTGACTGTACGTGAAAAGGTAGAGGTCCCGCCGCAAACATACAAATTTGTTAGGGTCGTTATTCCGGAGGTGAACAACTGGCAGAGTCTGGTTATGTGGAGAATAACATAGACAAATCTCTGATAAGGGATGATGTCAATATCATTGAGGGTATTGTAGATCCTAGAGATGGCGAGGTTCGAGTAAGTGTCTTGAATAAAGGTGACCAATTAGTAGTACTACACCCGGGGGAGAACATTGCAAGATGTAAATCATCTTACGAGGAATGTGAAGATGAGTCTCATTTCTGTGCTCAGACAGAAAGTATTGTCTTAAACGTGAGTAACGAGGCCTTGCTACCTAAGCATCTTGAAGAGTTGCTGGACAAAAGCTCATCCCATTTAAATCACATAGAAAAACAACGCTTTGCCGAACTCCTGAAAAAGTATGAAAATATATTTATTAGTTCAACTGACGATTTAGGCTGCACAAATTGGGTGAAACACAAGATAAATACAGGAAACGCCCAACCAATAAGACAACCGCCTAGACGCCAGCCATATATGAAAAGGCAAAGTGAAAAAGAAGAAGTAGAAAGAATGCTAGCAAAGAATATTATTGAGCCTTCAAATAGCCCTTGGTCGTCGCCAATAGTACTCGTCACTAAGAAAGATGGATCTACTAGGTTTTGTGTGGACTATAGAAAACTGAATGAGGTTACCATAAAGGATGCATACCAAATTCCTAGGGTAGATTACTGTCTTGATGCACTGGCAGGGGCTAAATGGTTTAATTGTATGGACCTTTGCTCTGGGTTCTGGCAGATAGCGATGGATCCAGAAGATAAGGTCAAAACTGCATTTTCAACGTCCAACGGCTTGTACCACTTCCGGGTTATGCCCTTTGGTTTGGTAAACGCACCCTCCACGTTCCAGCGTCTGATGGAGGATGTGCTGCGAGGAATTCAATGGGTTGAGTCATTGCTGTATATGGACGACATTATCACACCCGGTCGTTCAGTTGATGAATGTCTGATCAGGCTAGAGAATGTTTTTAAGAGACTTCAAGCGGCTAATCTCAAGCTAAAATCTTCAAAGTGTTCATTCTTTCAAAGGTCTACAACATTTCTAGGACACACTGTTTCTGAAGAAGGCATTCGTACTGATGAAAGTAAAATAGAAGCTGTTAAATCTTGGCCGGTACCTATAAATGCAAAGCAAGTAAGAAGCTTTCTTGGTTTGGCATCCTATTTCAGACGTTTTGTTAGAAGCTTTGCTGACATTGCTCGCCCTTTGCATAAGCTCTGTGAGAAAAACTCTAAGTTTGTGTGGGATACAGAGTGCCAACATGCATTTGATTCTCTTAAAAACTCTTTAGTTTCTGCTCCCATTTTAGCATATCCACGGATGGATTGTCAGTTTATCTTAGATACAGATGCCAGTGACAAGGCTGTTGGTGCTGTTCTCTCTCAAATGCAGGACGGTAAAGAACATGTGGTTGCATATTTGAGTAAAGCTCTAAATCAGCATGAACAAGCATATTGTGTCACACGGAAAGAGCTTCTAGCTGTTGTTGTGGCTTTAAAAAGCTTTCACCATTATCTTTATGGTCAGTAGGTGCTTTTGAGAACGGACAACTCGGCCGTTAGTTGGATGAGAAGTCTAAAAACACCTACAGGACAAGTCGCTAGGTGGCTTCAAGAACTCAGTTCCTATAACCTCATTGTTACCCACAGAGCAGGCAAAAGCCATAACAATGCCGACGCATTATCCAGAGTCCCTTGTAAATCTTGTGCTAGACTGCAGGAAATAAATGATGCTTTTGTAAAGAGTGAATTAGATCAAAGTAATTTGTTTTCAGAAACATTGAGAGCAACAACAAGACAAGACACAAGCAAGGAAGTTCAGAGTGAACTTACGCAAAATCAAAGCCTTCTGGATGGATGGGACGCCTCAGAAATTAAGCAAGAGCAAACTCTTGACCCCGGTATTGGACTTATTCTTGCCGCCAAAAATGCTGAGTCTAAACGTCCTGACTGGGCTGCAGTATCCAGTGGTAGCGCAGAAATGAAGACCCTGTGGAGGCAGTGGGATAGGCTTAAAACAAAAGCTGACATGCTTTATAGAGAGTTCATTGGCTTCTCAGGTAATACCACATGGCAACTAATTGTACCTAAAACTATGCGAGAAAAAGTTTTGCAGTACCATCATGACATTCCTTCTGCAGGTCATCTTGGGTATGAGAAAACTCTTGATAAAATCAGACAATCCTTTATTAACCCATCTACAGTTGATCATTATGCTTACCTCTTTGGTTGCACGACGGTGGCAGGGGTTTAAGAGTTTATGAAAGTTTATGGGGAAATCTTTTCTAAAAAGAACCTAGAAACTCGATTTGTTTCTTTTATCCCTGTCATCGTGTTCTTGCTGATTTTACTCCAGGTGCTCTGGTCTCTGTAAGATCATTGAGTACCCGCCCTTTGGCTTTGCAATGCTATTAAATTCTTATGTTTATATGTTTGTTTGCTTTTGCATGCAACATTGTTGAGCTGATGGGTGGGTTGGAGTTATTTCACCAAGACAATTTGTACTTGTTTTGTGATACGAGAACCTGTTGGGGCAAGTGTGAGGTTGGTGCACCCTAGAACCTGGTTTAAACCCCCAGTGGCAATTTGTTTTGCCACTGACCGTTCCAAGGCGGTAACCCCTCCGGTTCTCACTTCCGTTATTTGTTTGTGGCGTCCATTTTGAAACTGATTTTTGTAATACCATGCTCTCTTTTCCTCTCTACTTTTTGGCTGTGTGGGGAGGCTGTGTATGCTGGATGTGGCCATTCCTGATATGCATATTTCATTTTTTTTACTGGCCAGGCATGTCAGATCATGTCAAACAGTATTGCAAACGGTGTGATGCTTGTACTGCTAGGAATCTTTCAAAAGACCATAATAAAGCTCCACTTGGCAAATATCTGGTTGGGGAGCCAATGGAACGTGTTACAATGGACATAATGGGTCCGCTCCCTGTTACAAAAGTTGGTAACAAGTATATATTAGTTATTACTGATTGGTTTACTAAGTGGACAGAGGGTATCCCAATGCCCGACCAAGAGGCAAAAACTGTTGCAGCAGCCGTTGTTAACAACTTTGTTGTTAGATTTGGAGTTCCGTTACAAATTTACACGGACCAAGGCAGTAATTTTGAATCAAATGTATTTTCCGAGTTGTGTAATTATCTCAATATTGAAAAGACTCACTCAACCAGCATGAGACCGCAAGCAAACGGTTTAGTTGAAAGATTTAATAGGACTCTTACAGCAATGCTTTCAAAATATTGTTTAGAAAATCAGCATAGCTGGGACATTTTAATGCCATTGGTTATGATGGCTTATCGTAGTTCTTCACAAAGTAGCACGAAATTTTCACCAAACAAGATGGTGTTTGGAAGAGATATTGTCCTACCTATGAGCGCAGTTGTCGGTCGCCCTCTGCAGAACAACAAGTATGATTCTGAAGAGGATTACAAATCAGGTCTTCGTGAAGAAATCACTAAGGTTCATGATCTTGCCAGGGAAAACATAGGGAAAGCCGCCACATACCAGAAAAGGCATTATGATACCAACTCGAAGCAAAGGCGTTACAAGCAAGGGCAATTAGTTTGGTTACATGACCCAACACGAAAAAGGGGTGTCTGCTCAAAGCTAATCAATAAATGGAAAGGTCCATTTCTTATAATAAAAGCTTTAGATGACCTAATCTGCCTTGTTAAACGTTCACCAAACCTTAAACCCAAAGCTTATCATATCGACCGATTATGGCCTTATTCTGGCGTTAAAGTGCCCAGTTGGATAAAGAGGGAAGTTGCTAAACTTAAGTGTGGTGAAATCAATTAAAAAGTTCTGTTGCGAATTTCAAATGTTTATGTATTAATCGCGCGTGATTGCGAATTGATTATATGATGTTACTGAAATATACTTGATAGTCTTAATAACAGTGTGTAACAATTATTTCTAGTGTAAAACTTTACATTTAAATTAAAAGATTCCTTCTTTGTAGAAATATTACAATTAAATGGAACAAACAAAAACAAGCCTTTAAACATTTACATGAAGAAAAAAAAGTGACAATGAAAATTATAATAAAAAACCACGAAAAAATAGAGTAATAAGTAATGTCAAATATTGCAGTTTATTCTGCCGTTATTTTCAGACAATGGAAAACTGCTGGCTTTGTCCTCGGCAATTCCAGTCCAAAACAGAGCTCCATGCTCACCTCACTTCTAAAGATCATCGCCGGCAATCGGTCATCTGCCCTTGGTGTTTGGAGGAGAAGACTTTCACCCGAGTGAGTGACTTAGGGGTTCATTGCCAGAAGAGGCACTATATAGAGATGAACTCTCTTCCTAAGTCATTCCTCGGGGTAAAGAATTGCTTTTACATGGCCGTGTATCCTAGGGATTATGCGCGAATTGTAACCCCAGAACCGTTCTCCTCGCATTTGGCTATCGAGGCAAGAAGATTGATTATAAAGCGTTTAGGGGTCGAGGCCAATGCGGGGGCACGCTTAGAACTGTGGAGGACTGGTTGGAGGGATGGAATGAAGATAAGCGAAAGCAGGGGTAAGGTGGGAGTCGAAAAGAAAGAGGTGAAAATAGAAGGGGAAGATAAAGAAAACAATAACGGAAAAAGAGAAGAAAAGGTTGAGAAGGTTGACGAAAAACCAAAGGTAAATGCTGGTAGAAATAGTGAGAAAACTGTCAAAATCAACAAGGAAATCAAGAGTCCTCTGGAGAATTTAACAAATGATGAGACCAAAAAGAGTGGCGAAGATGAACAAGTACAAGATAAACAGAAAGAAACCCTAAGTGTCAATAAGAACAATGAAACACCTCTTGATCTTTCAATTGGTAAACAAGAAATAAAAGAAGTAAGCGAACACAATGAAAAAGTAATTGAAAAAGAGAGAAAAACAGGTGAAATGAAAAAGAGGAAAGAGTGTTGTGATGTTTTGGAGGAGGAGAAAATAATTAAGCGACCTAAAGAAGAAGTAACCGATGATATGGGCGAGGGTAAAAATAAGGAAAAGGTCAAGGCCGAAAAGAATCGGGAAACGATCTTAAGAGAGGTGACTGGTAACAATCAAGAACTAGTAGTCAATATCATAAAGAAATCGGAAGATGAACCATTGATTAAGAGGAACGCGATAGTTAAAGTTAGAAGGCTGAGTGAAAGTAGCAGTAGTGATGAGTCGAACAAAGAAAGTGTAACTGAATTAGATGAAAAAGAAACAACATCATTTGAAGAAGTTCAAGGTGAGAAAGAAAAAACTGGGGAGCTTGACAGTTGTCAAGAAGATAAGAAAGCAGCAACATATGTAACTAAAAATATCTTGAAATATTCGCATGAAGCACGAAAGTGGAGCAGAGAGATCACTAGAGAAACAGTTCCAGACACTCAGGTCTCTAACGAACTTGTAAACAACAAGATAGAAGATAAAATGCCCCTTCCTGTCACTTTATCGGACATTAAAGCACCAAATAATTATGACAATAAACAGGCCAGTTATCGTGGAAGGGCAACCGACCTTTTACTTACCGGTGCTATGCCAATGCTCCCGCCTGGTCGAAGGGACTGGAAAGAAGGACACTCATTCCATCTCAATCTATTCGGGTATAATTTCATGTGGCCCCCAGAAAACTGGAACAGCATGTCCAGGGACAGGAGGATGATGGCATGGGAGCATGTGGCGTTTGGTATTGAGTGTGCACGGGAAGGTTCGATAGGGGTCCAAACTTCCAGGAGTTTTATCCTGGACAAATACAACTTTCTTGCACTACCTGGATCTGGTGCTGCCAAGAGGGAGAAAACCGAAAGAGGGTCCAGCAATGCAGATATAATCTGTACCAAATGTTGAAGGGTATCTCGCAAGGCAAACCAGCATCTGATTGTGAGATTCAACAGATTGCTTGTATGGAAACAATCAGGAAGGAGGGGGACCTTGAAAAACAACTTCGGTCAATACAGGTGCCATTAAGGCTATAAATTGGTTGAAACGATAAAAAAATGAAATCTTGAAATCGTGAATATTTAGTGCCTTTTTTAAAGAAATAATAAAGTGGTGTTTCACATGTTTAAATTAAAAGAAATTCTATCCAGTATAGTGTTAATTCAAAAGCATAATATATTTAAAATATAATAATAAATATTAATACTGGTGTAAACATATGGAAGATCAGGGATGTATTTTAAAGTAAATAGTGAGAACATAAAGTTATGTGATCTTTTCATATAAATGATGTGATCCAAGATGCACAGTGATGTTTGAAAGTAGGAAATCCAAAGTTAATAGAAGTTTTAATTGAATGTGATCTAATGTATAAATGTATTTTGCTTAAAGTGTTACGATATTGAAAACAGTTTTGAACAGTGATGTGGTTGCACAAGCAAGATGTGTTTCACAATATATTACATCACTTTAATTTTTGCTCAGTTATGATAGTGTTGTTTGTTTTTGCTGAAAATCCTGAGTCCGTTGAAGTATATTTAAACCATTAAGAGGTCATATAACTTATGGCATGATAATTAAGGTTTGACTTGGAATTAAACCTTGTTGTTAAATTGTTTAAGAACCTTTGTTTGTGTTATATGTTAAATTAACATTGTTAATGTATAAAATTTAGGTCTCCAATAAACACATACTTAATTCAGGAGAATTATCTGAAGCAAAGAAGGGGGAAGTGTAATGTGATGCCCCAAATATTTTCAATGAGAACCATGATAATTATATGAAACTCACTCATCATACATAATAGAAATAGTAAATCTGCAGTTATAAGCACTGTGGGAATTCATATGGCACAGATTTACGGACATTGTTTTGATCGCGAATATACGTGACATTTCAATATTTTAACCAATAAACTGAGGTACTTTTCAATACATGCTAAAGCATTGAACTAACCTGATTCCAAGCTGTTATTGCCATTTTGCATCGAACAGTTAGCATTGCATTTAACTTGAAGATTTAGCTTTCTCTATTTTCCGTCAAATGACTTTTAGCGGAAACTAGTGCCGAATTTAACAGACGACACAAATGTAAACCAATTCTCAGATATTCACCGTAAGAACATTTAGTAAGCCTGTCGTCTGCTGATCATCGATGTATAACTCTTTTGTCTCAATATTTAGTAACAGCTGAGAAATGTGACTTTGACGGAATTTTAACGGATCTACATATTCCAGTAGCGTAGAGAGACAGTGCCCACTCGGGTTAGCGGAGCTTTTTGATTGGCTGTCGAATTCCGCTAATCAATATGATTGGATAACTTGAGATTTGAATATTTCCGGGAAGTAGAAATCACAGACTGTATCAAGACGCCAGAGACTATATATTTGGAGCGAACCGTCAGTCTGCAGCTTCCCATCCGTCAAAGCGGTCACAGGTCAACCAGTTGTATATCAAATCCGCCAAATCCGCTTAAACAGTATAACTAACCAACAACACACTGTTATTAATAACTATCAAGCTATAATATTGAACATAAAAATACTCCGTCAAATCCGCTAAATCCGTTAATTACCCCAATTCCGGGAAAATACAATAATTCCGCTAAATCCGTCAAACAGTGTAACATTACAAAGTGAGAACTATAGATAACATTGGACCCACAGTACTTTATATTAATAGTTCTTTGAACAATGTGGACTATAGGGACATTGCTTACACATAAACGTTTCTTCAACTAACAATATTTGAACTCGAATTTAATCATATAGGTAATCTCGCATATATTCTGGTTTCAATAATTAAAACGTAATTTAAACGTTACATGTCTTATTTATTCTGGTGTTTTCCCCCAACCAATTTTAAAACCCTAGCCGTCATAATGCCCAGCGCCGAGTAATTCTAACAATATATATATATATATATATATATATATATATATATATATATATATATATATATATATATATATATATATATATATATATATATATATATATATATATATATATATATATATATGTGTATGTATGTACCGTACATGTTGTTTTAGATGACCATGTATATCTATTCCATACCGAAATAAAATCAATCAAATCAAATCAATCTACCCCATTCATAAATTTTCTACGCCATTCATAAAGAAGCAGATTCGTGAAGGCCTAATATTGTTCTAAAATATTAAAAATTTTAAGTATTGTTACAAGCCTAAATTTTTATTGTCTTTGAACACATAAATGGTAAGTTTTAAGATATCTAAAAGTTTAACATTAACAACTGTTAAAAACAGTTAATAGGCCTAATCGGCCATCTGCCTAAAATTACAAAAATATGAACACAAAAAATTTAAACGTTTTTCCGTTTTCGGAGTAGATTTTAAGAGGATTTGTGAGCACACTTCCCGACCAAAATAAAATTCTGACCAAGAAATAAGCATGCTTTAATACGAATAAAATTGTATGAATTATTTTTGTCGAGGCATGTGCCCTATATAAAAATCTACAAAATATGTTGGAAATTTCACAGAATAATGTGTAGCCACTGGCGCTTGACCAGCCGCCCCACCCACTGCCAACCCTTACTAATACGCACTTTTTTAAAAAAAAGGTGTCAAGTCGCTAACATTATTCCATTCTATTAAAATATGCGAAAATACACCGCCAAAATCGACTTCTAAAAAAAATATATTTCTATGTATATAATCAGGAACGGCTCCAGACCCTAGCCCCGTTCGAGAGGCTGTTTGTCCTACAATACTGTGAGTTCCAGCCTGACAGCTGTTTGGTTCAACGCAAGAGGGTATGATCTAACAGTAAATGTCAAAAAATTTTACCAAAAGCTCGAAATACGCGTACTATTCAACAAAGAAACGGCCTCCGAAATGCAGGTTATTTTTTCATAGATTCTTCACCACCGTGCGACTTCCGGAAATCCCAGACGCTTTTGTTAAGAGCGTTAGGATTGGTCGAACGATTTGTGTGCAAAGTATTTCCCGGACTACGTCAATAGTTCTACCAATCAGAACGCTCCGACCAAAAACGTCTGGGGATTTCCGGAAGTCGCACGGGGGTGAAGAATCTATGAAAAAATAACCTTCATTTCGGAGGCCGTTGTTTGTTGAATAGTACGCGTATTTCGAGCTTTTGGTAAAACTTTTTGACATTTAAATTATTTACATAGAAATATTAATTTTTCTTAGAATACGATTTTACGGCGTATTTTCGTATATTTTAATACAATGGAATAATATAAGTGACTTGACACCATTTTTACAAAGGGGTTGGCAGGGGGTGGGGCGGCTGGTCAAGCGCCAGTGTGTGTAGCCTATTTTGCAACATTTTCAAATTTCAAAACACTTAGTTTGGTTGAAAACATGATTTTAAGGTCTAATACCTAAGTACGCTTAGATCGCAGTGAGTACAAATCAGGGTTTTACTACTCGCACTGGTACTCGTAGTTACTAGTGTACCAGTTTTGAAGTACTCAGGAGGACTCAGTACTCGTCTTTAATTACGAGTACAAGGACTCGTACGTACTGAAGAAAAATTGTCAGTACTTTACGAGTACTATATGAGTACTTTCACAATTTAATGAAATAATATGAACTGAAATAAAGCATAACCTAATGATGTGTTTATATAAAATGGAATGGTAAGAAATAATGCATTAATATTAGGGCTGCGAATCGTTAGGGTAGTGGCAATCCGGTCTGATCCATGATTCGGGACAAACGATTCACAGTTCGAGTCACTAATCATTTGTTAAAACTATTAAAGAGTCTTATGATATAAGAACTATAATGTTAAGAAAGAAAAGCACAATTTCAATAGTTATCAAAATAGCACTGCCCATAACAAATGGCAACACTTAAAGCCCCAATAAACTTGCCAAACATCATATTTTTTATTAACCTAAACATTTAAGATTTCACCTGTATGCATAATAACACAAAAAATAAACCTTACAATAAGAAAAGGATGTTATCTTATTGATTTACAGCATGTTTTGGGCGTTTTTCGGATCGTTTATTTTGTTTACAAAACAAACAGCGAATCTTTCCGAGCTGATTTTCCGCAACTCTCGGCAGGCGAAGGTCGCTCATTATACAGAATGACGTCACTGCGTTCTTACGGCCCACGTACAGAAAAAAACGATAACTTTTCGCCGAGTGATTGTAAACATTGGTTAGTAATTTTGTCCGCTACAAAAATACTGTTCGGACCGGGTCTCAATGATTGGGGATTATTTGAGGACATAAATATTTGGTCATTTATACTGTCTTTTGAAAAGGGTCAACGTGGTAAATTAATTTTCACAATGAAAAAAAAAACGTTTTTGGCAAGTTTATTGGGGCTTTAAATACTGTTTTGATGAATTAGGATCGATACGCTGATGTTTTTTTTTTCATACGATTCGACACATTTGTTGTGTATATCATCATATGCTACATCGGTGTGACAAGTTTTGCCTACTGCCATTCAATGTATTTCTAGCGGGTTGATTTTTCTACCGAACTGACTGTGTCATTAATGTTACAGACAAATTAATGACGTCAGCTATAACTGGTATAGATCTATATTCCTTTTGAATTGAAATGGTAAGGTTAATTTTATTTGATAAATAATATCAAATATTTGAAATCTTATTTTATATCGGTAAGGCGAACTATTATACAGAAATCTTCATAAAACATTGTTTAAAATCACATTTCATTTTTCTTTTACATTTTGAAAAGTATTACCCGTTGTAAATGTTTTAATAAAAGATCGAGATTCAACGATCTTTGCAATATTTAGCGAATAATCGTACCCGATTTTCTGTTAGGATTCGTGGATATCCGAGCACTCGGATACTCGCCTCAGCACTAATTAATCACATATTTGGCCAGTAGTACTTAGCATTTACTTAAGTACACTCACAAACGTGAGTACTCAGTACTTACTCGAGTACATCTTAAGCAACCAGTATTCAGCGAAACCCTGGTGCAAATATGGTCTTTTTATGGTTTCTGAAATATTTTCTCGTCCTTAACATTCCTGGTGCAGTAAATAAGGATACTGCTTGAACAAAGCCTTGTTATTATTGGTCAGTTTTGTGAGAGCAAGTCCAAATAGGTTTTTTTAAATAAAAATTTAAACTAATCCGCTGGATGGCCTTACTTACCTGATTTAATAATTTGCTGTTGGTATGATGAATTGATATCAGTATCTCACCCGTCAACCGGCAGATCCAGGAGCGGACTGCACATGCAGGCGCAGTCACGGTAAGTTTGTTTTTTTTTTTATATTTGACAACGGTGTAAGAAATTATAATTTTCGCTAATTTTGATTCACTCATTGAAAGAAATATCGGCTGATTTTAAAAGCCAAATGAATTCTGCACATACCCGTTGATTTCTTGACTGGTAGAAGGGATAATAAAAATTTTATCGCAATTTAAATACGGAAGTTTGTGGTGAAATCTTAAAGTTCCGTGATTATAGCAAAATGCTCTACGGATCTGATAATCTGCATAAATCTATAAGCACTTTTGAAAACATTAATCATTCCCCTGGCAACATGTGAATTATTAGCATAGACAGACTTTTTATAAATATTTTTTTGTAAATTCGCCAGGGCTAAGTGAATAGACCTGGGGTTTAGAAATCGGCAGTTCCATGGAGCCAAAGGGGAATTTATTGGCAGGGGCCAGGGGCAGATATAATCGAGTACTTAAAATCGTTTGATGAATTCTCTTCACACTATTTTTACATCCTTAATAATAAAAGTTTGTTAGCATACTGTGATAGTATTGTGTGCGCCTGAATACGCCGTCCGCTCCTGGATCTGCTGGTTGACAGGTTTATTCCTTTTCTAAACTTCGGGTGTGATAATAAAATAAAAAAACCATTGACGTCACGGTAATAGTGTAAATTGTCAATTCTTTAAATAGAATGTTACCCACTGTTGGGCATATGAGGTATAAGCCGAGGGTAATATTCCAGTTCTTTTGTTTAACATATCCGCTATTACCATATACATGTGATTTTATATATTGTTTTCAAACTCCCTATCCTGATCTATATCATGTGTTAACATGTTCATTATATATTGAGATACATTGAAGTTGACATTGATTGTTTGATACAAATGATCACAGTACAAATATGAGATCACATAAATAATTACCATCAGGTTATTACTCAGTTTTAATTTGCACCTTGCAAAAAAGATCTAGCATCAGAAAATGCCTAAGAAAAAGGAAATTGTTTTAGCCATCAAAATTCACATTTGTTACTAAAAGCGTAGGATTCAAAATCGAAATTACAATTATTGTAGTCACTATTTTCGAAAGTGTTGAAGTAGCATATGTCGTTCCACAGAAGTGGTGTATGTTTTCCATGTATCGTTTGATGACTATCTAAAAAGAAATTAAGCACGGTGGCACGCTGGCCAGGATAAACCCCGGGCTTATGTTCCTTATTTTCGACCTTTTAAGTAGATATGGTTTGGGTATATCCTAACCTCTTCGTCTCTTATCTATGTTGTACGCCTTCTCCAATAAGTCTTATTTATGTTAACGTTACAGTATTTTGTCGCCCATACGACATCACGTACATAAATTTGACTACAAGTATCATGCATGAGTGTGAGGTGAAGATGGAAAAATCTGTCACCGAGGGTTAACTGTTTTGCGGGAACGAGGCTCTGCCGAGTTCCCGCCAAAACAGTTCACCCGAGGTGACAGATTTTTTCTATCTTTACCGAATTTCTTATGCAAGATACTTTTTCTTGCATACCTGTTATTATTTATAACATTTTTGTGTAAGTATACAAACTTATTTATTTTCATTATGCTGAAATATTGACGTTAAAGCAATCATTTTTATAAATGACGTCACTAACTTGAATATATTACGTCAGGTATTTGAAGACGTGACGTCACTCACGTGACTCATTCTACATGGGGGGGTGTAGGATCGAAATTTCCTACACGGGTGAAAACACCGGATGACCTTATCTGGTATGCAAGAAGACAAAGTCAATGTTGACAAAAACTGACTAGTCATGTCTTCTTATTCATAAGAGCATGTGTTGAAGAAAGAAGGTGATATAATTTAAATATGAGCAAGTCCACTAATTTCTATGGAAACGTATATGGTGCATCCCGATTATGTCATTTCATGCGAAGATGTGTTCTTGTGGGACGACATGATCACACCAAGTTATCATAAAATATAAAGAATGATATGATAATTTGATCATGACGTAATAAAAGAACTCTATTTGTCGTCTTAATCGGGTCATTACTGAATAACAGAAGTCCACTTGTCGTCTAAAAATAAAACGACATAACTACATAATAACGTACTTTGTAAAAACTGCTATGTTGACCATGCTCGTTGTTTACGGCTTTATGATTTGCTATAAAGGTCGACATATTGACCCCCAAATTCCAGAGTTATTGCCCCTGAATAACTCCAAAACTGACCCTTGTTAGCTTTTGACCTGTCTATCCTTGTTAGCTTTTGACCTGTCTATCCAAATAATTATTATAGAAAGAATTAATAAACATTCACCAAAATGTTAAAAGGATGAAAACTTGTGCACCTCCTATTTTGCAAGGGCCATTACTCTCAATTACTCAGTTATTAATAGCCAAATTTGCTTGTAAGTGGCATATCCAAAAACCTATTATAAATAGAATCATGGAACCTTCACCAAAATATTTATCAGGATGTGAAAGTTTGCACCTCATATTTTGAAAGGGCTATTATTCGCAAATTACTCGTTCGTTGCCCCCGATATAGCCAAATAATGATGAAAATTGGCTTTCGACCTGCCTTGCTTATAATTATTTCAGATAGAACCTAAGAACCTTCACCAAAATGTTTCCCAGGATGAGACGTGTGCACCACCTATTTTGTAATGACCATAGCTCACAACTCAGCCATTAATATTTGTAGCAATGTCGTACATACTCTATTAGATATTCATAATAATTGGTCTACTTGTACACATTCATGATGTCAATGCAAAAGTTGAACATGTCTTTTTAGCTCACCTTCAGATGTTGGGCTTATCAACCTTTCTCCGTGGTCTGTCCGTCCGTTAACAATATTTTGCCCCCGCTACTAGTCAGAAAGTACAGGTTGAGTTTTAACCAATTTTGCTCAAATTGTGCCCCTGGTTCCGTAGTTTGTCCTATCCCAAACTGGATCACCTAGGGTCAAAAGGAAGGATTTTTGTCAACATGCTTACTAGAACTAGGTAAGTCATGGAAGATCGATGTACAAATTATGTGGATAAGATGACATAGCATAACATGACATATTGTAAAATAATGTTGCACTTACTTATGTCAGAAAGATTAGTTTACGTAGACAACCGGTAAAATTGATTTTCTTTGGTTATCATGACAAGTCGACTTACCTTAAGTCGATTTAACATCAGGGTGTACCATATACGTTTCCATAAATTTCAGTCCGACTTACTACGTAGTAATGCAGCAAGACAACATACATTATATTGTCATAACAACAATCCGGTGCCTGCTTCAAGCTTCCATACCCCTATATTAAAATCTTGAAGATCATGTAAAATTTTCGCGGTGACATCGTCATAACAACATCCCGGTGCCTGCTTCAAGCCGAGAGTTCCATACCCCTACAGGAAAATCTTAAAGAATTTTTAGTTCATGTAATAAATGTCGTTTTGCTTTTATGATACAAGTACTATGCTTTTTGCACAATATGCGGAAAACGCTGGAATGAATATGTTAAAATTGTTGGAAGTAAGCATAAACAGTCATTTGGTAGTTTTGGTTCGTGACTAGTACTCATAATATTTTGCACCGTAACTAGTACTCGAAATCTTACGGGTAGGCCGAAATCAGGTAGATCCCGAGCGAGTTTACAGGCGACGAATAAAGAGATTTGCCCAATGATGCATGCAGGAACAAGGAAGTTTTGACGGTGGCAGCGTCATGGTTTGGGCGGGCATAATGGACAATCAAAGAACAGATTTGGTCATCGTTCTAGGTAACCTTAATTCAGTATGTATATTAAAATCCTCAGGAACAATCTCCTGCCATTTATCTAAAATTTGGGCCCAGGTGTGATTCTGCAGCAGAACAACGCGTGGCCCCACACAGCTCGTGAAACGACACGTTTTTTGGATCGGAAAGGCGTCAACGTTTCGCCCTACCAAAACCCCGCAGAAACATGTGGGACGAGCCTGGTACGCAATAATCATCAAATGAACAATGTCAACGACCTGAGACCTGCCCTCCTTGTTGAATGGCAAAATATGCCCAATGACGTCATTCGCCGTATCAGAAGTTCCATGAGGAGGAGAATAACCACCCTGGCTAACCTGGTACGCTTCGCGAACGGCACTAACTGACCTTACGCTGGAGCGTCGATAACCGCGCCCACCGATTTTCAAGCGGAACAACTCTTCCGATGTCCGTCAAACAAAATGGCTAATCGAGTCGCTACGCTCGCAAACATACCTGATTATCTTCGAATAAATTACTTTAAAATGCAACTTATCGTCACGAAAGAAACAAAAAGCACAAGCTTTTATATCAGGATGTTACTTGGAAGATTTAATAGCACACGATGACGGAAACATAATAGAATTAAGGGGTGACGGACATTTCACCCGCTAGACATAATTTTCAACCCATCGTTCAAAACAAAGAATTTTTAACCCATCGACTTTTCAACCTCTTAAATGAAGACTGTTCAACCCCTATCCCATTGGACATTTCAACCCATAAAATGAAAACACATTTATTTTTCAACTCTTAAATTTATATTGAAGACATTTCAACCCATATTATTAAAGACATTTCAACCTCTCCCGTAAAAAACTAATTTCTAGTATACCCTACCAGTTAATTCATTTAAAATGGTTATTATTTTAAAATATTTTGCTGGTTTTAAAAAATTTATATCTGATTTAATCATAAGAATTTATACTAAATATACCCTTAATGAATAGTGTTTTGCTATAATACTATAGTTAAAGAGTATTATTTGTTATTTTTTATAAACGAGTGAATGTATTAATTAGAGACCAGCGATTTACGATAATATACCAAATCTAGATTTAATGACAGCAATTGTGAAGAACGTTTTAATAATTTTAATTACATTGATTAATATTACAACTCTATGATACAATACTAGAGATGGCAACGAATATAATACTGGCCCGCGATTGACAGATGCAAATTATCTTAAATTATCTTAATCGTATTATAACAATCATTTGATGCGGCTTTTAAGCTTTATAAAAAAAATTAAGTTTTCGATGTAAATTAAAACATAAACCACCATGGTCATTTGAAATTTAGAATAAATTATCCCCCTAAATATCTTTTATCTAATTAATCATATTTAAAAAGTCCCAAGATTTATCAGTTAATCAGCATGTTTAGCTTTTTTTCTCCACATTTGTTGTTGGTTTAGGGAACGGATTAAACCTTATTCCATTCGCTTGCCTCTCCGGATATCTAGTGTCAGAATTGCAGTCGTCGTAGCAGCACCTTTTCACCATTATTAATGAAATTTTAAACATAAACTTGAACATTTGATGTCAGACAAGCTGGTCAGTTTGATGGACAAAATGGCGGATAGTAACAAGGTTTATCAGCGCGATACTCTGATTGGTTAATTGCACTGTCAGTCAAACGGCCAGCGTAAGGTCAACTGCGGCCGCGATCACGGCACAGCATGCAACGCAATCGGCATAACCGGTGTCAATGTAGGAGGTTTAGTGTGGGTAAGGTAAGAAAATCGTGGAGTTTTTAGTTGGATTTTTAAATAATACTCAAACCAATAGGCCTGTTCGGCTGTCAAGTCATGACACTTTATGATTCTAGACTGTCTTCTCTGTGTCCAGAATATAGTAATTTGCTTAATCATAAGTGAAAATCACACTGGACATGGCTTTCGCGCTAACGACGCGTCTATCGCGCCGACGACGAATTTCTATCGCGTTGAGAACGCATTTTTATGGCGGATTTCGTGGTGAATGAGCGTAACCGCAGTAAGTTTACACTTTTTACTTCTTATGATGATGATACAGTGGCAAGGTACTGATCGCAAAGTACCCCCTCACCATTCTATTTTTTGTTTGTATCACTTGAAAATGCACAAACCTTGCTGATTTTTTGGAGAATCGCCCACAGTTTTGCGAGGTAGGTGCAAAATGTCGCGATTTCAAAGAAAAAAATATTTTGTACACTACAACCAGGCATATGCCCATTCCTACCAGAATTAAAATATCGGGGGAAGTTATCATTTGACAAATAATAAATTTCTTGTAAAATATTTGCATGTTCTGCTAATTTATCGGAGAAGAAGTGAACTGAACGCGTCTAGAACGCTTTCGTCTGAACGCATATACGACGCTATCTTTTTTTATTTCATCTGTCTAGTAAATTTGGTGCGTGTGAGATGTGGCATATCTAATAAAAGAACATCCGTTTGTCAAAATATATCATGTGTATTATTAACAAGCCAATTTTCCTGTTATTTCTCGCGTGGGAGCTTTATCGATTACATGTTTAACGGAATAAAACTTTTGAGAAACGATAAAAGAGCTAAGAACCAGATTTACGCACAGGGATTTTACAGTCAATCTCCTTGGAACTTGTTAAAAATAAAGACTATAGACCACCATAAAACCACTATTCAAACAAAAGCGTTTTAGACTTATTAAAAAGCTTATTGTACATACAGTTAAAGCACTTTTTTCGGAAATCAGATTCTTCCGTAAATCGTTATACCTATTGGAAGTAAATGAAGCAGCAGTACAGTCCAACCTGTCTCTAGCAGCCACCCAAGGGAGTGAAAAAAGTGGCTGCTGAAAACAGGTGGCTGTTAAAGACAGTAAAAAATTAGAACAAAATGTCAATTAAGGTCATATTCAACTGGCTGTTTAAGATACGTGGTTGCTATTCACAGGTGGCTGCTAAGGCAGGTTTCACTGTATATGAATGAAACATTCCCGAACATAGCATATCCAGACTTTTCAAACTATCGTTAAATAGGATTAAAATTAACATTTTGCTGTCCTGTTAAATGATTTTAGGGACAAATAGTACATATCTCAAGCCATGTCCGCCTTCTGCGACTAGATTGAGCGTAGAAGCTCTTTAGCAAATATCGTCAGCATGTAATTCGCGTCTGTTTTAACGATAAATTTTTGTAGGAGCACTGTCAAAAACATCTCCTAACGAGTAAATGTTAAAAGTTGTAAGTATATATATGTGCTTACGTGAATGAACATGCATATGTGAAGAGATATACAACTTACATGTATGCGAGCATAAG
The DNA here is from genome assembly GCA_038501625.1 of Corbicula japonica. Taxonomy (NCBI): domain Eukaryota; kingdom Metazoa; phylum Mollusca; class Bivalvia; order Venerida; family Cyrenidae; genus Corbicula; species Corbicula japonica. The sequence continues at coordinate 107,028 of JAZAYU010000032.1, read as the reverse complement.
ACATTAACTATTCCCAATAGACATTTTTCTCTGGTGGCATGTTGTTAACCGTACTCTTCGCAGAACAGTGGATATTTGAATATAATTCTATTTATAAAAGAAGTCAATATCAAATCTTCTGAAAGGCAAACTAAAATCTAATTTTATAAGGGAAAGAACGCGATATTGAAAATCCGAACATAATTTTTAATTTGGACGCCAAAACAAAGAATTTCCAACTTGAGTAGATTTTGATTTCACTTTAAGTTTTACACACAAAAAAAAAACGTTTTTTTTTCAATGAACATCGTTTCAACTTTTATTGGTGTTTTTTTACTTTACTTGCCTTTGACTAATTGATAAAAAGCAGTAGCATTATTGTGTATTGTTAGAAATATAGTCATACAAGTTTTGTGTTCATTTGCCTGATGCGCATGCGCGCAGAGCAGTTTTTAGACCAATGGTGTCAGAAGAAATACTGTTTGAAAAAAAAATCTTTTTCATATATCCTCCGTAGAAAAAAATTGCAATCTGAGCCAATAAGTAAGCGTTTAAGATAGAATCACTATGCCTTTACACACAGAATATCCAAGACTTCGTTGGTTTTACATGCAGTATTATTATGTTATTTTATATTAATTTAGCTCTTTTGTCACTGAAACCATTTGAGAACATTTGCGAAAAATTTGCATCAGGACGAATTTGCCATAGCTTGACAAGACGCGTAGCTGTCAAGCTAATAAAGAGAAGAGATATTCCTGAGACACTTAATTTTTTATCAATTTTAACAAAATCCACACGAAATTATACTTTAAATTGTTGGAAGCAGCATGCTCCCCTGCCAAACCTAACAATTTACATGGAACGAAAAGGGTCGCGTCGTGTATGCGTACAGACGAAAGCGTTCTAGACGCGTTCAGTTCACTTCTTCTCCGATAAATTAGCAGAACATGATAATATTTTACATGAAATTTATTATTTGTCAAATGATAACTTCCCCGATATTTTAATTCTGGTAGGAATGGGCATATGCCTGGTTGTACTGTACAAAATAATTTTTTCTTTGAAATCGCAACATTTTGCACCTACCTCGCAAAACTGTGGGCGATTCTCCAAAAAATCAGCAAGGTTTGTGCATTTTCAAGTGATACAAACAAAAAATAGAATGGTGAGGGGGTACTTTGCGATCAGTCCCTTGCCACTGTATCATCATCATAAGAAGTAAAAGGTGTAAACTTACTGCGGTTACGCTCATTCACCACGAAATCCGCCATAAAAATGCGTTGTTAACGCGATAGAAATTCGTCGTCGGCGCGATAGACGCGTCGTTAGCGCGAAAGCTATGTCCAGTGTGAAAATGGACTTGTCTGTGCTGCAAATGTTGTAAATTTCCTGTTCAAACGTATTTTTCTTGAGCTAAACTGAAGTCTAGCGAAGAATTATGACTGCAACAAAATTTTATGTACTGGAGAAGAACGCAGTATAATTTTTTTGTGTTTTATCTATAAAATTTACTAACTTTTTGCAAAAAATGAGAGGCCGCAACACCGGCACTTGATTTTTGCTGCAATTTTATTCCGTGCACAACATCATTTTTAGATTATTTAAGAAAATCTTTAAATAATTAACTTTTTTCGCCCTAGCACGCGGCATGTTCTAAAAATGTTCGTGAATAGTAGGCTCACACCCGTCAACCAGCAAAGGATGGGACGGCACATCCAGGCTCAGACATGGTAAGTTTTTTCATACTTGACAGCGGTGTAAGAAATCCCTACCAGGGGAATTATTAAATTTTCCAATAGTACTTACAGATTTATGCAGATTTTCAGATCAATGGAGCGTTTTGCTATACAACGCAGAACTTCAAGATTTCATCACAAACTTCCCTATTTCAATCGCGATTAAATGTTTATTATCCCTTCTACATCTTTAGAAATCAACGGATATGTGCAGAATTCATTTGGCTTTTAAAATCAGCTGATGTTTCTTTCCAAGAGTTAATCAAAACTAGCGGAATGATAATTTCTTACACCGCTGTCAAGTATGAAAAAACTTACCGTGTCTGCGCCTGGATGTGCCGTCCGCTCCTGGATCTGCCGGTTGACGGGTGTGAGGCTACTGTATGTGCTGACAATCTCCTTCGCAGAGTTGTCGTTCCTTACACTCACTTGACACCTCTGCGAAAGGCTCAATGTCAAGATTTTTGACCAAACTAAGAGGCTTCGCTGTATACAGTCATAATCATGAATTTGAAAACTTGTGGTAAAACAAATGACAGAAATCTTCACTATCTTTCATTAAAACCGAAGAAACCCAAGCTATTTTAAATGTAGTTAGTGAACTATTTTGTTGCGCCAAACTAGTAAACATAGTTGAAAGTAGTCTCAGCCTATAACAGAGGTGAATGTATATGAGCCGATAGTGTAAGAGAGTGTATGTGCTGAGTTATCACATTGTGTGTACACCGTCAGAATTACTTATTGACCAACCCTCGTGATCTCTGTCGGAAAACGTACGGCGCCGATGTTCCGGGGCAAATAAAGCTGTATTTCTTGTAGGCAAGAGGAAGCCAGCGGTAAATCTAGCGAGTGTCGGGTGTTATACTATTTAGGTTTGTTAAAGTTCATCATATAAATTTGCATTCTTAGTGGTTAAGCTTCGATAAAGGTTTGAATTCATATTTTACTTTCGTTTTGGAAGTAGCCTACCTAAAATAGTACCTTTCAATATCCACGACGATACCATTATGATTAGGGATATGGACACAAAAAGATGCAAATCTTTTATAAAAAAAGAAAGAAAAAAAACATTTTTAAATTCATCATCTTTTGATTTAACTAACGAAAAAAGCTACATTTAAGGAACTGAAAGATGTGGGTTTTTTTGGGTTCAAATTGTTGTTGAATCAACTTCAAAAGGGAGATCACTGTGTTTTGTTTCGCAAAATCGAAAGTAGAGCCCAAGCAACATTTGCATTTCTGAGCAATTTAAACGTTTCTACGCGTTTAAGGTAATTGGAGTTATCGGATATTGAATTGACATACTCGGGGATGAATCCTTAGGCCCCATTTCTTACTTTGATTTTGTGTTAAAGTTCTTATGCACTACAGTAGACTCATAACTAACTTGGATACTACAGAATCTGATAATTTCAAACTTGAAATACATGTTCACTATCATAATCTAAATCACTTTTGCCTAGAACTATACTATGTATAAGCTTAGGCCCCGCTCTCACTAAGAGTCGGCCTAAGTTCTTTTTAAGGCTCCAACGTTTACACATGTAAACGGTAGGCCCTAACGTTTCGTTTTCGGGTCGTACACGTTTACAAAATCTCGAACCGTTTATACGAATGGCCACGTGATTGTAAAGGTGGCAAAATATTTGCTGAAAATCGGCAACAGTTCACTTAGAAAATATTAATTTTATTAAATGAATTTCAATAGCTTCTGAAAACCAGGAATCATCTCATCCCTGTTGAATGTTCTTGGGGTCAATATCAGATCGTCACAGGTCATATCTTGTATTTAGTGAACTTTACTACTATTAAACTTGCTTTAATTTTATTTTAATTTATTTTCAGTGGTTAAATAAGGGTTTAATTTATTTTTAAAGTGGAATATACACAACAGTTTTATTTAGTCTTGCAAAAGTTGACCACTTTTAAACATTCACCTGCATGACTCCAGGCTCAGAATAAGGGGGGTGAAAAGTGGAAAAAAAATCAAATTTGCTTGCAAAAAATGCGAGAATCTGCATCAGCTGAAATCCCTGGATGTCGTGATCATGTCGGTGAGTGTAGCATAATGCCAGGTTGAAATTTCAAAGGATTCACCCGAAAGCTTAGCGATCCGATAAGATCCCGTTATAATGGAGTTGCATTGTTATTTACAACTTACAAAGTTCAGTGAAACTTGTTACGGTGCTATCTGGTTTGAACAATGTTTAAACGACATCGTTTCGTTTTTCATGGTCCGTTTAAACGTTTACAAAAACTTGTAAAGATTGGAGCCTTATTTCTTTTTGAGTTAATCTATCAATTATTATGGCAGTGATTGATTACATATCATTTTCTGTATAAGTATCCTCAATTTTTTTTACCACTTGAAACACAATTTTGAAAACACGTCAACACAATCAATTCCAATGATTTTCTTCATAAAGTTATTGCCTTTTCTAATTTCTCCATAGAAGCAATTTGAACATTTTGACTGCATCGTTATAATGTGAGTTCTGAAGTAGTTTTGCAATGTGTACATTTTCACTGGCACATACAAACACTGAAATGTCAGAATCTAACAATTATGGTCATAAAATTTTACAAACTGTCTCTAAGCACTTGCACATTGTTCTCTAAAACGGCTCTGTAGAAGTGTGCCAAGTGTATAAAACTGCTGAGTGTGAAGAGCTTTACTTAAGAGCGGATCATTAGCTCAGTGGTTAGCGCGTCTGCCTCTGAGTCCAGGGATCACTGGTTCGATCCCCCGCTAATTACAGTCTTTTGGAAGAGACGTTAAATCAAGGTCCAGTGTAGTGGTGCTATACCATGGGCACCTAAAAGAACCAGGGATGATTTTGGAATTGGACAGTCCTCTGTATCTTGCACTATCCTCCAAAAACCTAAAATGACTAACACTGTTCTGGAGGCTTCACTCATATGCCATTTGGGCTTCCAGTAGAGACGATAAATAAAACTAAATATGAGGGCTGTTCGATAAATTTGAGGAATTTTGCTGTAACTCCTTTATTTTCAATTATTTTCTTCTTATTTTTACTGTTGTTTTGTATCAACGTTTTATGTATACATTTGTAAATATCAAAGAACGTTCTTAATAAATGCCCAAAATACTCGTCACCATAATAACCCATTTCTTGCTTGTTGCCGGGCTCCATTTTTCATCATAAATATTTTTAAATTATTAATGCGAAACATCAATTTCTGAATATAAAAAATGGCACGAACTTAGCAGACTTTCAAGTAACGTCATGATGTCATTTTCGTGAAAAGTCGTTGTCATTACAGTTATCTCTTCGGAAACATTGTCCTTTAAGTCTCTCTGGTACCAAGCATTATTTCGTCGTTATGACGTCTTTGAAAGAAAAGACAAAGAATTACATGCAGTTGTAAAGTTTCGTGTTGGGCTGGGAAACTTGACAAAGAATGCTATTGATGTGATTTAAGAGTCAGCTACTACAGATTCTTGCAGTAAATTGTTTGTATACAAGTGGCATGAACGGTTTTTGAAAAGAAGAACATCACTATAGACTTTCCACACCAAGAACAACAGTAATGACCTCCGGTTATTCCTGGAAATCAAAGCCTTAGCGGGAGGAAATTCGACAGCGTTCAGGAGTTACGCCGCGCCACCAGGGATGCAATTTGATCATTTTCACATAACTGGTACATGCTACGTTTAATAATGGGTGTATAGACATCAGCAATGTGTTAGCATTAGCGGCGATTACGTTGAGAAAAGGCGATGCTCACTTGACTTATTAATAACGTTGACGTTGATTCACATTTGGAGCCCGGCAATGTATGTTCCTTGGTGTAAGTGAAATGTATGTAAAGAGTTTATGTAGTGATGTATTTTATTGAAAATTACAGAATCTGATGCACAGATGTTGTTTCATGTCTTGTGAAAAAATCTTTTGAATTGTTTAATTTTTAACATTTTTACAATACAATTCCACGAACAAATCAAACAGCCCTCGTACAATACAGCTTTACTTACTTTCACACCTAGGTGTTTACATCCTGAAACAATTTCACTACATTGCTGTTTCATAGATGTTGATACTTAACTGTGTATCAGCTTGCTGCAATTGTAAAAAAAGATTTTACTGTTATTTGCATCACATAGCACTAAAGAACCCCTTATTTTGGAAACATGTCTGGTAGTGATGTGCCGATGATCAGAAGACATCGATTAGCGACGTGTAAATGCTTCTCGATGTCGATGATCGATGTCGTTCTCTCTTAATCGATTAACAGTTCAGACATGCGCAGTGTAAGAGACAAAATATAAAGGTACGGGTTCCGGCTTTTACACTGGCCATAAAGGGAAATCACTGAAAATTAAAATGGCGACCCGAGAGATTTACGATAACCTAGGCAAAAAATTAATCAGAAGTACTTTAGATTCTACAAGATTTACGAAGAACTTCCATCGCACAGAAAAAACCTAGACCTAACAAAAGGCCTTTGCAGAATTTGTTGCAAATAGTACAAAAATACAGGCAACAAGCAAAAACACAAAATGGCGCCGATTTTTTCGAGCGTCTGACTCTGAGTTGCGTAGCTATATGATGATGGTAAAAGTTCTTCGAATAAATATGTATTGCATTAACTAGACCGCTTATCTTGTGTCTTCAACCTTAAAATCAGTACATGTATATTATTCATAGGAAAACGCAACATTTTTGCATTTGAGAATTCATGTGGCGGAACTAGAGGGGTTCAGTTCAGTTGAACAAACCTTTTTGGGCAGCAATGAATTTGATTCGGTTTTTTTGGTCAGAAATTGGAAAATTATTAGTATCCAGTAATTATGTATGCTACTGATCTATGACCATTTGTAAACCTAACACTGGGTAAGTTAAGAAACCGATTATAATCGTGAAATCGCATCGGAAAGGGCAACCGATTCCAACCGATGATCGATTATGTTTTGCAACCGATTTCCCAACACTAATGTCTGGGGCTGCGGCTTGCTAAAATAGGGTTGTGACAGTGGCCCATGTAGCCCCAGCTCCTATGTGACCATTCTTGTTTAGGCTAGTTCTTGGCAATCGGCAGCTAATCTAATAGTTGGAAAAAATCAAGACCGTTTTTGGAAGCTTCAGTAATAAGTGCAGATTTGCATATTATCACCACATTCTCATTACATCCAAATCATGTCAGATTCACTGCTTACTGAAAATCATTAGCAGTATGACTAGCTGCAAACCAGAATTGCCAGCTGTGATGTCTTGAAAAATTTCTGTATGCCAAGAGGCTAAATTTTCATTGTTACAATTCAAACTTTGAAAATTGCAGTTCATCTTTACTAGTGTTGGGAAATCGGTTGCAAAACATAATCGATCAGTTGGAATCGGTTGCCCTTTCCGATGCGATTTCACGATTATAATCGGTTTCTTAACTTACCCAGTGTTAGGTTTACAAATGGTCATAGATCAGTAGCATACATAATTACTGGATACTAATAATTTTCCAATTTCTGACCAAAAAAACCGAATCAAATTCATTGCTGCCCAAAAAGGTTTGTTCAACTGAACTGAACCCCTCTAGTTCCGCCACATGAATTCTCAAATGCAAAAATGTTGCGTTTTCCTATGAATAATATACATGTACTGATTTTAAGGTTGAAGACACAAGATAAGAGGTCTAGTTAATGCAATACATATTTATTCGAAGAACTTTTACCATCATCATATAGCTACGCAACTCAGAGTCAGACGCTCGAAAAAATCGGCGCCATTTTGTGTTTTTGCTTGTTGCCTGTATTTTTGTACTATTTGCAACAAATTCTGCAAAGGCCTTTTGTTAGGTCTAGGTTTTTTCTGTGCGATGGAAGTTCTTCGTAAATCTTGTAGAATCTAAAGTACTTCTGATTAATTTTTTGCCTAGGTTATCGTAAATCTCTCGGGTCGCCATTTTAATTTTCAGTGATTTCCCTTTATGGCCAGTGTAAAAGCCGGAACCCGTACCTTTATATTTTGTCTCTTACACTGCGCATGTCTGAACTGTTAATCGATTAAGAGAGAACGACATCGATCATCGACATCGAGAAGCATTTACACGTCGCTAATCGATGTCTTCTGATCATCGGCACATCACTAATCTTTACCCTTTTCAATCTTTTTATTATGCCCCCGCCATATAATGGCGGAAGGGCATATAGTGTTCACCCTGACTGTGGGTGGGTGGGTGATTGGGTGTGTGTGTCAGTGTGTGTGTATGTTCGAAAATCGTGTCTGCTCTGTAACTTTGTTATTTCTTATTTTGGTAATAACTTGGTATGAATGTTCACCATATCAAGACGGTGTGTCGCGTACAATACCCATGCCGGTAGGTCCAAGGTCAAGGTCACTGTTACTAAAAATAGCATTTTCTTGTCCGGGCTGTAACTTCCTTATGATTAGAGGGATTTGAAAATAACTTGGCACAAATGTTCACCATGACAAGGCGGTGTGTCGCGTACAACACCCATGCCTGTAGGTCCAAGGTCAAGGTCACTGTTACTAAAAATAGAATTCTGTTGGAAAAATCTTGTCCGCTCTGTAACTTTGTTATTTCTTAATGGATTTTAAAATAACTTGGTATAAATATCCACCATATCAAGACGGTGTGTCGCGTACAATACCCATGCCTGTAGGTCCAAGGTCAAGGTCACTGTTACTAAAAATAGAATTTTCTTGTCCAGGCTGTTACTTCCTTATGAATGGAGGGATTTCAAAATCACTTGGCACAAATGTTCACCATGACAAGGTGGTGTGTCGCGTACAACACCCATGCCTGTAGGTCCAAGGTCAAGGTCACTGTTACTAAAAATAGAATTTTGTTGGAAAAATCGTGTCCGCTCTGTAACTTTGTTATTTCTTATTGGATTTTAAAATAACTTGGTATAAATGTTCACCATATCAAGATGGTGTGTCGCGTACAATACCCATGCCTGTAGGTCCAAGGTCAAGGTCACTGTTACTAAAAATATAATTTTCTTGTCCGGGCTGTAACTTCCTTATGAATGGAGGGATTTCAAAATAACTTGGCACAAATGTTCACCATGACGAGGCGGTGTGTCGCGTACAACACCCATGTCTGTAGGTCCAAGGTCAAGGTCACTGTTACTAAAAATAGAATTTTGTTGGAAAAATCGTGTCCGCTCTGTAACTTTGTTATTTCTTATTGGATTTTAAAATAACTTGGTATGAATGTTCACCATATCAAGACGGTGTGTCACGTACAATACCCATGCCTGTAGGTCCAAGGTCAAGGTCACTGTTACTAAAAATAGAATTTTCTTGTCCGGGCTGTAACTTCCTTATGAATGGAGGGATTTCAAAATAACTTGGCACAAATGTTCACCATGACAAGGCGGTGTGTCGCGTACAACACCCATGCCTGTAGGTCCAAGGTCAAGGTCACTGTTACTAAAAATAGAATTTTGTTGGAAAAATTGTGTCCCGTCTGTAACTTTCTTATTTCTTATTGGATTTTAAAATAACTTGGTATGAATGTTCACCATATCGAGACGGTGTGTCGCGTACAGTACCCATGCCTGTAGGTCCAAGGTCAAGGTCACTGTTACTAAAAATAGAATTTTCTTGTCCGGGCTGTAACTTCCTTATGAATGGATGGATTTCAAAATAACTTGGCGCAAATGTTTACCATGACAAGGCGGTGTGTCGCCTACAACACCTATGCCTGTAGGTCCAAGGTCAAGGTCACTGTTACTAAAAATAGAATTTTGTTGGAAAAATCGTGTCCGCTCTGTAACTTTGTTATTTCTTATTGGATTTTAAAATAACTTGGTATAAATGTTCACCATATCAAGATGGTGTGTCGCGTACAATACCCATGCCTGTAGGTCCAAGGTCAAGGTCACTGTTACTAAAAATATAATTTTCTTGTCCGGGCTGTAACTTCCTTATGAATGGAGGGATTTCAAAATAACTTGGCACAAATGTTCACCATGACGAGGCGGTGTGTCGCGTACAACACCCATGTCTGTAGGTCCAAGGTCAAGGTCACTGTTACTAAAAATAGAATTTTGTTGGAAAAATCGTGTCCGCTCTGTAACTTTGTTATTTCTTATTGGATTTTAAAATAACTTGGTATGAATGTTCACCATATCAAGACGGTGTGTCACGTACAATACCCATGCCTGTAGGTCCAAGGTCAAGGTCACTGTTACTAAAAATAGAATTTTCTTGTCCGGGCTGTAACTTCCTTATGAATGGAGGGATTTCAAAATAACTTGGCACAAATGTTCACCATGACAAGGCGGTGTGTCGCGTACAACACCCATGCCTGTAGGTCCAAGGTCAAGGTCACTGTTACTAAAAATAGAATTTTGTTGGAAAAATTGTGTCCCGTCTGTAACTTTCTTATTTCTTATTGGATTTTAAAATAACTTGGTATGAATGTTCACCATATCGAGACGGTGTGTCGCGTACAGTACCCATGCCTGTAGGTCCAAGGTCAAGGTCACTGTTACTAAAAATAGAATTTTCTTGTCCGGGCTGTAACTTCCTTATGAATGGATGGATTTCAAAATAACTTGGCGCAAATGTTTACCATGACAAGGCGGTGTGTCGCCTACAACACCTATGCCTGTAGGTCCAAGGTCAAGGTCACTGTTACTAAAAATAAAATTTTGTTATAAAAATCTTGTCTGCTCTGTAACTTTGTTATTTCTTATTGGATTTTAAAATAACTTGGTATAAATGTTTATTATATCAAGACGATGTGTTGTGTACAATACCCATGCCTGTAGGTCCAAGGTCAAGGTCACTGTTACAAAAAATAGAAATTTCTTGTACTAGCTATAACTTCATTATTAACAGAGTGATTTCAAAATAATTTGGCAGAAATGTTCACTATGACAAGGCGTTGTGTTGTGTACAATTCCCATGCCTGTAGGTCCAAGGTCAAGGTCACTATTACTAAAACCAGAATTTTCTTGTCTGGGCTGTGAGTTTGTTATTACTTATTAGATTTTCAATTAACTTGCTATAAATGTTCACCATGACAAACATGCATAGCGGGGGCATCCGTGTCCTATGGACACATTTCTAGTTAAATTTTGTACAAGATCAGATCCAAGATTTCCAGAAATGGGTTGGTGGGGCTAGTATTATGGTAGTTACATGATAACAGGGGTTCCACTTGGCTCTGAGACTGATTATTGGTAAATCGGCATTTACGATTGTGATTGCGTTAGGCAGGCTTTCTATGTTATTTTTGATTTGATTGACGCACAGGTCCAATTCTCCCCAGGTCATGATGACGCATGCTCTAGATTTACGACGAGTCAATTTGGCGTATTTTATAAATCTCCCGGGTCAAAACCCGAGCTTCCAGGTCAAATGGAACCCCTGGATAATTTCAAATTTTCTTGCCACAATCTATAAAATTAAATATTGCTGTCTAAAAAGGGGCTCTTAGCATCCCCACTGAACCCCGAGGTTGTATTTGAATTACATGTAATTTCCAGAATAAATAACCAAAATCTTACGATTGGCAGCATTAGGATAAATCGTGTCATGGTTAAAATAGAACAATTGTTTGCCACTGAGATAATACAGTATCTACTTGGAGAAAATTGCAATATAGTACACATATGACATGAGCCACAGTTAAGGTGTCAGTGCATTTAAGGATTAAAGTTCCTAATCCATGTTTGTTAAGTTGCAATGTCTTGGACATCAAGTTAAGGTTATCATTTAAATTGATTATGTTTCAGATACTAAGTCAACAAATTGTGGTATTTCACTTATATGTTATTATTCTCAGATTAATTGCTTAACCACATCTTTATGTAATTTTCTTTATAAGAAGGGTCAGTAATTTAATAAGGGCATTGGACACTTAAAATTTCAAAGCAATAAGTATTTTTTTCATTTAGTTCATATATATCAATTTATATTCAATATATTTGCAGGTGCCCTGGGTTTAACTAATGGCTGAAAAACCAAAGGCAGAGGGAAGCAAGGACATGTCTAGAATTAAAAATGCTGAGCGATTTTTTAAAGATATTAGAAGTGACCTGGATAAGTCCAAATTTGGGGATAATGATAAAAATAAATATCGTAAAACAATATCCAGCATTGAAGAATTAGTGAAAAAGGTAAGTTAGGTTACATGGCTACTCTGGCTGTTACTGGGTGTTCTCCAGGTGCTGCATTTTTAAGATTCATTACGCAGATGGGCACCTGGGTACAACCATTTATATTCAGCAAGAATGGTTTACAGTAAGCGTGAAGCCCTTTGTGACTTCACACACTAAACAACCAAACTGTTTCCATACTCAAATGAAAGCCATCAAATATCAATTCAATCCTTAAGTTAACATGTTTCTTGTTGTTGTTTTTTTAATAAAACTGAAGGTTATTGATTTATTGTGCTAGGTGTTATAATATGTTCTTAATCTGTTTAATACGAATGCCAGTTTATGCTTAAATGTAACATAAATTTCTTTCATTACAATCTTTCTTAAGGACATGAGTGACGGTGCAGACCTTGAAGAAGTAAGGAAACTGTGTGATCAACTCCCGGAGGAATTCCGCAAAAAGTTTGATGAAGTATTGGCAAGTAGTGGTTACTCAAAAATACAAAAGCACCCATCTAGTTTGATTTTAGAATAAGTGTTTTAAAGATTTTATCACTTATAATTTAAAGTAATATTATGTGACAAGAGCAAATAGATAATACATTTTGTATCATACAACTTAAAATCATGTATGTAATACATTGATATTTTTGTTAATTCAAACACAGGTTGACCAGAATTCAAATCAACAGGTATTCACTGTTTCAGTGATTATATACCATGATTAAATAGATACATTTATTTATGCTTGCATCGATGATGATTTAGAATTTTAGGCAGAAATACTAGTCTTTCAGGTTTGGATTGGCATTCTTTCTTCACAAATTGAGCATGTGAAGTTTAAGTATTGGTGAAAATAATATATAAAAATTTAACTGTGGGATGAAGTTTAAAGCACTTGAGCTATTATTATGATTTAACAACCTGTAGGGATATTCATTATTATCTGAATTAATTGTTAATATTTTTATATCACTGAACTCTGATGGTCGAGTACCCCAGTACATAAGTCTGTCTGTCAGTTCTTCCTTCAGTAAGTTATCTAGATGTCCACTCATCTGTCAGTTTGTCTGTCCATCACAAAACAGTCATGTGTCCAGGGCATATCTTGGAAACCCCACAAAGAATTTAAACAAAACTTAAAGTGTGTTTATTAAAATGTAGTGTCAGGTCCAAGAACCATGACCCTACCTTAAAGGTTTAAAGTAAAAATATGCTAAAAAACTCAGTCTCACTTAAGTGCGACATTTGCTGTCTTCACCATGTTTGACACTGTAATATTGAATTAACTGCAATTTTCATTATTCCAAATACGTTTCTGCATAGCTTTAACCCATTTGCAAAATATAAACGCAATATAAATCGTATCCCCTGCAGATTTATAAGATGGTATATATTACTTTAAGACCATGGAGACAAAATAAGCATGTCTTCATGAAAAATTTTTACACTTTAAGGCATCTATTAGCTGTTTATTAAAGTCTAATCAGAAAAATTATTTGCTCATTGTACACTTCCACCATGCATTTTTTCTATAAATATCAAGATTCCAGAAGGCACAATAAGTATATTTTTAAAGTCCTTGAAATTTAGATGTCTTCAATCTTCAAGCAATGTACGAGGCCAAATTTATATCAGCACTAAAACTGTAAGCTACTTGTATATATTATAAATCAAATTTACGTTTCAAATGCTTTTAAATATTCCTACCGAAGAAAAATGTCTTTTCCCCAACTTGACTTTGCGGGTCTGTGTAAATCGTCATGTTTTCCAAAAATGTTCTGCGTAATTTTGATGGAAACAGATACGAGACAGCACTTTGTACAAGTACTGTCGTGTTATATTTACAGATAGAAGTAATGGGGTTAATTATATTTAAAGATTACATATTATTCTATTTACTTATAGTTACAGATCATAAAAAATGACTTTTGATTAAAATTATTAATGTATCATTAAAAAAAATGAAACAGGAACGGGACAGACCAGATACGAGACAAATACAGCATTTTCGGTCGCCGTTAACACAATTCATTAGTGTCTTTTAATTTTTAAGCTCTGGTGATGTCATTAGACTCGCTCTCCATATTTAGTTGTTTAATACCGCCATATATTGTTTGAATTGCGGGTGTTTTGTGATAAACAAAGAATTTGTAGCCAATATCAACTGGTAAACTTCACAGCAGAAAGGTAGCTCCTGAACTTCAAAGGTCCCTTTTAAATTCATGATGCACTGCTTATAATTCGTTGAAGATTATCTTAAATACTACCTATGTCATACTTCTTACACAAAGAGAATGAAATATGATGTCCCGTACCTTGTTACTGTGTCCCGTACCTTGTTTTATATACATAGGTGTTTGATCATGACCTGATAAGACAGTATTACCGGGAAAGATGTCAAAACTCAAACTGACTTTGAAAAAAGTACATAAAGGTATAAATGTTACCTGTTTTTTTTCTTTGTTTCTTCTTGCGTGACATTTCACTACCGAAATGGGTAATATCATCAAAAATGAAATGTGTTGCTGCCTATTGTTTACTTTCTAAGATTATTTTTTACTTTTTTTTCTCCTTAAATACCTTCAAATAATTTGATAAAAATTTAAATATCAGAAAGGTAATAGGTAATACTTTATACAATCTTCAGAGTTATTTTTTAGAAATCCATGTTTTAAATCTTGTCCCGTATTGATCAGTGTGTCTTGCTGTACTTTATATAAGAATATATTTTCTGTGCAATAATTTGTGACTTTACTATGTATCAATTCCTAATCCTTAATTGTATGTTATTTTACATGTCTTTGTGTACGTTCATCTGTCCGTACGTCTGTCTCTGTCTCACATATTTCCTTTTCAAAAGTTACATGAATAAATCTGGTATATTAAATGTATCTAATCGGGGTAACAACAAGTAGTAAAATTGATACCCGAGAACTCGGATAATCATCCTATCTAGTACTCGAAAGATTATTAACGGTTTTGGAAGAGTGTGTATGCATTATGAATTCAGTTCGTGTCCGTACATCTACAAATTTTTATCTGTATTTATGTACTACATACACCATATCAATTAATATAATGAAAATGAAAATTGTGTTATATTAATAATATTATCATGATTATTTTTTTGTTTTGTTTTGAAATAAAAGTATCCAATTTATAGCACATTCATGAGTGCGAGAAGAAATGTTCAAGTATCATTTTCCGGTGGCAGCTAATTCTTTACCATCATTAGTTTATAAAAAAAAAATAAAACCAAACAAATGGACAACTTTTAATCGAACAGCGATTACTCGATCAGTATATTTAGTTTTCGATACTCGTAGAACCGACTGAGTACTCGGTTACTCGAGTACTCGTTGCCATCCCTAGTATCTATTGATATTTTCGTTTTATTTTGTAAAATGGCAAAATCACAGTGCATGGAGGATGTTCAGTGTAAATTATGATACAGCATCTTTTGTAAGAAAGTACAACATAGTTAACAAAACTTAAACAGATAGGTGGTGTGTTAGGTACAAACGGTTACCAGATATGGGACAATGACAGTAGCTATAAATGTTACCGTAATGGAAGCATAGTAAAGGTAGTTGGCGTTCTTAAAGGATGATGAAATTAATGCCTACTACATCTTGGTGTCAAAATGCTTTTATAGCGATGATCGACGTTTCTTAAGTGTTAAAAAATTCTCAGACAAGTTTTTTTGTTTGGGTTTTTAATTAATATTTGACGCAACTGACATGAAAGAAAGTTAAGTTGTTTTGTGTTGGTAAAAACATTAAAAGAGTGAACAAGTTGTACAATATTAAACACTTATATGATTTATAACAACAAATTCTGGTTATTTTGTTTACAATGTACAATTACACTGCTAGTACATGTACGGGACAAAATCACACAAGATACGGGACATTCATACCAACATAATTGGAAAAAGATTGAAAAGTAACAGGCACAGATTAGCGTGATCTTATCTTTTGTAAAGGACAATACTTTCACCATGTTAAACCGATTAGTGATATGCTGTAATTAAAATAATTGTTCGATAACTGTTTACTTATAATTGAAAAAAACAATATCCAGGTTTCATAGAATAAAAAAGTTGAATTCACGTTGTTATTTTCTAATATGGTTCAAGCTTTAAAATTTTTTCTGATCCGTATGGCGACGGGTATCTATTTGATGGAAATACAAAATATAATTTCATTCCTTGTTGTTAAAATATTTTTATTCAAGCACGATTATTTAAGGTTAAGACTCGTAAATGGCTGTAAAAATGTTATAGCCCCTTAACACAAACACTAATAACTCACAAAGTACGATACTTGTACTGGTCAAACTTCAGATTTAGCACAGACAGACATATATTTATCAAAAAATGTATATAGATTATATAGATTGGAGAACTTGAAAATTACTATTTTCTACTGTGCATTTGTCGCACTTAAGTGAGACTGAGTGAAAAGTATAGTTTCATGAGCATTAACCAACAAGAAAGGCAACAACTAATGTCAGCTGAATAAAACTATGACTACCGGTATCTTAGAAGTCAATGCCTCACATACCTTTGGTTCGTTTAAAGGTTAAAATATTTAAAGAAATTGTTTCCAGATTTAAACTTTTAAACCCATCTGGTTAAAGTTAATAAAAAAAGTAGTTTTCACAGGAGCTATGCATAAAAATCGGTTTAAGTAGATGGGTTTAGCAGAATGTAAGATTTTACCCCCCCCCCCCCTCACATACACACACATTTACACCCTCCTCCACAATGATTTTTTTTAGCTTGACTATTCAGCTGTTCAAAGATTATGTGCACCTTATGATTTCTTACAAAGTTCTATAGCTAGATTTCAGACTTGGTATACTTGTTCAATGTGATGTCATGACTATGTATGCCTAGAACCATAACTCTAACTTCCATTTTGATCAAATTATGGCCCTTTTATAACTTTCAATTAAGGCTCCAACGTTTACAAATTTTTGTAAACGTTTACACGGAGTCACGGACCATGAAAAACGAAAGGATGGCGTTTAAACGTTGTTTATGTCATACAAACCTGATAACAATGTAAAAAGTTTAACTGAACTTTGTAAGTTGTAAATAACAATGAAACTCCATTATAACAGGATCTTATCGGATCGCTAAACTTCCTGCTATATCCTGTAAAATTCCGAATCTGTCATTTTGCTACACTCACCGACATGATCACGACATCCAGGGATTTGAGCTGATGCAGATTCTTGCATTTTATGCAAGCAATTTTGGTTTATTTTCCATTTTTGACCCCACCTCATTCTGAGCTTGGGGTAATTTTGATGCAGAAGAATTTTTAAAAGTGGTCAACTTTTGCAAGAATAAAGAAAACTTTTGTGCATATTCTGTTTTAATAATGAAGTAAACTTTTATTTAACCAGTGATAATAAACTAAAATGAAGTTAAAGCGAGATTATAAGTCGTAAAGTTCACTAAATATAAGATATGACTAGTGACGATCTGATAATGACCCCATGAACATTCTCAACAGGGATCAGATGACCCCTGGTTTTTAGAAGCTATTGAAATCCCTTAAGCCCTGGTCACAACCGTACGTGTTCTGCGGAGGTTATGTTCGCGGCGTTTTTTGGTCGGACATGGCAAGAGCAGAGAGGATGCACGTCACACGCAAGGTGTGAGTACGTTGCCCGCACGCCACGTCTAGGGGCAAAAAGTTGCGTGGATTGTACGTTCCGTAGGTGGTAAGTGAGTTGTACATGCTTACAACTTAAGATCTCCGTGCGATTTCCATGTCAACGTACGGAGGCCGTACTGCTCACGTACGGTGTTCTTACTCGCACACACGTTGTAAGTGTGTGGAAGTGCGGTGAACGTGAGTTTATTTCGGTCGCTGTTGGGTGATATATATAAGGACGACCTATCGATATTCCAAATATTTTATATACCGCAGAGGTCCGTGCGCACACCGTGCGTTGTAAGTGCGGAGCATGTACTTGCTCTGTACGGTTCGCCTGAGTTCTGTGCGCGTTTTGGACGGCTGAACTGAAGAAGCACGGACCACGCACGGACCACGCAATGACTCGCAGAGGCAGTGCGTTATGCGCTCGTGGACGCACATGGTACGCAAGTCACCCGTACGTGTGGTGAATCCATAGCCCGCACGCAGCTCAAACGCAGAGAAAGTTTTGCATGCACTAAAAATGCTACGGCGTCTCTGCGTGCTTCCAAACCCGTACGGAGGAGGTACTCACCACGTACTGATCCCTGAATTTGGTCCACGTTTTTGCACGTAGACAGCACACACTTGCACATACGGCCTGTTGTAACCAGGACTTGAACGTCGCGGAAACCCATAACATAGCGAGAGTTTTTTTTATAACTCAACAATGTAAATTACATATTAAAATACAATTGTGTACTTAGTGGTGTAAATAAAATTAATATTTTAGTGTACCGTTGCCGATTTTCAGCAAATATTTTGCCACCCTTATAGTCACATGATAGTCACATGACCGTTCATATAAATGGTTCGAGATTCTGTAAACGTTTACGGACCGTAATCGAAACGTTACCGTTTACATGTGTAAACGTTTGAGCCTTACTTTCAATTAAAGGTAAAAGTTTGTGTGGAAGCTGGTGTACAAACTCATAACTTCAATGCTACATAAACTATATCTTTACAATGTTTTACACTTTTTAACCATCACATCTCAAGATGATGTACCAAGAACCATAACTGTACCTAGCTTTTTGATTAATTAAGGCTGTTAACCTATTGTTCTGATACGTCATCATCAGCTGCAGAAGGGAGTCCCCTCACTTTTAAAAAAAATTAATGTTATACTAATTTTTGAGTTATGTCCTCTTCAGATGCAACTGTTACATAAATCTGAATTTTAAAAGTACTTGTCCTATTCACCTTATACTTTGATTCTATCATCTGCATGAACAGAGCAGTCATAAAAAAAACAAGTATTGTAATTCCTGTTTCACTATTGTTTGAGTTATGCCCCTTTGAAAAGCAGAAGGAACACCAAATTCTAGTTTCAGTTGGACTTAAAAAATGTGGTAAAAGTTTCACATAAGCTCATTACTTTTATACTATTATTATGAAACTCAGTATATTTGTTTACTACAGTGGAGATCCAATATAACGCAGTCTGTGGGGTCCAGACCCGCAAACCGTGTTATTATCGGATCCGCTGTATTTGAGGGACAAAGGAATTTACGCTAATCATGATTCCTTATATGGCGGATGTAATGTTACCCTGAATAAGCATTATAATACATGTACACAGTTATTTATGTATAATAAACCTTGTTGGTTTGTTATGTAACTTGATTCTTATTTGTATTTTGGTTGAATTACATCCCTTTTTATATAAGCAAAGGAATCAAAGGTAACAAACAAATGACATTCACATAAAAATTTGTTCATTTTTGTATTTGTTTCTAACTCCCATTTTATTTTCTTTATTTTTTTATGCCCCCACAAAGTGGGAGGCATATAGAGTTGCACTCGTCCGTCTGTACGTCCCCAAATTTTGTGGCATCAACTCCTCCTAAACTATAAGTCGGATTTCTTTCAAACTTGCACAGATGATCAAGCAGGATGTCTAGATGATCGTAAAGAAAGGATTTTTTCCTGCGACCATTTTCACCAGAGTTATGGCCCTTTGTTATTACAAATTTTGTTCAGAAGTGGGGGCATCAGTGTCCAAGGACACATTCTAGTTTTAACCTATTATTTGTTCTTAATCAAAGTAAAATGAAGCCCCAGTCTTGGACAAGAAATCATGATCATTGATCACACTATGTTGACTTGCTCTTGTTTTATTTTAGAAAAGCAAGAAAGGAAGATCATATTCTGCGCCTAATGTGTATGTATATATTAAGCTTTTGAAACCTTTAAGAAGCTTTTGAAACCTTTAAGAATTCATAATAAGTGGTTACAGGTATTACTGGTAAACCGGTGTATTGTGATTCGGGTCATTTGCGATAAGCTGTATTCATGCAAAACTATTGATGCAATCAATTATCAATTTTTGTGTTCCCCAATTTCTATTTTATCATATTGTTGCCTTTTCATTCTGTCTCAGCTGACTTTTCTTCTGTCCATCCAACAGGCTATTCGTCTCAGGGCTTTTTCTTGGCAACAGCTTGCTCAAATTCAATGAAACTTTATTCATTTGGAAGCTTAACTGAATATTCTGGCACACTGATTTCTCCCAGACCTTTGGGCCATTGTACAGGAATCTGTTCAGAAAAAAATAGATAGTAAATTATAACTTTTTATTAACATTACATTTATTTTAAGTGATCTCTGCTTGTTTTTCAGTAACATGTTTTGGGAAGCTTTTATAACAAGAGAAGACATAATATATAAGATCAGCATGTTCTAGCTGTATGAATTTTTGTTGAGTCCACTTGCCACTAATGCAGTTTGGTGTGTGTGTGTGGGTTAATGCATTTGTCTGGACCATAACATTGACATGCATTAAGGAGTCTTTGCATTTGGCATAAATGTTATCCTCAGCGAGTTGGAGTGTTGCACTTAAACCCCGGGTAGAAATCTCAAAGTTCAAGGTCACGGATTGGGGTCAATGGGGCTTGACATGTTTTCAAAAGGCATATAGTTAGCTTATTAATGGCCATATATTTGTAGTTTGTAGTAGCATTTTTTTGTCCAGATTATACTTCAAGAATTCATCTGTAACAGATTTCTTGTTTATTGTAGACCAAGGTCAGATTCCCCACCAAGACCATCATCAAAGGAGTCTAAAGGCAGTAAACAAGGTGATGGGTCAAGGTAAGTATCAATGCAACTTTTAGAGATTGCTGTGAAATTGTTCAAAATTTTTAAGTCTCAGTTTTTTTTTGAAAAGCCACATGATGTAATGCTTTTACAGCAGCTAACAGTCAAGCATGCATACTTATTGATGTCACAAAACAAAACTTTGTGCACAGTCCAATAGTTTGTGTCTGGATTTTTTTGTAGCCACTCCAGGACCAAATGCACAGTGGATACAGTCTAAAGAAAGACTTTTATCAAAAAAATGTGCAAGATGAGTGATTAATTGTAAATATTACAAAATATATGTCACTGTCATTAATTGTGATGATATTTAAGCATTTGTTTCATTGCGCAAACTGGGACTGAGAGCTGATTTATTTACATCACACCAATTTATTACCACAAGCATTTTACTATGACAGACAATTTATGTTGAATTTTAGATAAACTTATTTATGAATGTTTGAATTGTGTAAGGATTGTTTAAGGATATCTTTTAAGTTGTGAATTTAAAAAAAAAGATTGTTTATAGGATAAATAGTAAAAGATGAAAATTAATGTGAAAGTAGCAATTTTGACAAATTTTCACTTCCAAAATTTCAATCTTTTTATATTTTTTTTGTTGCAAAATGATGACAGTACACATCATTTAGTCGTGTGTATTTTGATCCAGAGAAGCTCAACTTTGACAATGCAGTTAAATAATTTCGAAATAAAACAAATTGAGTGTTGGCAATTTTCATTTGTCCAAACTATCTCAAAGTATTCAACCAGTGAAAAAAGAAATTATCTTATTAACCTTTTCCTCAATTTATTGAATTATTGCATGAGCAAAGAGTGTAGATCCAGATCAGCTGGCACATTCTTGCCATCTGATCAGGATCTGCGCTGTTCACTTTTTGGTCAAAAAGCACACAGTACAGATCCTGGCCAGATGTTTGCCCATGCCCATGCCATTATATATGGAGAAACGGGATAACTTATACTTGTGAAAATAAGGCTAAACACTTTGTTTCAGTCCTGTTAGTTTGCATTGCCTTAAAAAGTTACATTTATCAGAAGATGTTACTGTTATTTGTTAACTGAAAATACACACTCATGAGCTAATACTACTGATAAAATCTACAGAAATATAGCTTGACTTTGGAAAAATTTTTATTATCCCCCGCCGATGAAATCGGGAGGGGGATATTGTTTTGGCGTTGTCCGTCCGTCACGGTGTCACGTCGTCACGGTGTCACGGCGTCACGGTGTCCGTCCGAATTTCGTTTCCAGGCTATTTCTCTGCAACCACTGGATGGATTTCAACGAAACTCTGTGGGAAGTATCAGTACCAAGAGGAGATGCGCATATCGTCGTCTTGTTCCGGTCAGACCATTTAACACAGAGTTATGGCCCTTTGATAACCTATGCATTATGTATATAGGGCAGTATTCGTTTCCGCGCTATTTCTCTGCAACTACTGAATGGATTTTAATGAAACTTGCTGAAAACCATCTATACCAAGAGGAGATGCGCATATCGTCGTCTTGTTTCGGTCAGACCATTAAACACAGAGTTATTGCCCTTTGATAACCTATGCATTATGCATATAGAGCAGTATTTGTTTCCCCGCTATTTTTCTGTAACTAGCGGATGGGTTTCAATGAATCTTTCTGAGAACCATCAATACCAAGAGGAGATGCGCATGTCGTTGTCTTGTTCCAGTCAGACCATTTAACACAGAGTTATTGCCCTTTGATAACTTATGCATTTTGCATATAGAGCAGTATTTGTTTCCGCGCTATTTCTCTGCAACTACTGAATGGATTTCAATGAAACTTGCTGAAAACCATCTATACAAAGAGGAGATGCGCATATCGTTGTCTTGTTTCGGTCAGACCATTAACACAGAGTTATTGCCCTTTGATAACTTATGCATTATGCATATAGAGCAGTATTTGTATCATGCTATTTCTCTGTAACTAGCGGATGGGTTTCAATGAAACTTTCTGAAAACCATCTATACCAAGAATAGATGCGCATATTGTCGTCTTGTTTCAGTCAGATCATTTAACACAGAGTTATTGCCCTTTCATTACTTATGCATTATGCATATAGAGCAGTATTCGTTTCCGCGCTATTTCTCTGTAACTAGCGGATGGGTTTCAATGAATATTTCTGAGAACCATCAATACCAAGAGGAGATGCGCATGTCGTTGTCTTGTTTCAGTCAGACCATTTAACACAGAGTTATTGCCCTTTGATAACTTATGCATTATACATAGAGCAGTATTCGTTTTAGCGCTATTTCTCTGCAACTACTGAATGGATTTTAATGAATCTTTCTGAGAACCATTAATACCAAGAGGAGATGCACATATTGTCGTTAGTTCCAGTCAGACTGTTGAACACAGAGTTATGGCCCTTTGATAACTTATGCATTATGCATATATAGCAGTATTCATTTCCACGCTATTGCTCTGCAACTACTGAATGGATTTCAATGAAACTTTCAGGAAAACATCAATACCAAGAAGAGATGCGCATGTCGTCGTCTTGTTCCAGTCAGACTGTTTAACACAGAGTTATTGCCCTTTGATAACTTATGCATTATGCATATAGCAGGCTGTCAACCGATTCCTATATTCCTATATTTCTCCTATATTTTGGATCAGAATCCTATATTTTGAAAAGCCTCCTATATTCCTATATTTCTCCTATATTTTTATTTGTATTCCTATATTTTTTAGTTTGTTTTTTGCCGATTAATGAAGAGAGTAAATATTGCTTCGATACTGCTTTTGCTTTCTTCTTTTTTTTTCAAGAACAAAACTTAACTTTTAGATTGGTGAAAACTTGGCGGGTGGCATTTACTTAAGTTTTAATCTGATTCTCTAACATCTTTGTAGCAGGTTTCTGTGTATTAAGGCTTACCTAACAAAAACAAATTTTCACTTCTATGCAGAATTCTTGTTGCAGTTGCAACCAAATGCAAAAAATATTAAAGATCATTAAATTTTATTCACCAACTGCGAGGACTAGAGAGCTTATATTTGGTATGGTGTATGTGGTTGTCTAAAACGTCAAGATGGAAACCTTGGCAAAACATGCTTGACTGTGAACAAGAATTCTTCAGCTGACTTTTGTGGTCAGTTTTTCAGTTTGAAAAGAGTGTTATCAAACTCTGTTGGAAAAGAATGTATGCAAAAGAAGGTGTCTTGACAAAAACAATAATTTTCAAAAGGCAAAGTCAAATAAAGGGAGGTAATAAAAACAATATTATTTGATAATTTGCAACAACTGTTTGCTAAATAAATTGAGATTACTTTAGAATTTTTTTATTAGGATAATCTGCAAAATGTTTGCATAGTTTACTAAAATTTTTTTTTTTTTATGGAACCATTTTTATTAGGATAATCTGCAAAATATTTGCATAGTTTTCTAAAATTATTGTTTTTTTTTATGGAACCACTCAATGGATAAAAGTTAAATTACTGTTAAAATTAAATGAACCTGAAAGGAATAATGTCCATCTATTCCCAAAAAGGATTTGGCTTTTGAAATTTATTGCTTTTGTATAGAAATTTAATGGCAGTTTGAATTAAAGTTCAGTTATGGTTATAACTTGGTAAGTTTTTATAATTTCTCTTGAAACTTGTAGCAATATTCTTTGTATTTAGGTTTCCTGACTTATTTGACTGCAGTACTATTCCATGCAGATTAAATAAATAAATGGAATCATATTCCGGAACTTCTAGAGTAGTGAAGGGCATATCATTTTGTATGATGTATTGCCTACAGGTTCTCAATAGAGTTTGACCAAAGTAAGGCCTTGGGGTCACTTTTGACTGAACCCTTTTGGGCATTGTAAATTCAGATTTTTACACACAAAGCAATATGACTATGACTGGATGGGTCGATGCTGTGTACAGTACTATATATCATAGAAGACAAACTAAAACTGAAAAATCAGGCTTTGTTAATGCATTTTCTTGCTTGAATGGTCATTCAGATGCTGGTGATGTGCTTGATGGTGCTGATGTTAAAGTTAATGGTTTCCATCATTTTTACAGTGGACATTTTGGACATTGATAATTGTAGAAACAGTAAATGCACCTGTGAAAATCATTTGTATAAGTGCAAGTAAATATAACTATTATCAGTTCCAGACTCCTATATTTTGCCTCAAAATCAACCAAAAACTCCTATATTTGTTGAAAAAATATTCCTATATTTTTCCTATATTTTGGAGATGACCTGGTTGACAGCCTGATATAGAGCAGTATTTATTTCCGCGCTATTTCTCTGCAATTTTTCGATGGATTGCAATGAAACTTACTTGAAACCATCTATACCAAGAGGAAATGCGCATATCATCCTGTTGTTCCTGTCAGACTATTTAACACAGAGTTATGGCCCTTTGATAACTTATGCATTATGCATATTATAGAACAGTATTCTTTTCCTCTATTTCTCTGCAACTACTGGATGGATTTCAATTAATCTTTCTGAGAACCATCAATACCAAGAAGAGATGTGTACGAGGGCGGATCAAAAAGTTCGTGGACTTTTGTCATTGTATCATAATTTGAAACACGTTCGCAATAAATTATATACTTAATTCAATCAGAACACAAACGTAACAAACTGAGCTAAAATATTCATATATTTAATCGATTTCAAAAGCGCGTGGCTTATTTGAATAACCATGGTAACACGTAGGCGGCGCACGCCGTTGCCATTGTACTTTATAAAGCATATACCTGTCAATAAAAACAAAACTACTAGTTGAAACACAGCCAAATTTCGCAACGTCAAAGCACGGTTTACAAATGATGCAATGCCAAAATTTTACGTCATTCTGACTATGCGTTTTAAAAACAGTCAATATTTAAGAAAGCTATCACCAACGTTAAAACGTCAAATATGTCGCCGTCAGATCGCTCGGAAATACGCGCTATTATAAAATTCTGTCATGATCTTTGAAAATCACCTCATGAAAAGCTATAATAATTTAGCAGCCGCAAATGAAAACTTCCGTAAGCCGAGCTCTAGATTTTTAGTTGTACCAGTGTTTTTTTACGGTCAGAAGAGCCATTAAAAAGGCCTGGTGTATGGAAAAAAGAAAAAAATCGGCGTTACGGCAGTGATGTCAAGCCGTGAGGCAATTGAAGCGGACTAAAGTCTAACTATTGTAGCGCTTTTCGACCTATTCTAGACTGGATGAAGTACCGTGCAAGGGATATTGCAGGACAAATGACATTTTAAAGGTGTGTTAATAATTTATTAACAAATATGTTTTTCAAAAAATGTTTTTGTTTGGTATTTGAATCATTACGAAGTCATAAATTATCAAATAGGAATCAATAAATTATTTATAATTTTAATTACACTTGAGTAAACAGCAACACAGACTGTGTCCACAATGCAAAGACTTGTTATATATATTAACAAATACAAATTTGTAATAAGTTGTTTGAACAGTTACACGCTCGTTGCTAAAGTACCGCGATACTGTGGGTATTGCATTCCCGGTCGTTTCTTCGGCGGTACGAGCGAGAAGAGGACCACTTTTTTGATCGCCTCATAACCACATGCGAGACTTTGACCAGCAATGATACACTACTATGTTGGATCAATGGAACCCCGGCATCGCATTCCGGTGACGGAGTCTATTTCAAGAAACTTAGAACATATGCCGCTTCGCTAACGCTGCGCCCGTGAAGTAACGTCGTTGACGTTATTAGATCTAATTTGACGTGCGCCGGATAGCGGTTAGTGTATGATTTTAATTGTTCATAGTTTTTTTATGTGATGTTGTATTTTGCTGATATTTTGCAAAAATATGCTGGACATATTCCGATTAAAGCTTGTGTAATTTTATTTGTGGTATTTTGAATAATATAAAAACTATAACAAAAGTCCACGAACTTTTTGATCCGCCCTCGTATATTGTTGTCTTGTTCCAGTCAGACTGTTTAACACAGAGTTATTGCCCTTTGATGACTTATGCATGATAGAGCAGTATTTGTTTCCGATCTATTTCTTTGCAACTTCTCGATGGATTGAAATTAAAGTTTTTGGGAAACATCAATACTGAGACGAGATGCCCATTTCGTCATCTTGTTCCGGTCAGACTGTTTAACACAGAGTTATTGCCCTTTGATAACTTATACCTTATGCAAATAGAGCATAATTTGTTTCCACACTATTTCTCTGCAACTACTGGATGGATTTTAATGAAACTTTCTGGGAACCATTGATACCAAGAGGAGACGCACATATTGTCATCTTGTTTCAGTCAGACTGTTTAACACAGAGTTATGGCCCTTTGATAAGTTATGCATTTTGCTTGTAGAGCAGTATTTGTTTCCTTGCTATTTCTCAGCAGGAATCTATGGAAACCATCAATACCAAGACAAGATGCCCATATTGTTGTCTTGTTCTGGTCTGACCATTTAACACAGTTATGGCCCTTTGAAAAGTTATGCACTATGCATATAGTGTGGTATTCGTTTATATGCTACTTCTATGCAACTTCTGCATGGATTTTTTTTTTAAATACAGCACTATACTTTTACTACTGCATTCTTCATTTCAACAACTTGAAGACTTTTTGTCTCATTTTTATATTCTGGTGAGCTGCCCAACCCTTTTCACCATCTGAAGTTTTTTTTCACCTTTTTTGCCATCCATGATAAATATCTAAATAAAGCCCTATGACTTCAGCTGTTGTGTTAGTAATAACCAGTACTCGGCGGGGGATATAAATTCAACGAATTTGCTTGTTGTAATGAAACTTAACATTATAAATATATTATAGTGTCACACTTTGGTCTTGCACATTGACAAAGTTGACTACATTATTTCCATAAAGGTTTCAGTACAGAGATTATGTAACTTGGCTAAGGTATAGTATAAGTACTTTTTCATTAAATACTAGCTTATCAATGTTCAATCACAAATAGTTATCATTTAGGGAAAAAGAAAACATCTTCATTTTTTAAACTCAAGCTATCACCTAATTTCCAGAACAATCACTGCTGTAGAAAACAAGTCAGGTACTGGAGAAGTGCACACACCACCTAATTTACAGCTGAATCAGGAACTAGAACAAGCAAGGTAGTTAATTTAACCCTTTACTACATGTACGGTGCCTTTTTACACTTGTGCAACCAAATGTAGATCAATATCAGCTGGCATATCTATGCTGCCTGCTTAGTATCTGCACTGTTGGCTTTATGGTAAGAAATAACCTAAAATATCAAAAAGCCAACAGAGCAGATCCTGATAAGACAACACTCATGTGCCAGCTGATGTGGATCTACACTGTTTGCCAATCACATAAGTGAATATTTATATGAAGGAAAGGGTTCAAACCAATATGTATCGTTCAGAATATAGATAATTTACATCAAAGGACGACTTACATTTATATGGATATTTAGGTATTAAAGAGGCATATATTCAAAGTTTCAGGATGAAAATATAAAATGTTTTCAAATATCAAAATTTATAAAATGAATTTTTGGAGAATTGTTTACCTAGTAAATGTGATTTGATATTCTTAACCTGTCAGCATCAACTTTAAACAATTATTCAAGACTGTTGGTTAAGTTGTCCTACATTCATTTTGATTAAATTGCATCAAAAGATCACACATTTCTCTTTGCATTTGGTTATGTTTTGCACTTTTTAACTTATTATGCCCCGAAGGGTGGCATTTAGTAATCGCACCCTCCGTCCGTCGGTCCATCTCTCTGTAATGTCACGCAAAATCTTGTCCTCGCTTCTTCTCCGAAACTGCTGGAGGGATTTCATTGAAACTAGGAGTGTTTGTCACCAAGCCTATTTGTGCATCTCGTCAGGAATTTCTGCTCGGATTATTTTTGGCAGAGTTATTGGCCTTTTCATTTTTTAACTAACCCTAACCCTAAGGTCTTTAACCCTAATCCTAATCCTAACCCTAACTTTTATAATAAAATTTTGTCCATGGTTTATCTTCAAAACCGCTTGAGGGATTTCATTGAAACTTCACATGAATGTTTATCACCAAGCCTAGTTGTGCATGTTATCAGGAGATTCTGCTCAAATTATTTTTGCTAGAGTTATGGGCCCTTTGTCATTTTCTACTATAACTTCTATATTACAATCTTGTCCACTCTTAATCTCCAGAACCTCTTGTCAGATTTCATTTAAATTTCACAGGAATTCTTGTCACCAAGCCTAGTTGTTCATAACTTAAGGAGTGTCCGCTTGAATTGTTTTGCCAAGTTATGGGCCCTTAGTCATTTGTACTATAACTTCTTTATAAAAACATTGTCCACACTCCATCTCCTTTTGGAGTATTTCATTGAAATTTCACAGGAATGTTTGACCCTTGTCTAGTTGTGCAAATCTTAAGCATTTTCCGCTTGGATAACTTTAGGCAGAGTTATTGGCCCTTACCCATTTGGTTTGCTTCTATATTTTGTGAGGGATTTACTTCAAACTTCAAATATAATTATGTTCCTTATCATTACTCACATATTTCATTTTCATTACCCACATCATATGTGGTAAGGTCCATAACTCTAATAATCATATTTCTAGGATGATCTCCCCCTTCATCTTAAAATTTTCTTTAAAAAATTGTAATATTTATATCACTTGTTTGTAACTCGAGATATTTACTACAAACTTTAAACAAATGATCCTTTTCATCTTTCACATTATATGCATGCAGTATGCTTCATCTCTTCCACAGGCATACTTTTTATTACATATGTATACCAATTTCATTTCAAAGCTGCATTTCAGGGGGTATATGTCAATATCAAGTGACAGCTCTTGTTTGTTAGATCATTAACCATCCCCTCTTTTTTTGTGAAACCCTTTTTCAGATAGCATGTTTGGAAAACTGACCAGTATGCCCTTGGTTCTAGTGATTGAACCATCCATCCTAAAGCACATCAGTCTGTCCGCTTACCTTTTTTGGCAAGTTGGATATTTTGCAATTTCTACCAAGAACATTGGCATGAAAGTTTACACACTTACTAAACACTTCACAGGTCAAGATCCTGACAAGTAACTATGTTCCTTTTTCTGGGATGATCTCCCCATTTTTTACTTAGAGAAATGGTTAACCTGTTTCGGCAAGTTGAATATTTTGCAATTTCTGCACAGAAAATTGGCATGAAAGTTTACACACTTATTAAACATGACCCAGACAAGTTACATAACTCCAC
Organism: Corbicula japonica; assembly: GCA_038501625.1. Taxonomy (NCBI): domain Eukaryota; kingdom Metazoa; phylum Mollusca; class Bivalvia; order Venerida; family Cyrenidae; genus Corbicula; species Corbicula japonica. The sequence continues at coordinate 77,213 of JAZAYU010000032.1, read as the reverse complement.
CTACCGTATTGTTACGGTCCGGCTGTTGGGCAGGGCCAGGTACGGATTCTGTTATCCGTCTAGAGGCTGAAGACAACCTCTACACTTTTTCTGACTCTTGGAGGCCTTTCTAACAGGGTTTGAAAACCGGGTTCTCTGGGTCTGAGCCAGTAACTGGCAAGGATGAAATACCCTTTCGCTATACGCAGACTTGGGAAAACTGTTATAAATGGCCGAAATTGAGCTCCAACTAAACTACTGTAGTAATATTTTGTTATTTCCTATCTACAAATCTAAAATAGCCAGCTTCAGTTAAATGAATTTTATTTTCAATATACAGTACCTCAACAGTTGTTAATTATTCTGATAATTCACCAAAATAAATATCAAACAAAATATTGAAATTGACAATATGTTAAATTCTGTTGCCAGTCTATTACAAATAACAAGGCTAGGAGCTAGTCTACATAAGAAATGCTTAAAACCTGCTAAAAAGCATGCAAATACAATACTGAAGTCAAAAGACTTTAATGGATAACTTTTAAACACTCGGCCTTTACTAAACTAATACATGTAATAATTAATATGCTATGAAAATCTTTAACAAATTTGTATTCAACCTTTAAATAAATGAAATTCTGTCTGCTAAAATTACTAATAGTCAAGTGTTTAATAATAATTTTGAACCTTGTTTGAATCTTGTACGAAAAAATGAATGATGACAATTTTGGAATTTTGGTGTGTTGGAGCTCCAGAATGAAGAAAAACTGGGTTTATATACCCCAGATGTACGCACTTAAAATTTGCGGTACACTTTAGAAAAATGCGTACACAAACAAAAAGTGTGTGCAAATGCGCACAGTTTAACGCTGCGCACAAGATTCAACCAAGTGCGCGTTACAAACTTACAAAGTTTACAGAAAATCTTACATGAAACTTTCACTAATGTACATATCAATCGAAAGAGAAAACAATAAAGCAAATGACTGGCACCTCCGATTTCCTTTATGATGGATAGTAAGACAGAAAATTACAGCCAAAGTTTTATGACATTTGTATATGCTGCTGAAACTGTTTACATATCCTAGGCAACCGCCCATGATGCAATGCAACAAAATGGCCGCCTCCATGCCTGATACACGAAATGTTAAAGATAAAATGACAGTTTACATTCAGGATAACGGCTTAAAATAGTTAAAATGTATCAATTTGGAGACTAATAAACCTGGATTAATGATTCCATACGACAAATAAAAGTAAGATAATCTATTAATAATGCATTTTGACTAAAATCGGACCAAAACACAGACTATGTACATGTCAGTCATGCATATCACTACAATACCCCCCACTTAAATTGTCAAAGTTCCAACTGACAAAATTAATAAAGTTAGGCACTAATATTCAAGTTACTGTATAATAGTCTTAACAAGTTACCATTTAAAGGCACATTCAATAAGTCATATGAACCACCTTAAATCATTTTAATAAGGCAAGTCACCTTAATATTAGGCACACATATTTTATGATTTTGTATAAGAGAGCAAGTTAAGTGAACAGTCTTACCAAGCTAAACCTTTCAAAGTGCGACAAGAATCACCTTTAACAAGTTAAAAAAACACATTACCTTAATGTAAAGCAAACATTAAATTTCTGGATAGCAATATACATAAACAGTTCTCTGTTGTCAACATTAAAATTAATATAAGATCAGTACTGTCACTGTTCAAGTAGGAACCACTTCATATCTTTAACTTTAAAACAAAAATATCTTTTATTGTCACTATCACTCTTTCACAATCCATCTATTAGTGTCACTCCAAGTCTATGAATTATAAAACTTCTAAATAACACTGCTTGAAATTTCCATTTGTTTAAAGTCACATATTGTAGTGGTAATGCACAATTCCTTCAGTTTTATATTTAATTTAGCAATTCGAAAGTTCCATAATTATTCACTGTCAACTTGCTTGCTTTAGAACATTATCCTTGCTGTTTTTCTTTTTCCTATCGTCTCTCCTACAATCGTCTGTCTTTCTATCTTCTCTTCTATTATCCTTCTTACTTTCTTCTCATCCGCTTACCGTCTTCTTACTGCCTTCTCTTCTGCTATCTTTCTTACTTTCTCCTCTTCTGCTAGCCTTCTTACTTGCTTCTCTTCTACTATCCTCTTTCTCTCTGTCTTCTCTTCTTTTATCCTCCTGACTTTCTTCTCATCCGCTAACCTTCTTCTTACTGCCTTCCTCTCTGCTATCCGTACTTTCTTTTCTACCGCAAGCCTTCTTACTTTCTTCTCTTCTGCTATCCTCTTTCTTTCTGTCTTTTCGTTTGCTAACCTTCTTACCATTTTTTCTTCTGCTAACCTTCTAACTTTCTTCTCTCCCGCTAACTTTCTTTTTGCTGTCTTCTCTTCAGCTACATTTTTCCTTCTTTCTTCTTTCCAGACATTCCTACTTATTCTCTGGCGCTATACTCCAACCTGGCCTTCTTCGTTAGTCTGTTGATATCGACTAAATTGGAGGCCATCTCCAACATGTGTCTGCTTGCAAAACTCTCTGTCAACTCAATTGAAAGACTTGGGTTGGGGTCTAAGTCGTCTTCCTTCATCTTTTCTACAAAAACATCCACCCAAGCTTCCGAGTTTCCAGGGGTAACAACATCCCCTACAACAATTTTTCTGGACATCTGTGTGCCTCCAATTCTAATACAGGGAATTTCTATGCCACCTAAAACTATTTTGTTCCTGCTTAACAAAATATCAGCTGGCCCGCTTTTACTGTCAGTCAAGACGTCCAACCCCAAAAGAGCGTCATCCTCTATCTGAGCTACTATAGCCTCCTTGATGACCTCCAGTGTTCCCAGTCTTAACCTGAACAAAGCCTTTCCCATCTCTTCAATTGGAGCACCACCAGCCCCTCTAAGACATACTCCCTTTTGAAGCTGTGGTCGGTTACTGTTCTCAATTCCTTTGTAGACACGTGATGAGATTACAGTTCTAGATGCACCAGTATCTGCAGAAAAGAGAACCGGTTTGCCTTCTACACTTCCCTCTATGTATAACCCATCGCAAAGCCGGCTCATCCTCACTTCACTGACCTCTGACTGGCTGCATCCTTCCCCAGTGTTTGTAAAATTTGACTTTTGGCCCTCATCCTTCTGATTCTCTAGTTGGACCTCCCTCTGGACCCGAGGAATGGTCCCCTGGAGTTCAAAGGCTCATTTCCGATAGGGTTTCTCTTAGCAGCTTCGTCAGGTTTGTCATCAAGGTTACCATGTCCATGTTTTGCTTGGTCCCTCTTTTCAGGACAGTTTCTAGCGTAATGCCCTTGCTTTTGGCAGTTGTAACACTGCACTGACTGCTGCCTGTTCGCTGTGCCTCGCTCTCTGTTAGTGTTGGTAGATCGTTCGAGCTTCTCCAGCCGGTCAAGTATCTGTTTCAATACCGTTTCTTGACTGTTCCCCACGTCTGAATTTCCTTTTGGATCGGTCTCCTTGGTTTCAGATTGTGTTTGTTTTCTGGCAGGTACACGGCGGGTACTATCAGTTTCATTATTCTCATCATCAAGGTAGTCATCATTGTAAGTCTCTGTTGTCCTTCTCGCCCCTTTCCTCTTGTCATCAGTGTATTTCCTGGTTTGTACATAGTTAACTACGTGAAATACTGCTTCGTCGATGTTGGCCTGTTTTTTATGAAACTCTACTTCAAAACGCGCTTCTTCATCTCTCATGCCATCTAGAAAGCGGCGTACCAAGTCCTCATCCCGAGTGCGTCTATCACGGTACCCATGTGCCTTGTCGTATAGCATTTTTAACTCTGCTGCATATTCTTCAGCTGTTTCTCCTGCCCTTTGGTTTCTACGGCTAAATTTCACCGCAAACGATCTGCTAGTTTCTATTATCCTAAACCGATTATTGAGTTCTTTCACTAACTCCCTGTAATCTTGGGGTATGTCTGGAGGCAGCTGGTTGAAAACGAACTGTGCAGCTACGCCTTCTAAACGTGGTAACAAGTAATCCAGCTTATCATCTTCGCTCCAATGATATCGTCCGGCAATAGCCTCAAACCGGGAGATCCAGACCCTCCAGTCTTCTTTTCCCGAAAAATTAGGTATCTTCATATGATCTGCCGTAAAGTGCGGCCTAGAGGATGGATGATTACGTCTTGGATCGACTGGGTTATTGTATCTTTGTCTGATCTGCGAGTCCTGTTCCCTTTCTGCATCTATGTATTCATAATTATTAAAATTATGGTCAAACTGTCCCCAATTTGAAGGCCTGTATTGGTCCCCTCGCCTTATAAGGTGGTGATATTCGTCATACCCGTAACCCCCTCCGTCAGCCCTAGGCCTGTTATATGTCATCTGCTCTGACGTACTGGTGCTCCTTGGCTCACGCCGGTTAACGCCGGTCGGTAAGGCTTCCTTGAGGTTCTTAAGCTCTATTACAACTTCCTTTAAAATTCCGGCCATGCTATTTACCATGTTATTGTGGCTCTCGCTGGCGAGATTTCCGTTCGATATAGCTGTGTTTACAGCATTGTCTCGGTGTGCTATTGAGCACCTTGATGATACCGACACTCTGTCGTCGTTAATCTCCTCGTGACACTCTAAATCTCTCCCTACTATTGTTTGTTCACTATCTTCCACGCTAGCAACACCTCCGCGGTTAAAATAGATAACACCGTCGCTGTCTACCGAATCACGCCTCTCCATCGCTGTTTTCAAGGTTTGTATCACAGGATCCTTCCCAGGTATAGTTTTCAGAAGGATCCCACTTCTGACACCACAAAACTGTTACGGTCCGGCTGTTGGGCAGGGCCAGGTACGGATTCTGTTATCCGTCTAGATGCCGAAGACAACCTCTACACTTTTTCTGACTCTTGGAGGCCTTTCTAACAGGGTTTGAAAACCGGGTTCTCTGGGTCTGAGCCAGTAACTGGCAAGGATGAAATACCCTTTTGCTATACGCAGACTTGGGAAAACTGTTATAAATGGCCGAAATTGAGCTCCAACTAAACTACTGTAGTAATATTTTGTTATTTCCTATCTACAAATCTAAAATAGCCAGCTTCAGTTATATGAATTTTATTTTCAATATACAGTACCTCAACAGTTGTTAATTATTCTGATAATTCACCAAAATAAATATCAAACAAAATATTGAAATTGACAATATGTTAAATTCTGTTGCCAGTCTATTACAAATAACAAGGCTAGTAGCTAGTCTACATAAGAAATGCTTAAAACCTGCTAAAAAGCATGCAAATACAATACTGAAGTCAAAAGACTTTAATGGATAACTTTTAAACACTCGGCCTTTACTAAGCTAATACATGTAATAATTAATATGCTATGAAAATCTTTAACAAATTTGTATTCAACCTTTAAATAAATGAAATTCTGTCTGCTAAAATTACTAATAGTCAATTGTTTAATAATAATATTGAACCTTGTTTGAATCTTGTACGAAAAAATGAATGATGACAATTTTGGAATTTTGGTGTGTTGGAGCTCCAGAATGAAGAAAAACTGGGTTTATATACCCCAGATGTACGCACTTAAAATTTGCGGTACACTTTAGAAAAATGCGTACACAAACAAAAAGTGTGTGCAAATGCGCACAGTTTAACGCTGCGCACAAGATTCAACCAAGTGCGCGTTACAAACTTACAAAGTTTACAGAAAATCTTACATGAAACTTTCACTAATGTACATATCAATCGAAAGAGAAAACAATAAAGCAAATGACTGGCACCTCCGATTTCCTTTATGATGGATAGTAAGACAGAAAATTACAGCCAAAGTTTCATGACATTTGTATATGCTGCTGAAACTGTTTACATATCCTAGGCAACCGCCCATGATGCAATGCAACAAAATGGCCGCCTCCATGCCTGACAATGTATAAAACACAGTTCACGGTCCAAGACATGACCTGTGTACTTTGGCGCTAGGAACTCTGGGATAAGAACTACTTTTAGGCGGAGTTACGGCCCTGCCACACTGCATTTAAGAATCGGGGTTGCTTTATGTCATCAGCAGACGCTATAGGACATGGAAAATGCGTGAATTTTTATTTATTTTTAGCTCGACTATTCTAAGAATAGGGGAGCTATCCTACTCGCCCCGGTGTCGGCGTCGGCGTCCGTTAAACAAAAAATGCACTTTGGTCCATTACTTGAAAACTACTTATGATATCAACTCGAAACTTGGAATATATATTCACCATCAAATTCTACATCATTACCAACAAGACCCATAACTCTGCTTCCAATATTTTTCAAGTTATGCCCCTTTTTCACTTAAATTTTGCGTTAAGGTAAGACCTGTGTAATGAATACCTTTATCCAGAAGAGTATCCAAGGGAGGTAACTATAGTAGTAAATTAGCCAAACTCCCCGCAGTGGTTACTTCCCCTTACAGTTGCAAGAGGACAAGGGTTCAAATCCTACTGGAAGCTATTTTTTTTTTGTAAGCCTAGAGCTTAACTAATTGGCATATTTCTTTTTTTCCTGTGTAATTCTGTCATTGAATAAAAAATTCTCATGATTTAAACTAAAATAAGCAAAATAATCAAGATTAAAGGGGTTTTCGCTATCAGAATAGTGTTTATTCAAGTCATCAATTTGAAAATTTCTAAAACTGGACGGTAAACTTCTCTGAAATTTTGTTTAAATTTTGTTTAAGGTATATAGTTAAAAAATAGTAAAGTTTGGTATATTGCACCAATCAGGATTTTGCACAATTTTCATTAATTTAGTCTCGTGAAATATAAAAAAATGCATTTTTTAAATTTATTTAGTCAAAAAATGTCATTTTAAGATATATTATGTATTTATATATTATATCTTAAATTGGTTTAGTAAAATATAACATATTTTTGATACACTGTAAAAAATTAAGGTTGAATTTATCAATAACAAAAAATTTTGTCACCGATTAAAGAATTTGGATACTTTCACGTTTTTTCTCACTTTTTTAAATAAAAAAAGCTAAAAATCTCAAAAACTACACGGTGAAAATCATTAAAATTTTGCATACAAGTCAGTGGTATGAAGCAGTTGATGAAAATATAATCAGATGTTGGATTCTTAATAGTGCCCATTACACAGGTCTTACCTTAAGGAAAATATGCACTTTGGTCCATAACTTATAAACTACTTGAGATATCAACTTGAAACTTGGAATATATATTCACCATCAAATTCTACATCATTACCAACAAGACCCATAACTCTGCTGTCAATATATTTCAAGTTATGCCCCTTTTTCACTTAAATTTTGCGTTAAGGAAAATATGCACTTTGGTCCATAACTTATAAACTACTTGAGATATCAACTTGAAACTTGGAATATATATTCACCATCAAATTCTACATCATTACCAACAAGACCCATAACTCTGCTGTCAATATATTTCAAGTTATGCCCCTTTTTTCTTATATTTTGTGTCAAGCAAAATATGCATTTTGCCTCTAACTTTAAAACTAATTGAGATATTGCCTTGAAACTTGAAATATATTTTCACCATCAAAATCTACATCATAACCAACAAGACCCATAACCCTTCTTCCAATATTTTTCAAATTATGCCCCTTTTTCGCTTACATTTTGTGTTAAGCAAAATATACAGTCGGCCCTTAACTTCGTTATGAATGGAGGGATTTCAAAATAACTTGGCACAAATGTTCACCATGACAAGGCGGTGTGTCGCGTACAATACCCATGCCTGTAGGTCCAAAGTCAAGGTCACTGTTACTAAAAATAGAATTTTCTTGCAAAATCGTGTCCGCTCTGTAACTTTGTTATTTCTTATTGGGTTTTTAAATAACTTGGTATAATTGTTCACCATATCAAGACGGTGTGTCACGTACATGCCCAAGCCTGTATGTGAATGGTCAAGGTCACTGTTGCTAAAAATAGAATTTTCTTGTCTAGGCTGTTACTTTGTTATGAATGGAGGGATTTCAAAATATCTTGGCACAAATGTTCACCATGACAAGGCGGTGTGTCCGCACAATACCCATGCCTGTAGATCCAAGGTCAAGGTCACTGTTACTAAAAATAGAATTTTCTTGTCCAGGCTGTAACTTTGTTATGAATGGATGGATTTCAAAATAATTTGACACAAATGTTCACCATGACAGGGCGGTGTGTCACGTACCATGCCCATGCCTGTAGGTCAAAGGTCAAGGTCACTGTTACTAAAAATAGAATTATCTTGTCCTGGCTGTTACTTTGTTATAAATGGAGGGATTTTAAAATAACTTTGCACAAATGTTCATGAAAAGGCAGTGTGTCCGCACAATACCCAAGCCTGAAGGTCCAAGGTCAAGGTCACTGTTACCAAAAATAGAATTTTCTTGTCCAGGCTGTAACTTCATTATAAATGGAGGGATTTCAAAAAAACTTGACACAAATGTTCACCATGAAAGGGCAGTGTATCGCGTATTATTCCCATCATTGCACTTGAGTGTCTGAAAATGATGCATAGCGGGGCATCCGTGTCCTATGGACACATTTCTAGTTTCACTTATATTTTCACTTAAGTGCACTTCATCGATAACTTTGCAAATACTTAAAGTATCAACTTCAAACTACCATTATATTTTCATTTCAGTTCTTTTTCTGTAACATTACTGAAGTGATTGATATTTGACTAAAAGTAAATGTCTCTAATAAAAAATTACTAACAAGTTTTCTAACAAATTCAGAAATATTTCATAGTTATTCCCCTATTCAGTTTAATATTTATGGTACATTTAGGAATTATTTCTGTTATTTGAAAAGAATTTCTCCCGTACCATTCACTTGTAAATATTTTTCCTGATTGCACATGAATGTATGGCCATAGTTGTTATTGTTTTAATCTTCAAATTGCATTTGTTTCAAATGATTCGAATAGTCGAGCATGCTGTCTCCTCTGACAGCTCTTGTTTACAATTAAAGTAGGAAAAGCGTCAACAACACTAAACTTGTTTCGTTTTAAATCTTTATACAACTAAAGCCTCCTATAGTTAATCAATATCGCCCATTTTAAGTTTCGATGAAAGCGGCCATCACTCGGATTTTTAAACACCATCCTTTACAGGCACGCTGACCTCATAACTTTCATTTTGACGTCATAATTTTCCTTTTGACGTCATAACTTTCATTTGCAATTTTGTGGCAAAAGATTTAGACAACATTTTCCATCAATTTGAGTTTAATTGTGAAAAAATGTGTTACTCTATTATCATTACACTTACATATAGTTATCGAAAAAAGACAGAAATTGCAAGATAAATTACACACTACATTGCATGCCTTTTTACACAGTCGCGTAGTAATTTAGCAAAAAACTGCAAGTTATGCGTCAAACCATACAGATCATTCTTGATCTGGGTTTTATACATTGCCATGCCTGATACACGAAATGTTAAAGATAAAATGACAGTTTACATTCAGGATAACGGCTTAAAATAGTTAAAATGTATCAATTTGGAGACTAATAAACCTGGATTAATGATTCCATACGACAAATAAAAGTAAGATAATCTATTAATATGAACTAAGGCACTGCCTCAATGCGGGCTCTAGATTTTAGAATCCCTGGTCTGTAATTATCTAACAATATAATAGATTGTACTGCGCTTTGCAAGAGTGATTGAGAAATTAAATAATAATATCAATTATCAGTTTGGAATTTTTAACAAATTAGGCATTTTGCCTTGTATGTTAGTCGATATCACAATTTGACAGTCAAAATAACGTTTGAGAACTTCCCTGCTCTGTTTCAATTGCAGTGACGTCACACGTTACCTCACAAAATGGAGATCAATACAGTAACTGTAAACATTGGCAGCATGCCATATGAAATTTAAATTTTGCGATTGTAAGCTGGATATTGGTTTGAAAAAAAAATCCAGGAATTCGCAGCACAGGACTTTTTTGTATTTCACAAAACAGGTAGACTCTATCAGTTTTAAGATTTGTTAATAATCGCCTCTTTTAGGTTGTCACAAATGAGCTGGGTCAAACTAAAATAATATTTTGACATTATGGTGTGGAATACTATTGAGAATATTAAGAAATCTATATGAAAAAGTCACCATCTTCTGGAATATCATGAACAGCAAAATTCTCATTGTTTATGTGCAAAAATCTTTTGTTCAGTTGTTTTGCCAACACTACCTTTTTGTATTTTGCCTTATTTGGCCACCTCAGTCTGAGGAAAATGATATTATTGATTATTATTAAAATTGTCAAAGTTCTAGTTCAGTTGTTTGTCTTACATTCCCGATAACATTAGAAATCATGTCAGACCGACCCAAATTTTTAACAGTCAGGTCCTTCGGTCTGGCAACTTTCGTGACGTCTTTTATTTTATCGAATAAATCAAACTTTTGTGATGAGGACTTCGGCATGGGGTGAATCGTTTTAGGGCGAATCGCCTATTCATGTAAACAAAATGCTTATGCACTGCAGAACCGAAAGTGAAAAACAATGGGTTGACGTTTCGCATATTTTTGACAAACACATGTACAAAACATAATGAAATCTACCTTTCAAAGAGATCTGTCTTGAAGCCTGAATCGCTGAAAGTTAACTGGCGCGGACGCAAAGGTTGATGGTGTTTTGACAGCCTCGGTCTGATTTGACAGTCGCGCGACAGTTCTCCGCGTTACTTCATATGTATATTTTTATTTTAAAAAAAACAAAACCTATGAAAATGATTGTATATTTTGTGTTACAAATGCATTATGTTGACTTTTCTTCTTATTAAAAATAAGAATAAAAATAAATTATTGAATAAAAATTTGGTACTCTTAAGCCTAATGACGGTGAAGAGTGTATCCGTGAGATTTGCAAAACCATGGAGGAACAATCGGAACGCTTCGGATTAAAATTTTTTTAAAGCGATGGTAGTTGGGCATAACATATACGCACATTACCGTAAAAGCTCGCTCGCTAGAGCTCGCATAATAATGCATTTTGACTAAAATCGGACCAAAACACAGACTATGTACATGTCAGTCATGCATATCACTACAGTATTTCTGGGATTATTCTCTATTTTGTATATAGAGAAATGGTTAACCTGTTTCGGCAAGTTGGATATTTTGCAATTTCTGCACAGAGAATTGGCATGATAGTTTATACACTTACTAAACATGACCCAGAAAAGTTACATAACTCCACCTACCGTATTTCTGGGGTTATCTCTCCATTTTGTACTTAGAGAAATGGTTAACCTGTTTTGGCAAGTTGGATATTTTGCAATTTCTGCAGAGAGAATTGGCATGAAAGTTTACACACTTACTAAACATGACCCAAACAAGTTACATAACTCCACCTACCTTATTTCTGGGTTATCTCCCCATTTTGTACTTAGAGAAATGTTAAACTTTTCGGCAATTTGGCTATTTTGCAATACAAAGAGAATTGGCATAAAAATTTATACACTTACTAAACATGACCCAGACAAGTTACATAACTCCACCTATCTTATTTCTGGGGTTATCTCCCCATTTTGTACTTATAGAAATGTTTAACCTTTTCGGCAATTTGGCTATTTTGCAATTTCTACAAAGAGAAATGGCATGAAAGTTACATACTTACTTAACAGTTCACAGGTCATGACTCTAACAAGTTATATAACTCCATCTACCCTATTTCTAGGTTTTTCTCCCCATTTTATACTTAAGAGTTCTGGTTAACCTGTTTCGGAGGTTTGCCCTTAAAGAAATGGTTATGTTTTGGCAAGTAGGATATTTCTCAATTTCAGTTGCCAGTGTTTCTACTTAATTTTGTTTTGAATAATCTGTACTTTTAAATAATCTTAGATTATAGGTTACTTTACTTGATTTTTATACATGTAGGTTACTTTACTTGATTTTTATGTTAAATTCTTTTCATATACAGGTTCTGGTACCAGAAAGTTATTTCCCTTATTTAGAACTAACTTGTGATTTTAGTTGCTGTTATGACACAGTGCTATCATTTTTAATTTGTATCATGACAAACTTTACTACCAGGGGCATATTGTTTTCCAAGCAATTTAATTTCTAGAAATGACTTATGTCACCATCCTTTAATAACATAGACTGCCGTCCATGATTCTTTCATTCTGATAGCCTAGCAACTCTTGAAAATATGTTGTTACATTGACCTCAAAATTAATATTCAGTTTGCAAATTAGATTAACTGCTTTTAAGATTTGTAATTAAATTTGACATGAGATTTTATGTCCAATAACTTCAGTTATCATCTTTTGGTAATTTAAGATAATGTTTATATTGTTTCAATGGAACTGTCTTATATCAGGCAAAAGCTCCAGTCAGAGTATGACAGTATGAAGGTTAAGTTTGAAGCTAGAGGAAAAGAGTTAGAAGAGAAAGAGGAACAAATAAAACAATTGGATGCACAGTTTAAGAAGGCAAATGAAGAAAAACAAGAAGCTGAAAAGGATGCTGAAGAAGCAGTTGAAAGGTAAAGCCTCTTTCTCACAATTGAAATTTTTTCTTAATATTGTGGACATGAAATCTTGTGAAATCTTGTTATTTGTGTTATTGTTCCGTATTGAAACAGCTGTAACATCTTATTAGTTTCTTAGTCAGAAATAACCTAATAAATGAAAAAGCGAACAGTGCACATCCTGATCAGAAAGCACTGATGTTCTGGCTGATCTGGATATACACTGTTTGCCCTAGGAATAAAAGGTGTATCTATCAAATAAATGGTTAGTCATCAGACTGAAAAATGTCTATTTATAAGGTGATATTACCCTTATTGCTTTATACCATGCATTGTATGATACTAAGGGGATATAATTTCTGTCAGTCTTTTGGTTGAGTCTTAAAACCAAGGTCCGGTGTAGTTGTGCTGTACACTGGGAATTGAATTTGAGAGTTCTCTGTATGTTTTATTATCCTCCAAAAATCAAAATGACTTACACTCTTATGGGCGCATTTATACTGTCTGAATAGATGTTGCATCTACTGTCAACAAATAAAATTAAGGAGAAATTTCTTAGATGGTAGTCAGCCAAGATTAAGGTTTGTTTAACCTGATCCTCTATTTCTGGGTTGTTTATGCCCTAAGAAGTGGGACCCGGAGTTGAACTTATCGGATTGTCTGTACATCCATATGTTTGTCCTTCCGTATGTCTTCCAAATCTTGTGGCATCAACTCCTCATTAACTATCAGGTGGATTTCTTTTAAACTTGCACAGATGATCAAGCAGAATATGTAGATGATCTTAAAGAAAAGATTTTTCATGCAGCCATTTTTACCAGACTAATGGCCCTTTGTTAATCTCAGTAATGAAGTCTTTTGGCATGAACTCCCCATTAACTATCAGATGATCAAGCAGAATGTGTACTTAGATAGTAAAGAAAAGACTTTTTTCCTGCGGCCATTTTTACCAGTCTTATGGCTCTTTGTTAATTTCAGTAATGAAATCTTGTGGCATCAACTCCTCATTAAATATCAGGCAGATTTCTTTCAAACTTGCTCTAATGATCCAGCAGGATGTGTAGATGATTGTAAAGAAAAGTCTTTTTTCCTGCGGCCATTTTTACCAGACTTTGTTAATTTCAGTAATGAAATCTTGTGGCATTAACTACTAATTAATTATCAGGTGGATTTCTTTCAAATTTGCTAATTTTATCAAGCAATATGTGTAGATGATTATAAAGAAAACATCTTTAACTGTGGCCATTGTTACCAGACTCAAGGCCCTTTCACACATAAAATTTTGTGGCATCAAATCCACATTTTCTATTTGGCTGAATTCTTTCAAACTTGCACAGATTTTGTGGCTCTGACACCTCATTTACTAGTCATGATCACCACATATTGTCTATACCTCATACACAATTTTATTACAAATGTTGTTGCATCAGCAGGGCATCAGTGTCCTGAGGACACAATCTAGTTTTGCTAGGGCCATCCAATTGTTCTGTCCATTCAGAAAATCTTGATCCAGCAATAGCACAACAAGTAGTGGAGCAACCATCATGAAACTTGATATTTGGTTGAAGGGCTTGATTTCTCCTCTTTTTCCATCGCAATTCACCAAAGTTCGATTGAAACATTGAATAATAATTTAATAAATATTACTAAATATAATACAATAAATATGATAACATTATGTACCATTTCACTCAAAAGACTTAAAACCTTTAGGGGACTATTATATTTCTAACGTTGCACAGCAACTTGTTAAATAATGTTATTCACTTGTTTTGTTCTTTATTACAATCTAAAAAAGACATTGCAATTTTAAGAAATCAAATTTTCAAGAGTGTGAAAGGGAATATATTCATGCATATTTATATAGTTCACGTTGAAAGCATGTCTGTGAAAATGACAGTTCTTATTTTATCTTTGTGAATATTCAAGAGCATAAATGTGTCACATTTATTTCAGACTAACTTCACACAAAAAAGAATGCGAGAAGCATTTAAAAGAACTAGCTAGTAAAATTGCAATGATAACAAATATGGAGCACACATTAAATGAGTATGCTGGAAATGAAAACTTATTTAAGCAGGAGATTCACATATTGGGTAGTGAGATTGACAAACTTCAGAAGGAAAGACATCAGCAAGAAAAAAATGAAAAGGGACTTCTTAGAGAAATTGAATCACTGAAAACAAGAAGTGCTGAAGATAAGAGAAAGTACGATGAAAGCATCCAAACACTGATTCGTGAAAGAGATGATATCAGAGACAGGTACGAGCAAAACATCACAATTAAAACTGATTTTAAAAAAACAACTCTTTTTAGTGGGTTTTATTTAATTCCTCAACATTTAGGAATACATTTAGTTAAGTGTACCTGGCTGTGAGATACTGTAATATTTGTGAACAAAGTCCTTGCTTGCACTTCATGGTTTTTAATGTTTTCGGTCTGAACACTCTTATTTAAAGTTGAACAATATTTCATATTGATTATAAAAGTTTACATTTTGATCATCATAACTTATTTACCGTGTGGAAAAAAAGGACATATATTAGTATCGGAACACCTTTTGTTGGCAGTGAACAGCCATCATCCACAAAAAGTCTCAGTTCTCTGAGTATTTCTTATCAAATCTTATCAGACTTGATCCAGATGTTTGCCGTACTATCTTGACAAGTTCAGTAATCAGCCAGATTGCCCTCAGTAACTCTGGAGTTCATAGCCCTTAAATTACTTATTTTTTACCAAATTTGTACTGTCTGCTCTTTAACTTGGAAACCCATGATTTAATCATAATCAAACTTGGGCCAAATCCTTATGAATATAATATCTTGGCCAGATTTAATTACTGGTGAGTGATTTAGGTTTTGAAGTAGTGGGAACCCAAATTAAAACAATATTCTTTATTGGAGGTAGGGTGGTGGGTTGGCAGGGGGATAGATGTAAGTGATGGATATACCCCAAAGGCAATTTACAATGTCCTCTTTCTAAATTTGCATCAACAAGGTGGGTTGAGGTACTCCCCCTCAAGTTCGATTTCTTTTAACTTCTTATTATATATCTCAGTTTTGTTCAGAAACAATACACTTGCCACTCACAATGTCTGTTCTGATGGACATATTTTTGGGCAGTATGGCAAGCTTGTTAAGTGCATATTTAAAATGGTATCAATTGAATTCTTTGCAGGTTCAGTAAAGTTGCTGGTGAAAAGTTATCCAATCAAAATTCAGACATAGCAGATCTAAGTGACCCAAACAGAGCTATGAAACTGGCAGAAAAGTATGGACAGCTCTATGATGATGAATGGACCAATGCCTTTGAAGCACTGACTGACTCGGATAAGAAAATTTGTTTGCCGCAAAAAGATGCTATTGATATGCTATTGAATCTTTTGAAGGTAATTCTTGGCTTTTTGCGAACAAAGGTTATTTATACTTTATGTTATTACTTTTTATGCCCCCCACAAAATGGGAGGCATTTAGAGTTGCACTTATCTGTAGGTACATTGGTCTGTATGTACATCCCCAAAATCTTGTGGCATCCTCATTAACTATCAGGCAGATTTCTTTTAAACTTGCACAGATCATTAACAGGATATGTAAATGATAATAAAGAAAGGATTTTTTCCTGTGACCTTTTTTCCAGATTTATGGCCCTTTGTTACTTATGTTGTAGTAGCAGTGGGGGCATCAGTGTCTGAGGACACATTCTAGTTCTAAATTGATTAATCTTTAATTAAATTGATTTCATTGATTATTAAAAATAATTCACATTAAACTCGCACAAATGATCACTTAAGTATAACAATGTGTCCTAAGTATAAACCTTTGTAATACCATGTATCTTGAAGGTCTAGATCACTGTTATAACTGGACTATTTGAATAAAAGAGGAGATTCTACTCACCCCAGCATCGGCATATTTGTTTATGTGTTTTATGCACTACAACTTGGTTCACAACTTTGAAACTATGTAAGATAGCAACTTCAAACTTGGAATGTGTTTTCAGAATTGCATTCTACATCAATACCGATAAGACCCATAACTCAACAACAAATTCTTGCCATGTTGTGATTAGAATTTGCATTAAAGTTTTTATCCACTTGGTTCATAACATTAAAATTACTTAAGATGTCAAATTAAATCAAGGAATATATATTTACCATGATATTAAAAATCTACATCATAACCAACAAAACCAGTTACTTAACTACTCGTACAAAACACTTTTTTAAATTATGCCCCTTTTTTCACTTAAAGATGTGTGAAAGTTTTATGCACTAAGCCTATAACTTAGACATCAGACTTGAAATAAATTACCACCGTCATTTCCATTAAGATCTGTAACAGCTTCAAATTTATTATCAATTATGATTCCTTTACACATAAAGTTTTCTTGATGTCATTTACATTTTTGATTTTGTACTATATGTTTGAACATCAAATTTTATTGGGATACCACACACTCCCATTTTAACCAGGTTGTTGAAAAAAAACAATAGGTTATTAGAATAGTGTTCGTTGTTGGGCGGGCGGGCGGTTGGGCATCAAACTGGCAAATAACTTGAGTTCCGTTCATGTTATTGATATGAAACTTGGTGTATAGTAAGAACGGGTGGAGGGCTCACTTGGGATTGCTTTTGGGGTCGGTCCATCAAAGGTCAAGGTCACCGTTACTTAAAATAGAAATTTGGTTTCGGGCAATTAACTTGAGTTCACTTCATGGTATTGACAAGAAACTTGGTGTATAGTAAGAACAAATGAAAGGCTCGCTTGGTAATGCTTTTGGGGTCGGTCCGTGAAAGGTCAAAGTCACAGTTACTAAAAATAGAAATGTGGTTTCGGGCGATTAACTTGAGTTCGGTCTATCGTACCGACATGACACTGTTACTTAAAATAGAAATTTGGTTTCAGGAAAATAACTTTAGTTCGGTTCATTGAATTGGCATGAAACTTGGTGTATAGTAAGATTGTGTGGAATGCTCACTTGGGATTGCTGATGGTGTCGGTCCATCAAGAGTTCAGTTTATCGTATTGACATGAAACTTGGCATGTATTAAGAACGTGTGGAGAGCTTGTTTGGGATTGCTGATGGCAGGGTTTGCACAGATCTGGAAAAGTCATGGAAAACGAGTATTGTCTGGAAAATTCATGGAATCTTGATTATTTGGATTTTATAGTGAAAAATCATAGAATATTTAAAAATTGTCATGGAAAGTTGAAAAGTACAGTTTGTGCATGCAATCTGAATCACTAAAATTGGCTAGCATAGTATTAAAAAGTCAAATTAAATTTTTGTTTATAGGTTTTGGTGCTTGCATGACCTTACCTAAAGTATTTTTATTTCATTCAAGTGATTATCTCGGTTTTCCTGTGGAAGAGGTCAAATCGATTTTTAGCAGTCAGTGTAGTATAATTAAATATTTTTTCTTGATCACATTGTAACCAAACTTGTCATCCACTTAATATCTTCAATTTGGGTGGTTCAATTGATATCAAACTTGGTGTATAATTGTTGCATATATAATTATATAACATATCTTAATGTGAGTATGTGAAAGCATGTATCACCTATGGAACCTTTGCAGCATTTATGATCATCATGTATTTATTGTGTCGCCCTTTCGAAGAAACGGCGATACATAGGGACCGCTTTTTCCGTCCGTCCGTCGGTCTGTCACGAAAACTTAACGTTGGCTATAACTTTGCTATTTCTTAATATTTCTTTATTAAACTTGCAAATTATATTGCTTATGACAACACGCTCGAGATGATGCCAAATTCTCAAGGTCAAGGTCACATTTGATGGAGTTATGCCCCTTTTTGTACTTGGATTTTTACACATAAACTTAACGCTGGCTATAATTTTGTCATTTCTTAATATTTTTTCATCAAACTTTTAAATTATATTCCTTATGACAACAAGCTTGTGATGATACCACATTCTTTAGGTCAAGGTCACATTTGATGGAGTTATTTCCCTTTTTACGAAAACTTAACATTGGCTATAACTTTGCCATTTATTAATATTTCTTCATCAAACTTTCAAATTATATTCCCTATGACAATACGCTCGTGACAATACTATATTCTTAAGATCAAGGTCACATTTGATGGAATTATGCCCCTTTTTGTACTTGCATTTTTATTCCGACAGCACCAGAGGGCGACACAAGTGTTCAACTGAACACCCATCTAGTTATACAAATAGAGCCTTAACTTTAAAACCTGGTTTGTAGGCATTGCCCATTTCTTGTTTCTGTTTTTTATCAGGAATGCCTCGAATTCTGTAAATCGGTAAAAGACTCACATTTGGATACTCTGGCAAACGTGTTTCTGCACCCAGTCCAAAACTCTCAGTTTGCTGCTAAAGAAGGCTTTCAAAATATCCAGGTTAGTATCTTTTTATGTTTTGCCTGCTGCAGTTTGTTTTGAAAATAAATTTGATGCATGTGTCTTTCTGATTGGGGAAAATAAACATGATTAATCCCAAAGTTGGGAAAATAAGGTACGGGCTATTATGCCTACAAATCACTTTATGCTCTTGCTAGTGATTTTATGTACAGTAGGTGCAAAAAGAGGAAATATTCAAGGCAGCGATCTCTTCTTACAAGTGTAATACTGGACTAGTTCTGAATAAAATGAATTCAGTCAGAGTAAACAAACAAATAGTTTTAAATGCTATTTCTGGTTAAATATGAAATGATGGAGCTTTTATGTCAAAGCAGATTGAATTGAATATTTTTGTGATCCAATGCATAGTAGTCAGACTGTTAGGTTCAAATAGACAGTATGTGTATCAAATTTGAAAATTAAAGTAAAACATGTATTAAGCAGCCACTGATTGGAGTGGCAAAATTTGGCTGCTGAACATAGTTGGCTGTTTGAGACAGGAAAAAAAAGAACAAAATGTCAGTTTATGACATATTCAAACTGGCTGTTTAAGACAGGTGGTTGCTGAATGCAGGTGGCTGCAAATGCAGGTTCAACCTTAATACCACAATATTTGTACATAAAATTTTCTACGAATATCATAGTCATAAATTGATGCTTTACCAATACCAATAGACCAAAACCAACTGTATACAATTGAAACATTACATTACTTATGCTAACAGTTTTATTTGCCCTAAACAAGAATATGAATGTAATTTGAAGACTGTTAAGCCTTAACTTTATGGGATATGTATGTAATCCATAGGCGAACAGCATAGATCTAGATCCACCAGCATGTCTGTGCTGTCTGATCAGGATCTTCACTGTCTGTCTTTGGATTGATTGGGTAAACAGTGTGGATCCAGATGTGCCAGCACACACGTGTGATGTGGGTAAACAGTGTGGATCCAGATGTGCCAGCACACACGTGTGATGTAACTAGTTTATATGGTGTAAAGGGTTAACAAGATGTATTTAGATCAATGACATTTATAAGTTTAAACAAGGTGACGAATCAGGACGGTGCCTTGTTGTGCGAATTGCGTTTCGTGTTGCCTTGTTGTCCCATACAACGGCGCCTCGTAAGCTTTTAATCAAAATTGTATGTAACATCTATAACAAAATCATCAATTTCATTTTACCATCGTTACTTTGATTTAAAAGAAAAATGTGACAGAACATGTTATCGTTTTCTTTACCGGTTTTAAGTACTAAAGAAAGCAGAAGGATATGGATTGTTTCAGAAAAGCTTGTTTTTTGTCGATGTGTATTGACCCACTTGTATTAAATTTCATTGTGATTAATTTACAAGGGAGGTTTCAACGATTTTAACACACTGGACTCGTCCATTTCTTTTCTGATGGCTTACTAGTGTAAAACAGTCTTGACATCGACACATGAAAACGCCATATTAATGTGGTATATCAAAAGTGTTTTAAAAAAATGCTATAAAGGAACGGTCCCTGTTGATACATGGCACCGGTTCCTTATTGTGCCTAAACCGATTACAGTATTGTTGTTAAAATGCAGAGACGTATTATTTGGATTCTGCTATTTTTGGATTCTGAGGTCATACTGAATTTCCTTCTGCATCTCCTTTTTGTGGTCGCTTTTAGGCAAAACTGTTCATCATTTTACAAAGAAACAGTCATCTCGGTTGCAATATTCAAACTAGTAAGTTTTAACTAAAGAAACAGAAATCGTGTGAACTACAAAAAACAGGTGCCATGTGCTTCAAAAGATAAGGCCCTCTTAAACAGTGAATCGCATTTCTGAAGCGTGTATCAAGTCAGAACGAGGCAAACTGGTAACGGGTGTTTGGATTTACGCGTTTCATGTGTATAAGACGTAATCAGTTTAATTCAGTTTGATAGATAATGTGTAAATACAATAATGTAAAACGTAAATGTCAAATTTTACCATGTAGAAAAGTGGTACACCTATGCATTGGTTGACCGTTTTTTACTTGACTTAAAACGATACAATATTAGATGGAATTTTGCTGGGTTTAAATATTTAAATTATTTAAAATATTTAAATTTTGCATCTCTTTCTTTCTCCCTTTCTCCCTCTCTCTCTCTCTCTCTCTCTCTCTCTCTCTCGCTCCCACTTACCTTCTCTCCTTCTCCTCGCAAATGCATTCAATTTACTCCCTATAATCCTACTTCTTAAATGACACATTTACCGGACAAATATACGCACATTTAACATTGTAATATTGTAACAATACAGTATTAGATGGAATTTTGCTGGGTTAAAATATTTAACCCTGCTTTTTGTAAAGGGACTAAATCGAGTTTTAGTTGTTGTTGTTTTTTTTCATTGTAGAACCGCAAAACCCCCAGTCGAGCTCTACGATTTTCATTCTGAAAGCTGGTTTATAATAATAATGCCTTTGCATCTCTTTCTTTCTCCCTCTCTCCCTCTCTCTCTCTCTCTCTTTCTCTCTCTTTCTCTCGCTCCCACTTACCTTCTCTCCTTCTCCTCGCAAATGCATTCAATTTACTCCCTATCATCATACTTCTTAAATGACACATTTACCGGACAAATATACGCACATTTAATGTATTGTATTTAAATACCCATGAAGAAGAGTTTATATAAGCGTTTTTGCTTGTTCTTTAATCCATATCATGAGATTTATTTATAGTGTAATGTCAATAAATGTGCATTTATTTGAATAAATATTGTTTAAACCAATTATAATGCTTTGAGTTTGATTACTAAAGTAGACCAAATAAACAGCTAAACGCTGTCTACTGTAGTACACTGAACTCAAACCCCGCCCCCAAAGGTCTCCAAAAAGTTTAGAATTGTTTAAATTATGTCACGACTATCACATATTAAACACCTTTTCTCACAATTCAGATAATTAAATTTCTTATGCTTTCATTTTTCGTATGTTGCAAATAAAATTTAACAACCAAAAGTATGAAAAAAAAATTTCACAACGTCAATCCGCAGTATGAGTACGTATGTGCGCTCAAACCAAGCAAAACATTAGACAGGTCTCAGATTTTATCACTTGTACCACTCTACTAGATTTTATCACTTGTACCGGTCTTCCGCTAGATGCGAAACGGATGAGTTTTTTAAAAAAACATCACCACAGGCTACTGCCTTGTAACCTGCTGGTGTCATACATAAATATACAGACTATGTGTAATAATTATAGGCAGATTAAGCTGCAGTCGTACTTTTATTTGATGCTTATATTGTCAGATGTTCATAATTTGTTGCTAATAAAAATGAAATTTCCAGGTTCAAAGCCGAGAAATTATTTAAAAGCGATATTAGACCTCATGACACTTTAAGAATAACGGAATTTATGCTTATAATGAAATATGTATACCACAAAACGGCCCCTTTAATCGATGGCCGCGCTGGGTGGGTTGGGGGGGGAGGCACGCCCCCGATAGATCTGCCCCTGAACTTATTCTTCCATTTCAATATTTGAAAATCAGAACGATTATTTTTGGCGTTATCTAACCAGGTAACAATATATCGAAGCAAAAAGGTGCCTTTGTATTTTAGGCACATATAGGCAACTGTTGTCTGAAAATCAATGATACTGCTTCTGCATCAACAGGCGCCGTTTCTGAGAAAAAACAAGCATTGATCTTCTGGATGAATCAACCAGTGATTAATGCATCATGCACTAATTTTTGCTAACTTGCTGACAGAGTACTCACTTAAATTATAATCTATCAACTCCAAATCATAAAAGCTATATATCTTTATTAGTAAAAATTTACAATTTCGGCGAGACCCAATGCATATTATGAAGAAGTGACTATTGTTTTTCTACTTTACAAGTTTACCACGAAATTTATTGACCTGAAATGACATGTGCAGCAACAGTTAACATCGTTGATGTTCCATGACATTGAGATTTTTTTTTCTTACATTGTATAAATGGGAGTTTTTTGTCCCGAAGTTGATCACATCGTGAGATAGTAACATCGAGGTTCCGTTGTAAGGGACAACAAGGCAACACGAAATTCGCACAATGAGGCATCGTCCTGATTTGTCACCGTGTAAAATGAGTAACAGCAGTAGCACTGATTAAATATATATAACTATACTATACAAAATGATCAGATTGCCAGTGTGTGCAAATTCTGATTTTTGGTCAACACTGGTCACAGTTGCAAGGACAATGATTCCAGTTCTTGTGGCTAACAGAGTTCTCTTCAAGCAGCATTTCTCAAAGTCATTTGTTCAACTCGGAAGTAAGTCATAAGAATATTTCTTTTTCAGGGAAAAAAAGAACAGCCTCGAATCACCAGCAAGGATGAAAAGATGTTACGAGAGCTACGAAGACAGATAACGGTCCAACCAGCTGTGATAGAGCAAGTCAAACAGGTTATTTTAGCACTACATTTAATTCCAGATGACAGAGAGTTAGGATTACAAGCTTTCATTTTATAATGTACTGGAACTTCTATCTGAAGGTCACAACTCCATTAGACTGGTTAAAAAAAACAACAACAAAATAACTGGTCAGCTATTGTGATGTGGTGCAAGGATTTTTTAAAATTTTAATTCATGCTAGGAGAAAATAACTAGCTATATGGAAAATAACTTTGAAAGCCACCGACCATGACAAATAACAAAATATTGCAGGCTCGGTTTAGTTGAGCCTGTTCATGGCCAGAATGAGAATGCATATTACGCCACCTAGCCCCAGGTTGAATGCTACTCCATATTTATACAAATAGAATCTATATGTATATGCATTGTGATCAACAGCCTTCAATAATGGTAATTGTTAACTGTAATGATTGAATGTACAGGGCAACTTTACAGCCACCATATGGCACAAACAATGCTACTGTAATATTTTAATAAATGGAAAAGAAACTTTGGAAGCCACAGAACACAACAGATAAAAAAAATTTGCAGGCTCTGTTAGATTCAAGCTTGATACTAAATCTCATTACAGTTGAAATGTACAACTGTTTATATTTTACTAGAATAAAAAATTGTGCAAATACATGTGTATGTTCAGATGTGCTGGCTGATCAGGACCTACACTGGTCGCAAATGTGAAAAAAACATGTAGCCTACATATGGAGTAAAGTTTAAAATTGCTTTAGCCTCATTGCTTTATAAAAATCTTTCTGCTTGGGACAAGAGTACTAAATACATATTGAAATTTAAAAAATGTTCTCAGAAACTGCCTGCCAGATTTCAAGTGGCTTTTAATGACTATGAAAGTGGTGCGTGGGGTTTTCCCTCATAAAAATACTAAGTTTAAAAATAAAATCCAATCAAAATTTTGAATCATTACTTGACTTGTTCTTTAATTTGAATACTTTTTCTAATTACTAGCATGTTGTCATTTCTTAAGATCTCTTTGTGATTTATTAACATATTTAAATATTGGAGAGCAATACATCTGTTCAACAAAATACAGTTATAGTTATCCACGCACCAAAAAAAAAGAAGTAACATTGTGTAGCAGGAATAGCAACATATTAAGTTACAGAAAGATTACAAATGTGTTTCCAATTTGGAACAGTAAGAGGCAAACTATTTGTCTCTGTTGATGTGAGTCATGTCCAAGTCACAACCTTACATTTTTACATCAACAGGTTTTCATAAAAACTAGGGATGGGATCGAGTAGCAAAATAGGTACTCGGGTACCAAGATCTTGTTCCGATCGAGTACTCGGGTACTCGAAACCTTCCTCTTACGTAAGAGGAAATATCAGCTTCTTACAATAGTACTGGGTATAAACATGCCAGACTGCCTGTCATAATCGATTACTCAAGATTAGCGTCAATAAGGCGCATAGTATCGGATATATGTACCCATAACTGTCATCTTGTTTATTGAGTCAGGTGCGAGTTGTGTACAATCAACTGTCAGTAGTCAGTACTTGATGAACTATTCGGGTACTCGAACGTTAATCGAGTACCCGATTACTCAAATACTCGTTCCCGTCCCTAATAAGACAGAAGAGTACACGCTGCTTTTGTGAATCAATTCCAAACAGTCTACCTTTTCCAGGAAATAAGTAATTATAAAAAAAATAAAATGTAGATTATATTTAAATAAGATAATTTATGACTTTTTATAACAATGCAAGTAATTTGACTTTGTATCTATTTGTGAAAGAATGGTCCACACAGGTTTCCATCCAGAGCTCTTATTCCCATGGCTCAATGCTGAGTATTTTTACAACCCATAGTATTTTGTTATCAGTAACAAACACACATGTTCAAGTAACAAAGCTAAAATCTCCAAGCAGTGAATTCTAACAGTAGAATTCTGACAGCATATCACTTGACCAGACTGAATTTTATACATGTATAGTGCCCAAACAATTCTGGTGAATTTTCAAATCTGTGTTGTAAATGTGGCTATTTTCCCATCTGTCATGGTGAACAATGTGCCATTTTTTCTGTTACAGTTTCAGATGTTCCAGCTTATCTGGATCTACACTGGTTGCATATAAAGATATATAAGCATATATTGCGATAAAACCTGTATATATGGAGTAATGGTAAACCACAGGCAGTTTGCCACTTTAGTCAGAAAGGAAACATCCTTGAGAATATTGTCAATTGAGAAAACAGTTAGCTAAACAATTTTAAATCAGATAAAGTTTAACTGATTTTATTTATTTAAGAGATTTTCTTATTTCAGGCATTCCTTGTGAAAGTCAACTCTTTGGATAAAGAGAAGAAGTCTCTCGACAAAAAGAGCTTAGAGGCATGTGCACCATATCTTCTAAAGTGTGCAGAGCTTTGCTGGCTGATAGTTCTGCACGACCCACCTTTGTTTGTTAAATTTGATGTCAAGCATGGAGAGAAACTTGATCCAAATATTTTTTCTGTGTATTCATTGTCTGGCGACACAATAAACTTTCTTGTTTGGCCACCATTGTTTAATGGAGAGAGTGGTGGCCTTCTAGGTAAAGGCACTGCTGAACCACAGAGAACTGTGAAAAAAAGCAAAAAGGCATAATAAGTACCTTTTTAATGAAATATGCTTTCTTATGAAGGTTCAGTGGAAGTAAAGAATATATGTTTACTATGCTATACTGTTTAGTTTCAACTGTTTTCAGTCTGTGTGAATTCTCTTCTGTAGACATGCCCATTACTTTCATAGATTTTAGATAGTTTAATCATAAAAACAGCATTTTATGGCTACAAACCTCATAAAATGAGGGACTGTTTATTTATTAAACCACTTGTTTTGATAAAACTTGGTAAGTTTAAAAGCAAATACACTCACATAAAATTTCAGAATTGCAGATTTCAAGTTGCAAAAGGTCAGATATAAATCATGCTGAAACAAAATTATTGCTTACATTTAACATCTTATGGTTTCTATGTCAATGTCACATAATTGTGTCAAAAACTAGCTTGTAAAACGGAAGCAATAGCTAGCTGTCATTCTACATTTTTTCACCACACATCTGGTGACTTACTGAGTTGAATTGTCCCTATGAACTGTGATATGTTCATCCCAATGTACTTTTGGCTATTCAGTGAAGGTTTTCATAGTATTAGAAAGGGTGTTTTTTAAAATGATGACCCTTGATTACTTTTAAGTATTGAAATATTGTGTCAATCCCCATTGACTGTCTCCTGGATTTCTTTTAAACTTACACTGAAAACTAGGTATGACATATTTATTATTGCACTGCAATAGAAGGATTTTTTTAATTACCACAGTTATATTACTGTGTTTATACCCCCACAAACGAAGTTTGAGGGGGTATATAGGAGTGAGCTTGGTCTATCGGTCGGTCGGATTCTTCGTTTCCAGATGATAACTCATGAAAGGCTTGACAGAATTAAATAATTTTTGGTACACAGGTGTATCGTCATAAGATACAGGTCAAGTTCGATTTTGGGGCTGGTGGGATCAGTGTCAAGGTCACTGTTACTAAAAATAGAAAAATGGTTTCCGGATGATAACTCGTGAAACACTTCACAGATTTAATCCTTGTTTGGTAAATAGATGTAACATCACAAGATACAGGTCAAGTTCGACTTTGGGGCTGGTGGGGTCAATGTCAAGGTCAGTATTACTAAAAATAGAAAAAGGGTTTCCAGATAATAACTCATGAAAAACTTCACAGATTAAATCCTTTTTTGGTACATATATGTAATATCAGAAGATACAGGTCGAGTTCGACTTTGGGGCCTGAGGGGTCAGTGTCAAGGTCACTGTAACTTAAAAAAGAAAAATTGTTTCTGGACTATAACTCATGAAATACTTCATAGATTTAATTATTTTTTGGGACACAGATGTAACATAACAAGATAAAGATTAGGTTTGACTTTGGGGCCTGTGGGTTCAAGGTCAAGGTCACTGTTATTTAAACTTCAAAACTTCGTTTCCACTCAGTAACTATAGCTTGGAATGAGATTCTTAAATGAAATTTGGTGTATTGATGGTTTTTGTGAAGATGACTTTTGGGATTCAAGGCCTGTGGGGTCAAGGTCACTGTTACTAAAAATAGAAAATAAACTGTATGCTCAATAACTTTGGTTCAGAATGAGATATTGTGATGAAAATTGCTATATAGGTAGTGTCTGTGAAGACGAAACTTGGTATTGAAATTGGGCCTGATGGGGTCAAGGTCACTGTTACTAAAAATAGAAAAAATGGTTTCTGGATGATTTCTCATAAACAATGTTTGGCACACAGTTCTTAGATAAAAGTTAGATAAAGGCCACTGTTACTAACATATTTAAACCATTTCTGCTCAATAAATTTAGAAGGAATGAGATATTGTGATGAAACTTGCTGAATATGTGGCTACTGTGAAGACGACACTTTGGATTGAAAGTGGGGCACATTATGCCATTGATTCGAAGCATTCCCAGTTCAATTATCAAGCATACATGTGGGGGTATTTAATCACTTTCAGTGATAATTCTAGTTGTATTTGTTAAGTAAAAGGAAATATTTGTTTCAGACTTTTTTCAGTATTCATAATGTGTAGTAGACCTGAATTAAAGTTATCTTTCATAGATATATGGCACATTAAGTATGATGCAATATTAGTAAAGCTGCAAACCCATTTACATGTGTACAAATTACAATGTACATGTACCAATTAAAGAAAAATCATTAATAGTTAAAGTGGAAAAACAGAACATCTAAATTCTTGAAGACATTGAAGGTGAAAAACAGTAACTGTTATCACTTACAGTTTTACAGACTAATAGTGAAAAATATATAACAGTAATTCATCAAATTTACTTTGGCAAAAAATCATTTGAGATCAAAAATGCTATTCTGTAGTTTTCCAAACTAAAATTTAGACATTGATGAAAAAATGCTAATGAAATATTCTAATGGCACTTCATTAACAACAATGCCATAGGAGATTCAGTTTGTAATGATTTTAAATGGTATACCAATATTTCACCAAAGTTAACATCAAATGATTTCAGTTTGCTGGTGGAAGGCAGAAACTGGAAAGGTGTGAAATATTTATAGAGAAGGTTTTATCCCCATTTACATTTTTTCAGTGACCAAAAGTGTAATTCTTAATTTACAATGATTATTATTTTAAAATAGATATATAAATTTATCTATGTTTTGTCGATGTATTGGGTGAATAGAGCTATTGATTAAAGGGGCAACATTCGCTGCCTCAGCAGCGAGTATTTTGGGGTGTGGCTTTACATACAAGCTATCTGCCAGTTATAATTAACTGTAGTAAAAATAGCCTGTAGAGAGTGAGTCACTGCATTACAGCAGACGATAGAATGAAGGATTATGAACTTCTATTTTTCCTTTCAGGGTTCCTTTGAATTTCTTTGTATGTTGGACTAATTCCTCTCTTTTTAGCTTTTGTGTACTTTAATTTAAACTCGTATTTTACTATTTGTCTTAAAATACAAGCAGTCCAACACTAAATATTTCATTCATAACTTTAGCCAGGAATGTTTCTTTTATCACAACATAATAAGATAATGTCACAAAATTCATTTGTATCCTGTTGTAACTTTTGAAGTAGAAGAAATCTGGTTTGTTTACTGATACCAGGCTATTGTTCTATCTTTGAAATACATAGGTAAACTTTTAAACTTTTGTAGAAAGATTCTTTATAGAAAACTATATGTGTTGATTTATTAATGATATTGAAAGGAAACATGATTATGAATGTCAGATTCTGTTGCAAAAGAAATAATTTAGGCAACATAGAGCACAAAGGATAAAAAGCTTAATATTTTATAACTGTGAGATTAAGCTTCACTCTTATTGTACATGCTTTCTAGCTGCTGCTGAATGTAAACATTAGCATGTGCTTGTGTTTACAAACACAGTGTTTTATCAGTTAGACACACCTCCTGGGAAATTCAAATTCAAAATTTTCTGTCTGACAGGTTTAAACTTTTTCTGAGAGTCACCTTTATAATTAATATTCCACTTCAATTTTTAGATGAAATGTTTAAAAAGCTTACAATGTACATTTGTGAAAATTTTCAAAATAATTTGTTCAGTATTTTTTTTTCAAATTCAAATTTTGAAAAAAGGGCTCCTTGATGTGTAACATGCATAAAATTATAGAAAAGGCTGCCCCAGTGCCGTCTTGAGATTTATATAGTCCTGTTGCCCCTTCAACCCTTTGCTCCATACACTCACCAAAAGTTCTAATTGCTTATCAATTGTATATGTATGCTTGTTTTGTTTCTTCCCTATGTCAAGAGAGGTTGCAAAAAGTTCTGATTTGTCTTGAAATCAATTATTTAATGACTTTTTGGTCTTTATTGATTGTTTTTTTTTTAAATAAATTCAGTACCATTTACTTACATGGCAGGGTCAAGCTTAGAAGAGTCTTTAATTGAAAGGGAGGTAATTACAAAATTGGGTATTTTGTAGGGGATTTACTTAAATAAAAATGCTGCTGATTAAGGCTTTATGTTTTTCTTACTCACAATGGATTCTATTAAAATTAAACAAGCTATTTCAGGTTGCTTGACCTTTAATAGCATGAAATGCATTTCTAGTAAAATTAAGGATAACTCTCGCGAAACTGTTTCTAAGTCAATTATTACCAGATTAAAACTTAAATCGAAGGTAGTTGTTGGCATCTGATCAGAGTTAATCCAATATCTTTTAATAATGAATTAAGAACAAAGAGTGACCAATTAGAACAGTGCTGATCCTGATCAGAAAGCACAGTTGTGCAGGCTGATCTGGATCTACACATTTTGCCTGTGTGATAACAGCCCTATCAAATGAAGTTAAGGGTTCAATGTATATTTTGATAACAGATGCACATGTGTACATTTGATGTATTAAATTTGACTGTAATTTCTGTACTATTGTTTTAATTGCATCCCAAAAAATGGTATTTTTTGTGTCCATTTATTTGTGTGTTTGCACCATTTCTGTTCACATTGTGACATCATGAAAAACCTCAACTTGGAAATGTGCAGAAGTTTGTTCCAAGATGTCAAGTTTCAAGTATAACAATCTGATTTATGTCTGTTTGATATATCTAGAAAATTATATCCAGCCGGGTTATCAGGCATCAAAAACGAGGCCACAAGGACTAATCAAAGAAAACACATTTACACATTTTAAGGGTATTCTTTGTCAACTGGGTCCAAGATCATGAAACTAAACATGTGACCAGTCTCCAAGCTCAAGCATCTGAATGGCTGAAATGGAGACTGGTAGCTGTTTCAGCCAATAATATGTTTGAGATTTGAGACTTGTCTCTGTTCTCAGTTTAATGATTTTGGCCTCAGATTCTCATCAGATTGTTGCCGATCTCTACCAAAACTGTTACTGTAATACAATTGTGCTCCTGTTTTATCCAGGGTCCCTGTCATGGGGGTTTGAATTTGTTCCTTTAAAATTTGTATTTAACATGTCATTTTTAAAGTTTCAACCACATAGAGATATAAATGTTATACCATCTTTAAATTCATTCTCAGCCCATGTTCAGTGATAAAATTTTAATTTCAGAGGGAAAATACTAGTGTCAAAATTCTATTATTCTTATGGTATTTAAAATCTGGGTCTTAATTACTTTTACAAATACTTTAAAGTTCACAAGAGGTCATGACTACTTGTACATTTCATAGTATTTGATGAAAAGGCTGTGATATGTCTTATTTGTTAAATTTTATTTTGTTGATTTTAGATTCGGATTTTTTGGGCTTCTGCTTGTAAATTATTTTGATAACCCCAATGCTAATTATCAACTGCTGATAGTTAACAGTACAGAAATTTGAAGATTTCCATGTAGGCTCAGGCTTATCCCTGTTCGTAAGTCTACTTGATTTAACTTTTTTTGATTATGAAGTGTTGTTAACTGTAATGCTCTTGTTTTCCTGTATAAGTGTTATTTTCAGCAGTTATCAAGCAGATACAGATACGTTTAATATCAACAAGAAGGATAACTCCTGATTGACTCAAGTTTCATGTTATCCCCTTTTAAATGATTAACCAGATTCGAAATGTTGCTTATAATATTCACTGTATATAAAGGAATTGTATCATTTTCCGGATATAGCGAGCTGATTGCATGGCTACGATATAAACAATTCGTAAATAACACAGTGAAAACGGAGTTTATATCATTATTTTAAGTACCTTCAACGAAAACCAGTAAGTTATATTTTGTAAAGTCATTATTGGTTGTAATATCTTTTGTTTTATACTCACTTATACCGATAAAGCTTGCCAATTTGAATTCAATAACAATAAGGTCTGGCAAATGACCAACATTATTGTGTCAAAATATTTTTATTCTGTATAAATAAAAATATGATAAACCAATACATACTAGTTTTATTTTTTATGGCATTAATTTAAAGGTTATTTAAATGTTTGAAGGGTGTGTTTCGTAATGACCGTATCATTTATAGCATCAATAAACTATCATTTATAGCGAACACAAATATTTCTGTTGTATCAATTATTGTGATCCTTGTCAAATGATTTTCCAACAATCTGTATCATTTGTGGAGATGCACTTTATGTGATTTTATCATGTTTATGCTTTTAGGTAAGATTGAGGAGTTCGTCTTCATATATTGTCTATACAAATCGGGTATAACTGGAAAAATAATTTAAAAAATTGTATGGAAAACACGATGAGAAGAAATGGAAAAAAATTAATAATACAGAATTATACAACAAGCATACTTCAGGTTATTGTTTATTTAGAGGCATGTATAAAAATTAAACTGTCAGGCCGATCGTAGCTGGGCGGCCGTTTAATTTTTCATACAAGCCTCCAAAAAACTAACGTATACTTGTATTTAATGGTTAAAATTATTTTTTGTTTAACTGATAAAACACATGCCGCCTTAATTGCCCTAAATATATTGGCATACAAAACTCAGATGTCGGACTTTAACTCATATAAACGTATTATGTTAGCAAGCGAACTATGCAACTTCTTCAGCTCTAAACAGCTAGGAACATACCTGACTCTCAAGGAAAGACCTGTGTGCTACACTCACTGATTATAAAACACCGTTACTATTATAGTAAGGTAAATCAAATTATATCGGGAAAATGAAAACACACAAGTTGTGCATATGAATTTATTTTGGCCGAAATAAAGGCTGCAGGTTAAGTAAATTCATTGACAAACAAATAAAAGCAGCCAGAGCACCCACTAAGTATTATAACATCAAATTAAGCACCTTAACATCGAACATCCATAATAATATCAAATTACGCATGTAATCATCAAACAGCAATAACAATGAAGAAACTTACTTACAAAAAGGAGAGGGTGGGTGGGTGGGTGGGAAATCAATTTAGACAACAGCTTACCGCGACGAAAAAACTTTCAATGAATGCGGTGAGCGCAAAATGCAGTCAAGCGGATAAGGGGGCGGAAGAGTTAAATCCCTTATAATAATTATTTTTCTAAGGAAAAATTGTAAATTAATTCGTGTTGCCGCAATAAATAAAAGGCACAGAGGCCGTAAGATTTCATTACAGTTTTCTGTACGAAGGACTTTAAATAAATATGTTTTTACATTAAGTATTTGTTCTAAAATCCCAAAAATATAACGAAATCATCTTTTAAAAGTCGCTATAACTGCTACACACAAATCACTATAAACATACAAATTATTTTTGAGTTAACATGTTCAATACATGATACAGTCTGGGTCGGAACTACATGCATGTTTGGTCTTCGGCATTGATGTTTAATTGATCAGGTACTATAAAAATAAAAACTAACATGTTGCATCATCGCTAGCTTGAGAACACCTCTCAAAACCTGTAAAAACATAATCATTTACCCTGGTTTTAGAACATTATACATGTACATTGCAACTGGAACGTGGTATAGGTGATTTTGGCGAATTTGAAAAGCATCTTGCATTAAAAAGCAAACAATGTCATTCATAGCGAGAGCTACAACAATCACCTGTTATATCATATATTTGTCGGTTGGATTTCTGGTTGCAATACATAAAAACTCGCCTAATTTTTGAACTGTCTACTAAATTTTTTATGACAATCAGTTCGCTATATCCGTTAGATGATACAATCGGTGATATTGACACATTTACCTTTAATTATCTGTTTGACAATAAAAATGGTAACTACTATGTTTTGATTGACATATTTTGAGTTGTTCACTTTTATATCAATCTCACTAGTCAGATCTATAGCGGAGCGGCTTTCAGGAGATGGTTTTAAATAGATTGCTTTTATAAATGTGTCTTATAATTGTCCAAGTACATATTTCTGTCAGAAAGCTTGGGAGTTATCAGTCTGTAAAGTAATTGTACCATTTCCTTGAAATGAAGTGTTAGACCTGTTAGATTGTTATGTTTCTTCCGAAAAGTTAATTTGGTTTGTAGGTTAACATTTATCAAGTATTGCACTGTAATTAAGTCAAATTTCATCTTTTTATCTTGTATAATAAAATGTAAGCTCACATTTTAAGTATTTGCCAGCTAGCGACACAAGTGTCCTCTGGAATCACTGATTCTGGCTTTATGTGGATGGGGTGGGGATGTTTATGTTCGTCGAGATTTGGTAGAAAATAAGGACACAGTTCAATCGTTTGGGAATCATAGATGAAGAACTAGAATAATAAAAAAATGTTTGGTACGGGATGAAACCTTTTGGTACGGCATTAAGAAAGTAAATGAATAAAACATTTGAAAGGAAAACGATTTTTTTATAGAAAGAAACACATTCGAATCCAAGTTAATAGCAAATGTATAGTAGAACTCAGCCTAAATAGCTTCTACAAACCTGATACCTAATGGCTTCTTCTAGCGATATGCTGGTGCAAACCTACAGACATTCCGCTGAAATGTTTTCATACAACCGAAGCTTCTTAACAGAATGCTTTAACATAGTATTACACAGAATTCTCTGAGCTTTTTGTCAGTTTCGGTCTTTTTAAGTTTTACTCAGAATGTATCAGTTCTAATAATGCCTAACAGAAAGTTACTTGACTGAACACAGTGTTTTTTTAAAGTAGCACTATAATTGTTTTAGTTGACCGTATTAAATAATAATTTCGCCAAAATTTTATAACCTATATTTTAAATTATTTCGCATATTTACACGCTTTCATTTCCGCCGGTTAATGATTGATTAACGTTGTATCCGGATAGACCTTCTGTAATCTGGGTCTACACGGGTCACAAAATTATTGCTATTATCGGTACCTGATATAACAGGTTTATTATTGTATTGTTATATGAATATGGATTTAATAAGTAAAACCAAATTCAGAACAAAAGAGAGAAACTGCTGGAGTTGCACAACTCTGACGCAAACATTTGAGCAAAAGGAAACAAAAGAGCATAGTTGGTTGATGATATTTACTGTTACTGTAATGCATGTGTTTAAATAGACTTTACGAAATTACAGTCAAAAATATGTCTATGAATAAATGTGTGTGTGCTTTTTTGTGTCGCCTGCGATAGCAGATAGACACATAGGGATCCTATTGTCCGTCGGCGTCGTCGTCGTCGGCGTCGTCCGGTAGTCCCCGAGCTTTAACATGAAACTTAATGTTGCCTATAACTTGGAAAGTACTTGTCCTATTCACTATATACTTGGAATATATCATAATCATGAACATCAAAATCGGATACAACAAGAATGATAACTCCTGTTTGACTATTTTTAGTTATGCCCCTTTCAAGTGCAACTTTAATATGAAACTTAATGTTGCCTATAACTTTGATTGTACATGTCCTATTCACTTCATACTTGGAATATATCATTGTTATGAACAGTAACATCGGTTACAACAAGAATGATAACTCCTGTTTGACTATTTTTGAGTTATGCCCCTTTCAAATGCAACTTTAACATGAAACTTAATGTCGCCTTTAACTTTGAAAGTATATGTCCTATTCACTTCATACTTGGAATATATCATCATCATAAACATCAACATTGGTTATAACAATAATGATAACTCCTGGTTCACTATATTTGAGTTACGCCTCTTTCAATTTTCATCTTTAAAATGAAACTTAATGTTGCCCTCAACTGTGTTAGTACTTGTCCTATTCACTTCATACTTGGAATATATCATCATCATGAACAACAACATCGGTTACAACAAGAATGATAACTCAAGATTGACTATTTTTGAGTTATGCCCCTTTCATAGCAACTTCAACATGAAACTGAATCTTGCATATAACTTTGAAATTACTTGTCTTATTCATTTAATACTGGGAATATATCATCTTCATGAACAATGCCATCAGTGAACAAGAATTATTAGTCCTGTTTCAACTTTTTAGTTATGCCCCTTTCAAAGGAGACTTTAAAATGAAAATGTGGCATATACTTAAAAGTACATGTTCTACTCATTAAATATTCGGAATATATCATCTTCATCAACAACGCCATCAGTAGAAACAAGAATGATAAGTCCTGTTTAATTATTATATGAGTTATGTCCCTTTCAAATGTAACTTTAACATTTGTTTAATGGTGCCTATAATTTTGAAAGTGCTTTTCCTTTTTGCTTAATACTTGGAATATAATTATATATCATCTGCATGCAAATAGCTATTGGTGAAAACATGAATGATAACCCAGATTTCACCATATTTAGTTAAGCCCCTTTTGAATGCAATTGAGATGAGATGTATGTTCCATGGAACACCAAATTCTAGTGTGTTTTTTTTTAAATAATTAACATATTCCTTCATAATTTATTAAAACAGCATTTTAACCCACAATTCACATATTTTATTTTTATAAAGATACCTTAAGAATGTGCACGCTATAATGTTATCGATTTTTGCCTTATGGGTATATCGATTGATAATCTATCGCTTTGCTGAATATCGTATCAAGAGTTAATGGCTTTCTGGGGTCCATTGAGGTAGTTTTTGCAGTATGCCGCTGCGTTTTTTTGTATCCAAATGAGTACTATTTTAGTTTATCGTAACAAATACTTACTAATGTTTTTGACTAGCTTTATACATCGGTTGTTTTATACACTTTTCTTGATAACTTAAAGAATAAAACATCTAAATATAATGTTTTATTTGATAACAACGCTGTTATTTAGAAAAATTCGAATTGATTTCCAATCAACTGATAACAACGACTTCCTTGTTCACAACATACATGTACCATAAATTATTAGATCGTATAGTATTTGTTCAGTTGATGTGTTTTTTCAATATCTTTGGAGGCTCAATAGAAAAGTGTGTTCTGTAAAATAACAAAAAAGATTAAAAATGTAGGTTTCGTTTTAAAGGCCAAGGAAAATACACGTAAACAATACTTTGGACTTCTTAAATGGGTTTGACACAATTACCTCTCCTGCGTCAAGGAAAAAATGTTTGTATATATTACATGTTTTAAAATAATTTTAGGAACAGGTAAATTAGATGATAACTTAATTAACCGGCATGCGCGATCGTAAGAGTAAAGATTCTTTCATTTTAACACAGTGCAAAATGAGGAGAAAACTTGTTGTTATGTAGTAAAACATCGTTTCTTAAATTTTACAAATTTTCCTCTATGTTCATTTGGCAATACGTATCACTCATAATAATTTAAAACCAGTTTATAGATATAAATCCAGACAGATAAAGTAACAAAGACACAGTATCCTAATTTCAGTTAAGGGGTTGTAAAATTGTAAAGTCGTCAAGTATTTGGTAACTATGGTGATGTTGACAAATGTTGACAAATATAGTGATCTTGAGAACTTTCTTCGTCTGATCTGAATAGACAGTCGTAGTTGAGATTTCCAACTGGTAACATATATGGTATTCCATAAGAAACTTATTTGTTTTTAATGTTTAAATATATTATTTGGGTTTTCCGAATTTCAAATGTAAATATTGGTATTTGTAATTGCAAATGGTTTTTCGTTTCGTTGATTTAATGTTTGAAATTTGGAATTATATTCGTTATTCATCTGGAAACAAAACAGTGCCTCTACACATAAGAGCATATCGGAATGATTAATGTGCAACATGCGCCTTTCTACTTTTATGGGCATAAAACTAAAGTTGCATTTTTGTGTGCCATCGTTTGCCGTAAATAAATCTTATATTAAAAACAGTTTCTCGTCACCAAATGTTATCAAAAACAAACAATACATATACTTCAGCCTCCACTCTTAACCTCAAGCACTCTGGATTTTAGCTCCAGCCCACCCTGGGAAAGTCGCAAAAAACAAGATTAGCGAGTTGAAAAGACGTGGCTAAAGAAGCACTCGGGGTAATAATGCTTTTTTCTTTTGCATGTAAATTTTTCATTGTTAAAAGTCGACTGAGAATTGATACTATTGTTTTCCTATTGTAAACATGCGTGTTTCACGTTGAAAACTCGATCTCACTACTCTAAGCATAGGTACGTGTATAATTAGACATAGTAACAGTGCACTCCATTTCAAACCAGATATAATGTATTATAACAACAGACACACTTTATACATGTGTAAGTAATGTAATGATGATATTTGATTAAATTCTAGATGGAAGACAAAGGCTTGAAGTCAGATAAAACACTAGTTGCGGCTCTAAACATCGGGACAACTTATAGCTGTTGTGCATTCTCTTTTAAACACAAATTTGAAAGAAATCCTCTGGAAATAAGTACAAGAACGCCTGGCAATGAGCCAACAATTATATTGTTTAATCCTAGCAAAGACTTTCACAGTTTTGGTTTTTGGGCACGTGAAGTATACGCAAAACTGGTCAGAGATGGCGTGCATAAAGACTGGTACTTCTTCGAGGGATTCCAGACTAAATTTCAAAAGGTATACTTGAATGTGAGGAGATTATTCTTTTTTTCTGAATGTGGCAATTCCTGATATGCATATTTCAACTTTTTAGAAAGTATATATTTGAAAAAAAAGTAACTTACTTATTGAACTTATTATTTGGTTATAGATTATTTATTTAAAACTAAAATATTTGTATTTGAAAAAATACCTGCGGACCCCACAATTTCCAATCAAATGATAACAACGACTCTCGACAATGCTTTGACCGAATAGGTCCAAAGCTCGTTCCATATGTCTTCACTTTATGGAAATGAATCATGAACCGAAAATGGTACAAAGACCTATAATGACTTACCTATGCGTATACACCTACAGTATTCAAACCATATACAGGAAAAGAATGGATCTTCCTAACATTTTACTGCGATAAGGGAGATGTGCAGGGTCGAGCAGGTGTACTCGGTAAAATCGTTAACAGATGGATCTATGTAACCCTTACGTGTACTTTTCATTAAACTCTACATACCACAAAACCCTCCAGGAGGAAGTTTTCGGTAAATTTTACCATTTTACCGGACCTGTAAACAATCCGCTGAAGAAATCCCTATACAAAAATACATTCTATATTTAGCAATCATTCTATATTTAGATCCTCGCTGAGCTTACTATTCGTGGTGGCCCAGACATTTTAAACAAATGGCGACATCGATAGTCGGCAAGGTACACCGAATGCGTATTTTGGTTGAAGTGATCAAGTGACAGTCCCAAAAACCACCGCGGCTTTACGCGGAAAATACAAAATAGCTAACCTATGAGCGTCGCATAGGATAGGAAACACCATTTATATATCCTTTTTTTAAATATTGGTTTGAAATAGTTCGGGTGTAAATCAATATTTGAGCTTCAAATAATGATATTCAACTGATTAATAACTCTTTCTGTTCCATTCATCAATCCTGCACATCTCCCTTAAATGTTGTCTCGGCGTATCACGCATATTTATATTTAGCTGCTCAGACTGACACTGGGGGAGAGAGTGGATGGGTGAGTTTGATGGGCTTTCGCTTAAATCGCCAGGCAGTATTTTCTTCGATTTTTAATGAGTATGTGGGTGGTTTTGATGTCGTTTGTTTAACATTGATACTATTTCCATGAGAATGAGGCCAGTGGGGCATATTAACCTATTCCGTTCAGTATCATGTTGGTTATGGTTTTCGCTCGTGTTTCTTACATAACTAAGTCTATTGGCAAGGTATAATATAGAGGGGTGATAATTTGTGTTACTTAATTATATAAAACATGCTCTCTCGCTCTCTCTTTCTCATTTCTTTTTCGCTGCGTGGGGAGGCTGTATTTTTTAGTGTGGCGATTCCTGATAAGCATATATTACATTTTTACATAACTATGTGCAAGAGGTAAAATATAGAGAAGACAGTGCTAAATGCCATTATCAATTAAAACATGCGTTATTGATTGATTGATTATTATTTTATTTATTTATTTTATTTATTTATTTTTACACAGGCCACACGTGACACAGAAATACAAGACGAATATGGCAAAGCCATGAAAGCAGATGTGGTATTAACAGCTGCTATCAAGTACCTGAAAGACAGTTTTGTTGAGTTGCTTATTTGGAGGAATACAGGCCTTGATGATAGTTCCGTATTTTGGGTCATGACAGTGCCAACCATTTGCACGGAGTCCGCAAGACAATTAATAACTGAATGTGCGCTCGGTGTAGGTTTATTTATTAGTCAGTCCGACCGGCTTAGGAAATGTCAGATTTTCTAGGGTCTGCCTAACTCGCAAGCATCTCTTATGTATTAGCCATCTAAATATTTTTCAACGATATATATAATGAAACATGCATAATACTCCTTTGATGAACATATTAGTGTGTGACAGACTTTTGCCGCTATGTAGTTGTTATAGTCCGCTTCAACGGCTCCTGTGCCGTATATTGTGGGATCAAACGTACCCCTGTGTCATACTATTAATTGTGTTTACGTTAATGGTCAACTTGGTTAGGGCCAATTACTTATAAAGTCATGCAATTAATTAGCATTGCTGGGCTGAATTTGTCATTAAATTAGCATTAGCATTACTCAAATTTTCAAAAGTAATGCATTTGAAGTTTATAATTATGACACCATTTAAAAAAGTGAAAAATGCATATCAGGAATCGCCACGCTCACAAAACACAGCCAACCCACGCAGCGAAAAAGAAGAGAGGAAGAGAGAGAGCATGTTTGTTTGACGTACGTCAATTCAAATAGGACGCCACAAACATTTGACGAAAAAGAGAACATTTGGGGATACCACATTGGAACGGTCAGTGGCAAAACAAATTGCTACTGTGGTCAAACCAGGTTCTAGGATGCACCAACCTCACACTTTCCAAAACAGGTTCTCGTGTCACAAAACAAGTACAGTTGTTTTGGTGAAATAACTCCAACCCACCCATCAGCTCAATAATGTTGCATGCAAAAGCACGCAAACTTATAAAACATAAGAATCTAATAGCATTGCAAAGCCAAAGAGCGGGTACTCAATGATCTTACCAAGACCAGAGCTCCTGGCGAATCGGTATTATTGATCAGCATAAACTTATTTTAGGTTTATGTTCTTTAGGTATATTGTCCATGAATTTCTGAGATCTCATGCAAACGGATTTCTTTTGTTTTAGTATGTACTTGGTAATTAGAACATGAATAAGACTAAACTGAGTTTGCAAACATTAGTACAGACTTAGATAAATGCTTTTCTTTACTAAAATCTCGGTGTCAATGTGTGTTTCCCCAAAATCCATTTTTGAAATTTTAGACAGTTTTCGCTATTTTCAATGTTTGCAGGGTGACATCGTGTTATATATACATGTAATCAAATATTAACAAGAATTGGAAATTCGTGTCAACCACGTCAGAAGTTGAAATTCTGATTTAACTAAATGACGGACGAATATTATATTCATATGTTTACACTTATTATTAAATCTGAAACTCTTACCTTGTAATTTTACCATATAACTATTTGAGATCACGACGTATTTCTTATATCTTTTTGCTGGTTTAGGCTGGAATTCAAAGAAGCCAGTTGTCGTTAGTGTCCGAATCAGAGGCTGCTTCTTGGCATTTCCGCATACCTTCTGTTGACAGATCAACTGCATATCTTGGAAAATATATTCTTACCGATTTAGGGGGTAAGTTTGCAGCTTTATTTTAAGTGTTAAAGAAATGACATGTGTAATTGTAAGCGTAGGTAATAGTTATTTTTTCAAAGGTAAACAATAAATAAATGAAAGGTTAACACAAAATAAATGTAAATCCAATATGTTAAGACAATCACAGATATTGAAAGTTCTCTATGATAGTTAAAAATTAAACGTTGTATATTTTGTAGGTGAAACAATTAATATAACTGCACATCATGCGACTGAGAGCGGAACGAAAGAAATTCAAACAAAATCATGGGAAGATCGCACATGTTTTGATGGCTTCTTTCAAATGCTAACTAAAATACTAGGAGCTCCAGTTCTGAAACAATTCAAGGAGGTTGAAAGAGGGGACTATCTTGATTTTCAACTTGCACTAGACCAAGCATTGCGAACTATGAATGATAGTTCAAGGGATGTTATTACATTAAAAGTACCTCTTTCAATAAAGGAAATGTATGAACAAGAGGTTTGTCAAAGTGTTGAACAAGCTGTCGAATTATCATGCTATAAACATAAGGTTAAATGGCATCACGAGAAAATGACAATTGATAAAAATGTGTTTATAGGATGTTTCCATGCTTATACAGAAAAGGTGGTTGGTTATTTGCAAGAGGTTTTGCGAAATCCACAAGTTTTAGGAACAGAACTTGTGCTTATGGTTGATGGCATTTCTGAGTCAAAGCTAATGGTTCATGCAATCAAAACAAAATATCCATCGATGAGAGTTTTTGCACCAAACGATTCATGGTTAACTGTTACTAAAGGAGCAGTTATATATGGACATTTACTTAATCAGCCGAAGTTGGACACCCGTCTGTATCTGCCTGTTGACCTTGATCCAGCTGATAATCAAGACCCAGGGAACCTTGCGGTCAATCTTCAAGATATTGTTACTTCCTCTGAGATAGATTTCATGGACAAGGATAATGTGTTAAATGATATGACTGCGCTTCTCAGTAGATTTTCAGGAGAACAGGTTAAACATACTGAACAACTGCAAGGACTGGAAGAGCAACAAGTTAGGGCTGTTGAAGGTTTCAATGCCCAAGTAGACAAATTGCTCAAGGAGAAAAGAAGGTTTGAAGAAGAAATCGACAATATGATACGGTCAGTCCAAATATCGATGTCATCTGAAACAAAAAGCACTGATGAAACGATCCAGAAGCTTTTGAAGGACCAAAAATTGTTAGAATATAGGTAAAATATTAATGATGACTTAAAAGACTTTAATTTTAGTTTTAATT
This sequence comes from Corbicula japonica, assembly GCA_038501625.1. Classification (NCBI taxonomy): domain Eukaryota; kingdom Metazoa; phylum Mollusca; class Bivalvia; order Venerida; family Cyrenidae; genus Corbicula; species Corbicula japonica. The sequence goes on along the minus strand of JAZAYU010000032.1, from coordinate 34,700 downwards.
TTTGTTATTATAAAATCCCAGGTTTAAAAGTAGTTACCGAAACCTTATCATAACAAAGAAGTTAATAATACGTTTTTTTTAAATTTACAAATAGTCAAACTACAAGACATGGCTAAGGGCAGACAATATTGTTTTAGCATGTAAATTATATTTAAAAAACATTTCTTTTTTAAAACTCGATGTCTACACTAGCAGAAATTGCTTCACGAAAATTGATTAAAATGTTTTTGTGCTTTTCTGCACAAGATAAATTGGAAAATTACTTAAAATGCAAAAAGCAAAAACATATAAAATGTATACCGCTTTTTGATACCTTGTATTTCAAACTGTTTCTCATTAATACATTAAAGGAAAACATTAAATGCCACGATATAGGTTAATAATTTAACTAGAATCAATGTTATTGTTCATGTAAATCTTTAATATTGGCCATTTTTAGTATTGATTAATATGTATTTCCTAGCAAATTCTTTTTATGTCACATCAAAATACTCATCCATTATCAACCTGTTCACAAAAGTTAATAATTAAAAAGTATTTTAATATGTTTATGAACCTGTTGGGACAAGTGTGAGGTTAGTGCACCCTGGAACCTGATTTAAACCTCCAATGGCAATTTGATTTGCCACTGACCGTTCCAAGGTGGTAACCTCTCGGGTTCTCATTTTTGTTGTTTGTGGTGTCTTTTTTGAAACTGATCATTTAATTAACCATGCTCTCTCCCTCTCTCTTTTTTTGAATTTGTGGGGAGGCTGCTTTTCTGAATGTGACAAATTGTGATATGCATATTTCACCTTTTTACTATTATCAATGGAATTGTTCATTTGAGCTTTGAAATAGATGAAAAGGGAACTTTGAAATCCACCGAACACGAAAAATATGAAAATATTGCAGGCTCTGTTTGATTTAGTCTGTTCATGGGTAGAAATGGAAATCCATATTACTGCCCAAACGCCGCCTAGCCCCGGGTTGAACGCAACCAACACAATAATCAGTACAATTTTGATCCATACCAAACGATGGTATGCATATGGCGGTGAATAGGTTTACGAAAGGCAGTTATACGAGTACACTTATTACTGCATTTGAACAGACTGAATTGGACAGTCTGGAAAATGTTCATGTTGTTAGAGGTTCGGTGGCTTTCAAATTTTCATCAAAGTTTCATCAACTTTTAATAAGATTTAATTCTATTTCTTGTATTTCTAGGCGATTTCTGTTTGTGTGGCCAAATCAAAATAATCGCTTTATCATAAAAATCTCATAATTTCTATAAAAAAAAACAAAGAAATTCTCGTGACAACTCTTTTATATAACTACAAGGGAAAATATAGGTCACATGAAAGCTACAAGAAATTCTTGTTTTTCTTTTAAAATGTAAAATGGTGTAACAAAACATCCCCATGCTTAAGAGAAAACTGCATGAACATGTATAGGAGTACTAGCCTATTATCGTATATTTCTAAATTCATTTCAAGAAACATGCATGCATTTTTACTGAAAATGTACTAAAATATTTAAAAAAATGTAAAACTACATGTACATGTAAATATGTTTACACTTTTCATTCGTTAAGTTTTGTAAACTGTATTAAAATGCGCCAAATAACATTAAATATTTTTAAACAAGACGTGGTAAAATTATTTCTGCTTAACAAATGAAAACCACTCCGTTGCGTGGATTGAGAGTTTTATACTTATTGTAATATTGTTTTAATTGTTAAGAGTCAAAGACATGAAAATCCAATTTGAGCGTTCGTGCATGCTATTGAAGGAAAGAGAGACACGGCAGACGGAGAGATACAAACGAGAAGTAATGCAGTGCGAAGAAAAACTAAGAGAAATGGAAACGCAAATCATAGCGGGTGTTGAAAATATAAGTGGCTTGACAAAGACAATAAAAGAGTTAAAAGAAAAAGGGAAATACGACTCAGAGAAATTACGGCAGATGGAATACGACTCAAAGAAATTACGGCAGATGGAACATAAGCACATAAATGAGATTTTTCTCTACAGGACACGTTTAGAAAATGTAGAGAAAAAACACGAATTACAAGTAAAACAGTATTTGAAGACAATAGACAATCATCAATTAAATATAAAAGTGCTGACACGGAAGGTAGAGTTACAGGAACAAACAATGGAGAGTGGGAAGCGTCGAGCTGCAGAAAATCTCCAAAATCTCTTACTTGAACGCGACAAAAGGTAATGATGTTTTTTTTCATTACCAGTTCTAATTTCCATTCTTTTTAACAGTACTTGAAAAGTCACCTTAAACCCACCGTGTAAGGTGATTCTCGCATGGTGACGTATTTGAACTATTGAATCACGTGCTCTAACCTATTTAAAGGTTACACAATAAAAATTACATTTAAAGGTTACAGAATAAAAATGCACAAAATACAGAATCTACAAAATTCAAGTCATCATAAATGCGGATATGCTATTGCATGCAAGAACAAATATACGTTCGTTTCGGATGAAAAATCCGGCTCTTGTGAAAACTGTATTAGGCCTTTACTCATCAGAGCTTTGTTACCGCCTAAAGAGGACTGTTTTTCTGTTGTTCCATTCGAACCGAAGCAGGTTAGACAATATTGCATAATTGGTTAAGTGCCTTTGGAATTGTATATTCTATTCTGTTCTGTTCTATTCTGTTCTGTTCTTTTCTTTACTCCCAAACAGCCATTCACAGAGCACTTACAGTTACGCTCTATGACTGCTTCCTGGACTTCAAACTAGTAATCCCATAGTATTTGTGGGATGTAAAAATCCGAAGAAGAACCCCTTGTCGGAACTCGAACCTAAAGAAGTGAATAGTGTAGTGTTTGTGTCTTAGCATAGAATATGTACTAGTTCAATCCCAGTTGACACTGTGACTTTGCAATCGCTGAAAAGAAATAAAACATTGTCTACCAGATAATTATTAAATTAAGATAAATCTTTGGAGAACTTCTACTTTCTGTCGTCTTTTGATTACCGTAACTAAATGTAGTATTTTTGGATGCAAGTCATTTTATAATTTTTTCAACAACGGAAGAAACGTAATAAAAAGTGTATTGGCAACATTTCGGACATTGGTATTGGATTTTTATTTTGAAGAACACTTAAAGTATTCCGCTTTCAAAATGCTTACATTTTCCAACTGATTAAGGCCAACGTCGTAAAAGATTTTTATAATAATAGGGATGGCAACGAGTACTCGTGTAACCGAGAAATCGATCGATCGTCCTAGTATCGAATATTAAATCTATTACTTGAGTACTAGGATAAAAAATATTTCTAAATAAAATTAAATCCATCTGTTTGTTTTTAATTAGTTTTATATACAATGTTAAAGTAATGGCAAGGTATCGTTAAAACACAATGTGTGTTACATTTAATCTTCACAGGTGACACAATTACTCTTTGAAATTGTATGGTCATTGGTGTGAGCATTCGGGTCACAATTTGCACTTGTCTTTGATGTCAATTACTGACAATTTATTAATAACAAAACACCTACAATATCTCATTTTTATTCGTATATAGGATTGAGGACACGATGAGGCGAAATGAAAATTTAAGTAGTATGTTAAAAGAGAAGGACGCCTTGATACTAAACCTGGAGGAACAAACGAGTCATAACAAAACGTTTCACGATTTGCGAGTGCAACAAATGGAAGTAAAGCTGAAGCAATATGCTAGCGAAGAGGTCAAATATAAGAAACAGATCAGGGACATTGAAGAGCAACACTTAGTGCAGATAGAAAGTATGCAACAGCAACTTGATGCTATGTACAAAATGAAAGAAACCATGGATAAACGAGAAGAAAGCATGCTCAAAAATATAGAGATTCTGAAAGGGATGATAGCTTTAGAGAATAGAAAAGGTGAAGATAGCGTTCACAGAGATTCAAAGACAATGGGTGACAGGTAATATTTTAAATTGTTTGACTGATTAAATAGGTTAAATACATATTATGTGAATTGCCTCATTTAGAAAACCTCGCCGTCGACCCAAGTAAAGAGAATAGAAAACGTGGCCAAAAGCATGTTGGGCTATCGTTTAAGCTGTTGCCTAAATGCTTTCATCTTTTTATAGAATCGCTTTACTTTTATTTTTTCATACTTATAAATTATATTTTTAGTTTAGATGATCGAATATTTTCGACAGCGACCTTTTAATTCACTGTACTTACTTCGCCGATGACTAGAAAGTACATGTAATGACGATCTTTTCTGGGTATATTTGCATTCCGGTCATGAAATGACGTATTTGTCAGACATTTTATTTTTAACCGTAATGACCTTATTCTATTCGATTTATTATTTCCGAACTAAAGAAAAAAGGAAGGAACACAGAACATTCGTGTAAAATGTGTTCTTTTGTACCTACGATAGAGGTCGCAAACTTTAAAATCACTACCTACTGCGCTATGGAAACAGTGTACATTTTAAAAGTGCTTAATAACTTATCAAACGCTGCTTTTCCGTGCTGTTCGTACAGGAATCCTCTTGGCAAAAGTAAAAAGCATAACGTTTTATTCATATATGAAACTAGATAGCACGCCATAAATGTGTAAAGCAGATTGTTGTTCACATACATTTCAAAAAGAAATGTCAAATATTAATGATGATTTACATTTAAGACAATCAGAAGGAGCCGCTTTGATCACTACAAATGAGCTCAGTGATCCAAACAGGGCAACGGGGCTGTCGGAGAGATATAAACAATTGTACAAAGAGGAATGGAGCAGTGCTTTTGAAGCTCTTACTGATGAGGATGATAAGAAATGTTTGAAACAAAAGCAAGCGGCTACTCTTTTACTTGAATTGCTTAAGGTATAGTCAGCTATAATATAATTAGTCTATTCTGTAGAGTAAAACAGTTAAACAAGACGAGTTAACAGCACGCCAAGTTTATTTCTTTATGAAAAAGAGAAAGAGAAGTAAGAGTTGTCTGGTTTAGTTGATTAAATTCAGAACTGGAGCCGTCCGTCAGTACTTCTGTCTCCATCCATCCATCCATCCATCCATCCATCCATCCATCCATCCATCCATCCATCCAAATTTTGTGTTGCTTTACGTCAATTACTTCATAGCTGCTCGGTCTCCATGACATGGAAACTGTTATGAACTTATGACAGATGAAGGGCTTAATCTTGTATGTACCGAATGATACTGATTGATACCCAGAATCAAACTAGCACCTCTACATTAGCAAATAAAAGCCACACGATTCCGATCGGAATACTCTTATTTATGTGTGCACAATATTTGTATCAGTCCTTAAACATTTCTTGTAAAGGATTTGAGTTACGGTAGCAAGTATAAAATAATAGCTTGAATTATGATGTGTCTTTGATACGTATATTTTTAATTTGTGTGGCCATTTTATAATAATCAAGTGCATGTGTGTTGAACAAACACGAGTGTATATATATTTCAGGAATGCGTTGCATTTTGTGATAAGACCAGCAAACAACATGTGGAAAATCTGAGAAATATCTTTTTACATCCGCTTCGGATTCCAGCCGTTGGTGGTTCGGCCAAGGGAGTAAGTAATTAGAAATCTCCAAAACATGCATTTCTATGGACTGGAGTTTTTATTTCAGTATTTTTGTTATGATTTATAATATTCTATTTGTAATTTATTCTTTAAATTCACTCTTATGAATTTTAAAGAAATAATTTCTCGAATTTATTGTCATGATTTTTTTCCTAATCATGGTTTCCAGAAATATTACCTAAATACCTTTTTCTTTTGTCGCCTTCTGATCTATACAAAAACGTATTTTAATACCGAGTAACCTTTGTTGAAGTAAACATTTATCTGAAGTCAACTTTTGTAAGATTAGAAAATGGGTTTCTAGGAAAATAAAGGTTTGTCAGGAAATGATTTTGTTAAATATAAAACGTTCTGTATATACCGATGGGATGCAAAATATCTCCCAACTTATACATTGTGCTTTTTAAATATTTATAATGTTTCAGTCCTCTTACAACCAAATTAGGATTATTTCTTGTTTGTATTATCTAGTTGGAAATATTTAGAATTTCTATAATCTAGCCTATAATCTAACTTTGAATATTTATTTGTAAGATTTTGATATTGTTATCCTGTAATGATGAAATGAAATGTAATAAATGGCGTTACCCTGCAAAGGGGCTTGAAACGAAAAAAAAAACGTTCTATATATCATGACTATAAAATCAAGAAATCTTTGAGTAAAACTGTGTACAAAGATAAGTTAATGCTTTAGTTTACCTTCTGTTTATTAAAGTTTATGGTTGACTTCATTTTTAGACTAGAAATCTGCCAATTTTATATAAAGTTGCTAACATTTTGACTTAATTAGCGATCAAGATGTAGTGACATTTACGTGCATTTTACTCCGAAATACAAAGAAAAATATTGAACTTGTTATCTCAGGACCATAAAGACATTGCCACAGCTGGTGGAAACCTTGATGCATCACTCCGTGAACTACGACGAAAGATAGCAGTTCAGCAAGGTGTCGTTGAAGAAGTCAAACAGGTCGGTACCTGTTACTAATTTGGTGAAATGAATCGCGTTTTCTGAACAAAATGACGACCGCGGAGCTGAATCAAACAGAAATTTATTACAATATAACTTAAGTTCGCAAGATTTTCTAATGTGAACTTAACATGTAGTAGATATTTTTTAAATTGTATTTCGAATAACCTTCAATTTAGCTGAAGCTTTTTTTATTGTAGATATTAAATACTAGTTGTTTTCAAGCAATTTTATTTTTCACAATAACGTTTTGTATTGTATTCTGCCACAAGGAACATGCCTTGTTTATAAACCTCATTAGATTTACTGTAATTAATTTCTAATTTACAATACATAGTTGACACAAAGACAATTCAGAGTTGAACAAATTTAAAAGTTTTTTCAGAATGTAGAAAAACAATACCAATTAGAATATCATTTTCATATGCAACCAAACCTTCTTACAATACTTATGCCAATTGTCTCACTATAAGGTATTCCTTGACGAGGCCAGGTCATGGGAAAATGCAAAGAAAGGCTTTGATCCGGAACATATAAAGACTTGCACGCCATACCTCGGGAAATGTGTTGAACTTTGTTGGATGATGGTTCTACAAGATCCACCGCTTCTTATCAAATTTGATTTCAAGAATGGCGAGAAATTTGACTCCTCGATATATACATGTACAATGTATTCGGCATCTGGTGACAAAATAGACTACCTTGTCTGGCCGCCCTTGTATAATGGCGAGCCTGGAGAACTTTTAGCGAAGGGTGTGGTTGAACTGATATAGTGAGTCATTGTACAACAAACACGAGCAACAGCAGCAGAAGAAATGTTCGTTATATAAATCCGTAAATATCACTGAGTGTATATAATTATTCTCTGATTATTTAATTGACGAAAACTGAAATGCATATTCATGCATATGTCAATTTATAAAACATAGAAATTTGGTGGTTTGACGTCATAAACATTAAATTTTAGTTAGTTTAACGCCGTAAAAACATTAATCACAATATAAAGGTAGGTAAATGTATGTAAATTAAGTGTATTGTTTTGTTTGTTTGTGTGTTGTTTTTTTTTGTTGTTAAAAGGCTGTTCAGTAGCTAGATAAACATAATCCCTAATGTTGGTATCTGTACTGCCCTATGAATTGTTGTTGATGTTGTTGTTTTTGTTGACGGTGGTGGTGGTGAAGTTGGTAACACTTATAATAGATATACAACATGAATTCTTATCAATAATTTATTTTTTGTGGATGACGTTCACTTATGTTAACAACAGAAATTGTCCAAACTTAAAACAAATTGTCCAATCTTTTAGTTTAATCAAAGACTGTTCAGGAGTTGAGAGCATTTGCTAGCTTAGTATTATAAATGGCATAATCAGAGAATTAAAATGTTGCAATTATAAAATATGCTTTTAGTTAAAGTCCAGTTGATGTTTGAAGGTAGTGTAGATTCGTTGTCGGTTGTTATGGGGTACATTTGATTTATTACAGCCGTAAGTCTATGCAGGGAAACTTAATTTCAGTTGTACGACTGATGTTTCTCGCTTGGTTTTTGTCGAACATCTATCTTGTGCCCTGTTAACGTAAAGAAACCTTAACTCGTCGGTGTCTTTAAGTCGTCATTTTAAATTTGGAATCATTCTTTATCGCGTGGCCAAAATGAAGCAAGGCTGGCTTTATTTGAAAGATAAACAACGTACAATAAGCGTCTCTTACTATTTTGGATACACCTGAACGCTTTTAACCTTGACTGGTTGAAGAGCTGCGACTTAAAGTAGCAAAATGTGACGACTCGAGGTTCATTTACGTTATTTGCATTATTCAAATTGCATCATTGCAGTTATTATATATTGTTCGTTCTGCCACCGTGTGATCTCATTATACGTGAAACCATCGGAAAGGTCCTTGCTTGTCTAACTTATTTCCACGTTTTGCAGTTCTGTCTTATCCTGCAATGAACAAACAAAATTAAAGCTTTCTGTTTAAAACTTTTGTCTTCTTTTGAAAATATGGTTTCAATTGAGCAAAACAAATGCAACTTAATATGTAATTCATGCAAATGTTCGCGCCACAATTATTCCTCGGTACATTATAGATGTAAGAATGGAATCCCATTGTGCATGTTATAATAGTGATGTCATATCTTGGACTTTCTCGCGGGAAAATCAACTTGAATGTCATGACGACGTTTTTATTGTGACTGAAAGGAATATTGTTGTATTTCTTTCAGATAATTTTTATTTGATAGCATATTTAAGTAAAGAATTGTTTTCCATAATTCTCAATAACCTTTTGAAACATTAGAATGCATTATCATAGAGGACAGACAAGATAAGTAAAAATGTTTATGACAGTTACGTACACGCGGTAAAATGTTTAAATCAGTTCAGTCTGTCTCCATGGTTATAAACAATTACTGCTGCACAGATAAGTTGTTAAGGATTCTATTTAATAAAATTTGACATGAAAACATTTACTTACGTTTGATTTGTTATCAGTATCGTTGTTTTGTTCCTCCTCCTGTTTTGACTTTTTGGTGTCACCGTCAACTTTGCTGGACTGGGCTTTTATAAACTCTCCAACCAGATTTAGCACCATGGCTAACCAGGCAAGCCCCATAAATAACCAAACAGCACATATTACCTTGTATAAACCTCGCACATTTGAGCTGCTTTCGCCTGCAATATTCGATATTTCGTTTAGAAACCATGTCCTCCCTCGAATGATACATAAACATCTCAATTACAGCGTTCAAAGAAACAGAAGCAAGCTATATCAAACTTGTATTTATGTTACGCCAAATCTACATAAACAAATATTTGAAGATCTGTTCAATTAGTTTAATATACATGTACCTTTAAATAACTATCAGAGACATATTCAATTTAAATAAAGAGCTTTTCAAATTATTAAAAGATATTTGTTGCTATCAATTAACTGGTAAAGAGTTCTTTCAAATCAACTGAAGGGAGCTCCAATTCAATTCATGGGGCAACAGCAACAAATGATTTGACGATGACCCAAGATCACAAAAAGTAAGATTGTAGACCAGCCTAAAAAATCTCAAGCGTTTGATTGGCTGAAATGGCGACTGGTGCTTGAAATTTGAGACTGGTCTCAAGATTTAGTTTTGTTATCTTGGGCAGATCTCTTAAATTCTAAAAAACTTGAAAAATAAAATATAACAATTTGTATATATATAATTTGGAGATACCTGGAACACAATATTAACAGAATAATTCAGCAGGTATAAGTAAGGTAACAGTTCTACGAAAAACAAATCTCTTAATCCTACAGGTTAAATAACAATGATGACATTGCCGGGAACAATGTTCCCAACTTCAACAATGGTCGGAGTAAGATCGGGAATTCACCAATTCACCTGAAAAAATTCAACAAACCCAACAGAAGTAAGAGTAAGAAAGGTACATCGGAAAGTACAATTACCTGGAACAAAGTCGCCGAAACCGACAGTTGTCAATGTAACAACTGTATAATACCAAGCTTCTAAATAAGTCCAGCCCTCAATTGCAGAGAAAATCCACGCCGGAATCAGTGAGAACAAGACAAAACATATACTGGTAAATATAATAATCTTTCCAATCCTTTCAGACTTTGGATGATTCGGGAACAATAATTTCTGTTCAAGCTTTTTGTAGGGCTTTGCTATCTTCTCTCCGAGCGCACCAAGAACAACTGCCGTTAGTGGTATCCCTAAGATTGCGTAGAAGATGAAAAACACTCGGCCACCGGAAGTAGATGGCGAGATGTGTCCATACCCTGTAATAAGTGTTAAGTGTATATTCAACATGTATTAAAAAGTGAAACGTATATTCATGTCGGTTTTGTTAAAAACACATATTCATGTAGGAATAGCTCAGGTAGGCCTATTGTATCGTAAAGGTTTAATTATCCTATAAAGAAAGTAAATACTATGGAATCATAGACACAACTACTTATTTTGTTGCGGAGATTTCCTTATACCCGGCCTCTAACGTAAAAGAGAGCGTGGTGGGTGGGTGGGGTGTTGCTATATTTCTAACATAACGGTTCCAGTAGAACTGAAAGGTTTTGAGTAATTATCCTATCTTTCTTAGAAATGCATGAAATAATATCATCATTTTTTGTCAGAGTAACAGAGAAAACATCAAAATATCGTCCATAACAATTTAGAGTCGATTGTCATATAGCATATCAAAGATAGCCGAAGTTGGCCAATTGGGAGTTGAACATATGCATACCTATCGTGGTAACAACTGTTACAGAGAAGAACACAGAAGGTCCATATTCCCAGTTACTCGTGCTGGACGTATCGTTTGTGGCAATTACCCCTGAATCATAAGCTTCTATGACTGCCTTGGCAAATGCCGACAGTTCGCTAGCAGTAACACATGTGTTGTCCGCTGAGAAAAATAATACAAACCATTACACAAATAACAGTTTATTATCAAATATGTGTTCTCTGTTGAAACAATGATTGCATAAATTCAAAGTATTTCCGTTCCAGTCAGGATTCGCAGTTAATAATCCAGACTACAGTTCAAAGCGCTCGACATGTTTTTCTACATGTATAAGATGAAGATCAATTAAAATGTCGCGCTTTATGAGAACATGAATATTTTATCACTGACTACTTAGACAAGTGTGCGTTTATCATGTTCATCACTCCAGGTTACTGGAGCTACAGTAGTCGTCTAGGTTATGCCCAGGTGTCCCCATTAAGATAAATCTTTAAGTTGTTTTAAAACTGTACGCAGCGAAAAAAAAGCAAAACCTAAAAATCAACGTTACTTTATAAAGACTATTCTGAACTTACTCAGAAATTGTTTGAAAGTAGCAGATTGAGTGGTTGTGACTTCGTCTTCGTTTTCCTTTTCCAGGGCCATGAAAATTGCCCCGCCCACAAGAATATACACAAGCAGGACCCCTGATAGTACGCAAAGAGTTAACCACTGCATGTCGCGGACTCAGATACCTGAAATGTGTCATTAATTACAAAATAATACGATAATATCCATATGGACATTATTAAGAAATACAAAATTAGACAAAAAATATTTATGGAAATTATTTAGAAATACATATTTTTAGTTTATCAATTAATCATTAATTAATTACAGTGTATAAGCGGTGGTGGCGGTAGTGGCGGCGTTGTAGAGGAAGTAGTAGTAGAAGTGGTAGTAAGGTCAGAGACCACTAAATAGTTTCCCATAGACTTACATTTTAAGATTTGGTCTTCCTGTGATTTAGTTTACACGACTATTTCCAAAACTACAACAGATTTGCAAAGTGGCACTCTTGGGCAAATCAAAAATGGCCAGAAATCAGGGTCTTCACCAACTCATTCTCTCAGCATTTTAAACCCAACGTAACCACCCCCAGAATGTAAACAAATCTTCAACCCAAAATAAGGAAAGTACCAACTTCTTTAAAGTGACACAAATCACCTCACCTTTCAAACAGTGTTTTAAATAATCATTTTTATTTTTAAGTATATAATTAAAGTCATTTTACATTTTTGAAAACAACAAATTATTTCTATTCTCTATAGTTTTGGCCAATGAATCTTTGAAAATAAATTTAGCCCGAATCGTCCCTAGACAAAATTGTCCAATCCGCGACAGGCTTTTCTATTTACTGTCCTCTGACCTAATTATAGTAGTGCTGTGGTGGTGGGGGTGGTGATAGTTATAGTATTAGTAGGAGTAGTAGAAGAAGAGTTAGTAATTTTAGAAATGCTGTGGTGGTGGTGATGGTGTTTGCGGGAGCAATAACAGTTGTAGTCGCCGTTGTCGTCATATTCATAATTATCAAGAACGCAAGTTTGTTAATTGTTTTTTTTTTCCATTCAAACTTATATTTAGTTTACCGTCGAATTAGACTAAGTACGGTTTTGATAACTTGACAGTCATGTGACATAATAGTTAATTTAAAAATGGGTTTTCAGCAAAAATGTTTAAAAAATGATATCGTGGTTTTCATATTATGAAAATTACTGACTAGTTCAATATTACAGTCCCCTATATCTGTTGTAAAAAAAATCTTTTATTCTATAACGGTGTATCACTTGACTGGCTACTTATCCATTATTAGTTTTACTGTGTATCTTGACAACTGCCTGTTGGAGTTACCGGTGTGTTAATTGAAATTATACATTTAGCTAATTGTGATACTTGCCCAAGGTTATAAAACTGAGCATGGAAACCAGTCTCAAATCTCAAGCATCTGATTGGCTGAAATGGCGACCAGTCGCCATTTCAGCCAATCAGATGCTTGAGATTTGAGACTGGTTTCTAATCTCAGTTTTATAACCTTCAACAAGAACTATGTATATATAACCAAGAAAAATCTTGTGTCAGATGGGGTTGATATAAATATTTTTAAAGTGATCAATACTCATCAAGAAAACCAATCGGATAAACTTAAGTTAAATGTTCTCTTTGCGTGACAGTCTAGCTTTAGAGCACACAGGTCTTGGTGAAGAAAAGCAAACACTGTTTTATGTTCTATGTTCTGCCAATTAAAAGAAAAAGTAAATTACATAAAACAAATAGCATTTTCGTCCTCATAACATCACATCCCATTGATTAGTATATTTAGTATCTCAAGTTTTACGTCAGCGAGACGAGACACGGGTGCAACGGCTTCATTTTCTTATCAAAACAGAACAAGGTGTAAAAACAGTTCTGCAAAAATCCTTTTTACCATTTGATATAGTCTTTTTTTGTTCTCTAACTCATTTTAGACTGTCGGCGAAGCGTAAATATTTTTTCTTATAAATTCGTAAAACAACGTTAGAAAAAATAACAACAATAACAACCATTAGGTTCGTCCGATTCCATTCGTGGGGCTTGACATAAACTGATAAAACGACGGTTCCCCAAATTTCCTTTTAGAAACTTTTTGGCGATTGCATAGTTGAAACATCCGGTAAATATGTAGCACTAAAACAATATGATTTTCTACGATACCCTCAAACCCCTTAAAAATACGGATTTAATTGTGTTCACATTTGTTTTTTCATGCGGTTTAACTATTTCAGGTTACGTTAACCCTAGTTAAAAGTGTTCATGTACTCAGGGCCCAAGATCTTTAAACTGAGACTGAAGATCAGTCTCCAATCTCACGCATCATATTGGCCAAAGTGAAGACTTGATTTGAGACTGCTCTACAGTTTCAATTTTTTTACCTTAAGCCCAAGGTAAACAATGGTTAGCTACCATACGTGAAGCTCATGATTTTCGGTTTTTAACTTCTAATTCATCTTTGGTGTACATTGTACCTGTATAATATATAACTACTTGAAACAATTTCCAAGAGTGTAAAAATGAATTACCCACAAAATAATTCCTAAATCCAGCAGATTACATGTTAAAGACAGTTTAGAGAGTTCCAGAAAAAGACACTTCAAATCCTTCAGGGGGCAGGATTTAATTGTAGAATGAACATTTACCGTAAACACCGTCTCAAAATCCTTCTCATTCAGGGTTTAACTTTATAATGAATATTTTTCTAGGAAACCAGTCTTCAACTGTTTAAATTAATAATGACTATTTACCGGGATCACTAAATCCTTCAGGTGTCTTGGTTAAATTGTATATTGAATATTTACCAGAAAACAGTCTCCGCGTCCTGCATGTTATTATAAATAAAGGCTTACCAGGAATTCTGTCCTTAACCCTTTCCTCCATAATAAGCGAGGGCAAACAGTGTCGTCTGATCAGGGCTGAAGGTTATAAAGCTGAGATTGGAAACCAGTCTCAAATCTCAAGCATCTTGTTGGCTGAAATGGCGACTGGTCGCCATTTCAGCCAATTAGATGCTTGAGATTTGAGACTGGTTTCCATGCTCAGTTTTATAACCTTGGGCACAGGATCTGCACTGTTTGCTTTTTTGAATTGTTTGGTTATTTCTGACCAGAAAGCGAACAGTGCAGATCCAGATCAGATAGCACAGATTTGTCAGCTGATCTGGATATACACTGGTCGCAGAAGGGATAAAATGCGTATATATTAAGGCGTCAGTGTTTTGTTGTAAAATATAGCATTACTAAGAGCATTCATTAGAGATTTCTCAAACATCAACAGTGGTTTAGGTAACAATCGTAAATCTAACACAGAGAATTTAAAAAAAACAACATGAAATTCTACAGCAGTCTGAGTAATAAAATCTAATACAATCTGACAGTTACCTGGAACAAAGTTGCCGAAACCTACATTCAGTTGTTAGTCGGTCAAGTGTTAAGGCCTAAAGTAAGTCCACTAGTCCGGTCCTCGATTGCACAGAAAATCCACGTCAGAATAAGTAAGAACTATATCAATCATTCCAATCTTTTATACTGGATGTCTAGGATACAAGTGTATAACTATGTAGACTGAGATTTTTTCGTAGGCGATCCGTCCTCCATTTTGAACTAATATTTAACGTGGTTTTAAAAAGATTTGAAGTGAATTTAAATTGCATTTGGTGGGTGCCTTGTGAAATAAGTGTTTATTGATCGATATACTATTGTTTACACTCTTCATTCTTAATTCAAATCGAACATATTAAATGAATTTAATTTCAAGTGAATTTCAATTCAATAGGTTTATTGAAGATTTTAAATGGATTATAGTTGTACGACTTATTAAACTTTAAACAGTCCCACCTCTCCAAAATAAGAAGACAACACTACATAGCTTTGAGAGATATTACAATTTTACCAAAAAATATCTATTACATACATAAATTCAAAGCTACAACAGTTTTATTCTAACATCACAAACATTAAGATTTGCACGTCTTCGAGTCTCCTAGATACAAAAGATCAAGTCGATGATAGAAATGATTAAATTCTGTAGCACTTTCAGCTTTTATCAATACTCACCGTGTCGAACGTTTATGATTCAAGAACGGTAATTCCGCTGAACCTCAAATGTTTTATATGTTGATAATTCGGCATAGTTCTGACATACGGGAAGAATAACCACGCTGTTCAAATCTACAGACTTAAAAATTATAATTAAAGAGCTAAAGAACATTGCATAGACTTGCATATTCATACGTTGTTAAGGCTCAATTCTTTATCGCTTTCTCAAACTAATATTAGGGCAAAAGATGCTCACATGCTTCATCCATCGGTCTCTACCTTCTATACTCGCCCTATTTCTATGCGTTAGCATTATTATTAACTATATGCTATAACAAACATAAAGATAGAAAGTTTTGATACAGATGAACAAACTTTACTTATTTTAGAACGGGCGTGAGCAGCGTGTTTTAGACTGGCGTGCATGCGCGCCAGTCTTAACTAACGATGCTGTGAACTCTGCGACGCGCAGTCCTTAACTTCGGGTGTATCATTGCGACCACGAGAGCGTATCAAGTAAGTGGTCACCGCGAGAGCAGGCCGAAATGTTCTGCACAAGTGTGAAGCACAATGCAGCACACCATTCCACGAATTCTGAGCGATTGATAGTAAGTTTCCGTGTAATTTTGGAGCATCCATGCCAAAAATTCCATCGAACAAATGTAGAGTGAAATCATGACCAGCTACGGCAGTGAACAAGCAACTGGATATGCATGAGTAGTTTAGTAACGCCAGAAAGATTTCATAGTTGTGTGGCATAAAAAGTAGTGCATTTTAAGAAAATACAAATATTTCGAGAAGGAATGCGAACTTTGAAAGATAATGCTACAAATAAAAACAAGAAAACAATTTAATGTTGTTGTTCGAACAACTATGAAAGGATATTAAAAGAACGATTAAAAACAAATCAGTCACGTGACAAGCAGGAGATAGCGTGGGTTGCCATTTTGGTTAGGTTGGAGCAGTTGTGGATCGAGATTTTGCTCGGCTATCAAGGACCGGGCCGGGTCCCAGTGTTCTCCGCAGACAACCGTTAACAAGCTTTGATCTATTTCCAACAAGTTTTAAATTCGCCGACATCCGTTTATTCAAAATCGACATTTCATAATTTTCTGTTTCTTGCATTGTAAACACAGGTCGCTTTTCAATACACACCTCATTCAAGGTTAAGCAATGGGCGATTTGACCAATCACAATCGATTTCTTTACTATCAGCTGGATAACTCCGCCTCTCCACGTGGTGAAATCGCAAGTCTGTCGGTGTCGTTTGATCGTAATTTGGCTCTGCCGACTGTTGATATTCTCAATTAATAGCGGAACCCGGTGTGTTTGACATATGTTCAATGATTTTAAGTAGATGCGATCATGAGTAATAATTTGGTTATTCTTAGTTCTGTGATTAGAAGACAAACACTTCGAAAATTGTACTGTATACATGTATGAAAATAATTGTGCGATAATGGATTTGTTTTAAACAAATCTATTGGCAAGTTGCAGTTAGAACTTAAATTGCAAAAGAAATACATTCTGTGGCATTTTACTGCGCTATCATCGTAACGATCAGTTCATTTTCGTCGGACACATTTTAAAGTATGCATGCGGGAAAGAACGACGACTCGTCAATTCTATCTTATTTCAAGAGAAACTGGCCTTGTGAGGCTGATGCCAACTCCATCGGGCATTCTGAACTTCAAAATTCTAGAAATGAGATCGAGATCATTCCGGATAGCCCTTCAAGAGCGACTCTGACGACGCCAAATACCCCTCAACGTCGTGAAATTACTCCGACGCCGGACGCGGTACCCCAACATGCCGAGACACTGAATCAACGCCGGCTACCTCGAACAGCCAGTTCGATCCAGTCAGGTGTCGATCCTAAGTGGAAGAAAGTCTACTCCTGGTTGCAAGAAGTTGGCAATGGTTTTTTATATATATTTACTTAGCCTTGTGACTTGCATTAAATAAATAAAATAACTCAATTTCATGCTACTATATATAATCAAAGTACTGGAAGTACGGGAAACCAGCGAAGCGATTTTGCTTCTTGAGAATAACCAGTGCCATGATTCTCATACATGTATCCATTTACGAAAAAGCAAAAGAACTTGTTTCACCTTCATCTTGTCTTTATGATAGTGGAAATAAGGGTTTCCATGTATTATCTGAATGAAGGCTTCTGTTAACCCTTTACTCCATAGATATACCTTCATAGCTTGGGCGAATAGTTTAGATCCATATCAGCTGGCACATCTTTGCGATCTGATTTGGATTTAAAATGTTCGCTTTTAGAATCATTAATTTTTTTCTGACCAGTAATCACAAATTTTAGAGGGTTTTAAGCAAGAAATTATAATAGTGAAATATGTGTACTGACATCCCTAAGACAGCATGAACACGAAAAATGATATAAAAAGTGAGACCCGATCGATGGGAATGATTATGCATTTATTTGAAATAAGAAGTATATAATTGTTTCCTTCATTGCGAATAACATGTAAAGGAAATCATAGAATTGAGAATCCTACATATTAAGATAAAACAACCGAGAGTCATAACATTGCCGAAAGCATTAAAATTAATGCTAGATAACACACATGTAAAATTGAAGATAATTTCAGAGGAAAATGAATTACTATAGCTTATACCATAAATTTCCACCGTATTAAGTTGTATATAATAACGGACTCGATGGTTTTTTCATGTAGCATATTATTAGAAAAAGGTGCCAGATTTAAGACATTCGTAAACATATCATTGAGTTTTGGTTGTTAAGGAGATGGGATAAATGTCCATTAGCTTACAATCCGTTCATATAACATCAGTTTCAGCAGACAGATGTGTCGTTTTTAATTTTTGGCTTCATCATGGTTTGTCCTCTATATTCACACGTACTTTTACTGTTATTTGGCTTTCTTCAAAACGCGGGAAATTGTGACGTCACTGACATTTGCATATTCATTGTGTTACTGCGCCAATAGTCGTCTCTAGCTTAATCGAAAACGTAAACCTAGTAAACATCTTCACCTTTGGAAAAAATGTAAATTATGCATTATTCCTGAAACAAATCATAGTCCGTTCCTTGGACCACGGATGACCTTATTGTCGACGTGTCTCCTGCCACGTACGTGATAGCCGGACACGTACCGCGCTTGCTCGTAGCATGTTTCGAATACATAGATCTGTAAATCTTACATGTCCCTATTTCTGTACGAATAATATCCGGTATACTAGTTTTAATATGTAAAATTTTACACATCTTAATAGTTTACTGTTTACTGTTCACGCTTATATGTGGAAATCCAATACATGTATATAAAAATATTCAGCAATGATGATTGCTTCAGTGTTCAGTGATTTACAACGCTCATGAACGCCTATCATCAAATTTCTAAACAAATGTTCGCAAAAAAATATGTCTTGAAAATTTCAAGTGAAAGCATTTGCGCATTTATTTCATAAAGTGGACAATTGAAGAAAAATATGCTAAGATGGAAATTTATCATTATCGTTATTGTTAATGATAAAAATTTAAAAAAAAATCGTGAAACAAACAGTTTAGCAGCGGAACAAACGTCCAATATTGAAATGGCTTTAAAATGACAAAATAAAGAAAATGTTTTCACTGTTATTTTGAGCTTCGAATTAGCAGAAAAGATATATTAAATATTTCAGAATTAATATTAAGCTATTGTAATATCCTAACATCGGGAATATCGTTTATATCTCTTACTAAAGGTAACATATCTGTGGCTCGCTAAAGAATCCCTGGCGGCTACAACCCCTAGATAAAATTGGTTTTCTGTTGTCGATTGTGTTCTGAATTAGGGACAGCGCAGTGAAGCAGTCAAGTATTCAATTAGCGATACTAACGTGGCACGAGCCAAGTTTAACACGTAACAGGAAACTTGGACTACTTTGCTTGCTCTGATTACTCTAAAATGCGTAAATCGCCGGTTGCCAGTGCCTCGTTTTGGTTTGATACCGATTTCAGAATTGTGATTAGTAAAACCAGCTTCGCTGGTTAAAAAGGGAAATATGCTTATCAGGAATCGCCACTCTCATTAAACACAGCCTCCCCTGCAGCAAAAAGAAGAGAGGAAAATAAATGATTTGTTTGTTGATTGTTTAACAACAACCGTATGGGTTAGCGCCTTGGAACAGTCAGTGGCAAAATAATTTGCTACTAGGGTTTAAACCAGGTTCTAGGGGTGCACTACATAATTTATTATACGTATTTGTGTTAACTGAATACCTATTATGATATTATTTTTATATATGTGAAGCTGTCTATATGTTTACTGGTATCGTAAATTAATTTAATTTCAGATTGTGAGTGGGGTTTTTTCCACCTTATCAAGAGTGAAGACAAAGCTTAGAAGCAGGCTTAACAATTCAACATTAAATTCATTGTTAATGATATCCATGGAAGGTCCTGATGAACTGAAGTTTGATTATAATAAGGCAGTCAGCACTTGGGCCCAAGAAAAAGAGGCTTCTGAAAGTTTAATCCTAATTCTGTCAGTTGTAATGAAACACTGAGTTTGATATGTGTGAGATATCTTGGACAATGAAGGTGAAAAACTAACTATACAGAGTGTATAGTTGACATTGTAACTTGATGAGATCAGATCAGTTTATGTTATTAAATCACATGTTGACATACTGTTTACACATTGTTTTACATTATTTATGTTTTTTAACTTTGTACCTTTCTTGGCTCTATAGAGATAAAAAACATCTATGTACTATATACAGTTTTTGCAGTAAACTTTGGTACAAATATAAAACTGTATAAAACGATAGTTAAAAAAATAAAGTTTCGCGAGCTTAAATCCACGAACAGGAACAAAAAGACCCCCCAACCTAAGACTCAGGTGAAAAAAAAGTGGAAAACCTAATTTCCTTGCATCAAAATACAAGTACCTGCTACTATTGAAATTTCTGAATATACTGAATTATTTGCTAATATTGATGATAGTAACTGTCACAAAGTTTAACGAAAAAATCACACATAGTTTCATATGTTTACAGTAATGATATCTGTGCAGGGCATGTTCGATTCAACCAGCGCGCCAGTCTTTCAACGCTTTCAGCGCTTTGATCTTAAAAGTCAGTCGAAATGGGGACCGACAAAATATTGGTATAACGAGTAATGATGAGTAACATGTTAAAATAGTATAATTATACTTTCATTTTTTGAAAGAATATTACAAATGGCAAGAATAAAGGCTAAAAACCAATTGACTATGCGTTCGAACTCTCATTTTATTTTATTTTACTCGACTTGTGTCTATATTAATATGCAATCCTATTTACTTTCGCTAGCAGTGGCATTAGATCTCAATATCAGAATCTTTGGAACTTATTTAACACGCATAATGATGATAAGGTATATCAACGGTATAATATTATGTGCGTCATCTGGAGTGTGGTTGGGCGGGGGTATTTGGTAGTGACGCTGGTGGTAGCTTGCTAATGGATTATGTAGCTTGGCGCTATGAGCGTGGTGGTGCGGATTCGAATCCCCGTCTGACCATGTTTCTTTTAGAATTGAGTCTCTTCACAGTACAAAGATCAACAAAAGATACTTACTACCAACATAATAAATTCTATAAGGTATCATATTTTTCGGCGACATTAACAATAAGATAAATAAATGGTAAGAATATACACTCAGTCTTAGAATTTAAATTATTTAAAACACACGGTGGTATTCATGCCATGGAAAAGTATACAAATTTCAATATTCATTTTCAATTCATAAAAAAGTTTGGACATTGTACAATATTAATGTCAAATATCAATAATTTTAAGAAATGCACTCGATCTTTATACCGTTATTATAAGTTTATAAATACATTTGAAATAAGAGTTCAACGTATGAATACTGTGCTTTGGCATTAGATGCAGAGAAGTCAAAATCTACATGTATTCCATGACCTCAACATGGGTTACCGACAATTACTCCGTGACAAAACTAAGTCAAGTGCACTGTGAGAAGAGGAACACACACGTATGTTTTGGTTTTGCGTTTTTTGACATGTTTGTTATAAACATTTGTCATTTGTATTTTGTTTATTGTTGTTGTGTTTTTTTTTCAAAATAGTGAGACCAAAACATAGCTGCATGTGTGTCCCTTTCAGCAAAGTGCGCATGACGTAGTTTCTCCACCCTGACTCTGCACGTGGTTTTGTTCCAAGTTTTGCCGTACTCCGCAACATTCTCAAAGCACTGATTTCTAATTCGAGGATTCAACCCAACCTTCGATCTCCGAATATAACACAGTCGTATACCACAATTAATCTCCGAATATATCACAGTTGTATACCACAGTTAACCTCACGTGGGTCATCTGATATTCGAACAGAACTTCGTGTACCGGTACTTATTCTTGCAAACGAGGGTCGCAATAGTTTCAGGGTTTGAGAAATAACATTCTCTCAGCACTTTTTTTCATTTGCACACTTTTATCAGCAGTAGTGTTGTTGTTTATTGAACCTGCTTCTGGTTAACAATGACATCGCGTTGTCGTCTTATTTTTGCGCGTTGTCTCCCAAGTTTGTGCACAAGGCATCGTTTGTTTCGGCCAAACAGCTCGTATGCGGGATTGTATGAGAAAGACAACATCCGAAGCTTACACTGGTACAATCATGTTCTGTACATCTGTAAATGTGATGTACGTTTCATGTTGCACTAAATGTTTATCACCGATTACCAGATGTAATCTATCTGATTCGTGAAACTGATAATCAAGAGCTTCGTGTAGATGTTTGGACGAAAATTAGGGATGCAGAAAATTGGTAAAAACTGTCTGTAAAAGTTGGTTCTTCCTGTTAATTCTGTCTATCCGGGGCTTTTTCATTTCTATCGCATTCTTTAGTTTCGACGGCTTATTAAATAACAGATGTTGTGACACGGAACCATGCTCCGCATTATGTTCTGCCATCATTGCAAATTCGTCACCAACATTTCTTTGGGATCTTTGGGTCAACGTGATTATGTCCTCATTTCCTGAACTGTGATGATGACTTCCGTCAATGTTATTTTCTGCTTCCATGACAGCCCATAACTGAAACAAAAAAGTATTTGTTTGGCCATAAGATCTAATATGACCTGGAAAAACACCATATAAGCGTGTTCTGTGCTGTTATTTCGCCGAATTGAAATTTTGGACTGTCTTAGTCTTTTTGGAATGTATGAGCAGGGGAACCGAGCTTAATCGCGATTTCTGTATACCCTGATATTAGTAGTGATGCACTGATTAATCACGTAGCCTACTCGAAGAATACGGTCACAGAAATTTGTCGCGATGTATTTTATTTGTTGGCTGAAATAAATATCGCAGCTGTTGTATGGTATGTAATTTCGTCTTTGTATGGTATGTAATTTCGTCTGAACCCACAGTGGATGTGTGTTTCGTCAGCAGTTTCAACTAATATTTTATTGCTTTACATTATATATTGATAAAGACAACAGTAAGAGAATTTTTGACTGAAGATATCTTCTAGCATTGCATGTGGCATAAAATTAATCATTAGCATAGTCGCGAAGGTCAAGAAATCCGGGCCCAAGATCATAAAACGATTGTTACAAACCAGTCTCATATCTCAAATATATGACTGACTGAAATGACGACTTGTCTCCATTTCATCCAATCAGATGCTTGAGATCTGGTCTCTAGTTTTAGGCACTGCTGTCTGATTTATAGATTAATTTGTAGGTCCCGATTCCCAACATTGGATGTTACTCTATCTCTACTAAAGCAAGAGTTAGTGGATATACCTGTGCGAAGAATGTCCACCGTACAGCAAGTATAAGAATTGCATAAGTCGTCATGATGAATGCGAGGTGTGCATATCTTCTTGTAAACTGCATGTTGTTTGGTTGTTGTTCCTTTTATATAGTATTATATCAGTGATGTATGCACCGAGTAGTTCCAACAATGCGAAACAAGATTGTATGTTCTTTCATTCTTTGCTTATGCAATATGTTCGTAACAAATTATTCCGAGCACTTTTTCGGTAGTCAACAATTACATAGTGAGAGTGTCCACTCTGTCACCGAGTGTAGATGCGGATGTACATTTAAAAAAGCTAGATAGTTGTTACTATGGCAATCGTGACAGGCTACTTCAACTTCCTGGTCGGTGTTTTCACCCTGTGGGCATGCCGAGAACTGGTCATGAAGCATAACATGCAGCAATTAACTGTCCGAAAATTGTTTATAGCCATTAGCAATATCCAAAAGATGAAAAAATAAATAAAACGGCAAAATGGTTGTACTGGGTACCATTAATGAAGAATTAAGAACTGATTTGCTAAAATGTAACTAGAAAAGTCGTCTCTAACCCTTATATATACGTACTCAAAGTCGGGGTGAAAACTGAGTGATTTTTGCAAAAAAATAAAACTATCTTGGTTTTATCCAGTTCCATTGCTTTCCACATATTCGCCTATTTCTCAGGTAAACATTTAATAATCACCCGTTGAATCTCTGACTATAAACAACTTATGCGCCATTACGTATTTTGGTTCCCGTGTCGTCGTAGTAGTTCCGCTTCCCGGTGACTACGTGAGTGTGTACTACTAGACTTCTAATCTCCTTCGCAGAGTTGGCGCTCCTTACACTCACTTTACATCCATGCGAAAGGCTCAATGTCAAGATTTTTGTTCAAACTCGACAGCCTTATTCTATACAGTCATAATTGTGAATTTGAAAGCGTTTGGTAAAACAAATCACATAACTCTTCACTTTTTTACATTTAAACCGACGAAACATATGCAATTTTAAATGTAAATGGTGAAGTATATTTTTTATTTAAAGTAAAAGAAGTAGAAAGTAGTCACAGCCTATAACAGAGGTGAATGTAATGAGTCGATAGCTTAAGAGAGTGCTAGACTTAATTGAGTGATGCCGGATTACATTCCTGCTACGTGCTACTCCGGTGCACCACTAATCTTATTACAAAATGCGTGTCTATTAATAAGATTTTGTAATCTGGTTGAAAAGGTCGATGATAACAATATACACTGGTTACACCAGTGTAAACAAATTTTTAACACTGTCATTTGTAATCGATATTACAATAATTTACATGCAAATCATACTCATTTCCCCATAAAAAATATTGTTGATGAAGGCTATTTATTCTCCTTCTGCATTTATTTGATTGTGTCACATTCCTAATTATGGCTCCCGAGCGATTGCATTCCCGGTAATCCGTCATACCTTCGATCTGTTGGCTATAGCCTTCTGACCATTATATTTCCCAACATAACTTTTTGAATTTGAAATTTGATTTGATGTCATTGAAGTATTCTCTCGTTAGTACCTGTCCTAAAACCCTCGATAAATGGCCAGGGAAGGGAGCGGGTCGGGGAGCTTACCAATATTTCTGGCTACTTACAAGATGTCGTCCGTCTTGAATGCCCCGCGCTATTGCGTGTAGGACCCGCAAAATCTGACTATTTACCTGATATCCCGTTCCGTACCGTACTGTCCGGTATTGACCGTATTACCTGTCTAGACCCGTCACTACATCATATTCAAATTCTATGATACTTAAAATTTACAATTACTGACGCTATGGCCCCACATTCACTACCACTTGATACATTAATTACTATTCAAAATATATAGAAAATATGTGTTAGAGGCAGATAACTCTGCTGGAATGGTACACCTGTTTTGCTATCGAGAAGTCCGGAAAGCTAATCCCCCACAACCATACACACCCTGTAACATAATATGCTATAGCTTGTAGAATACATTCACAGCATCTATATTGCTGCTTTCTTAAACTTTCTGTCATAAAAAGATTGTTGACAAAGGTTTCAGTTCTGGTACTTCCAATTAAAGTGTTAGTTTTCTTTTGCAATATTAGAATTATCATCAGCTTGAAATTTTATAGCTTCTTCTAAAGCGGAAATATTTCAGTATGACATCCAATCGAAGACATATAATATAACATTATAACATTCATATATAAAATGTGATGACCGACTACCTTTTTAGGAAGCTAAAACCTGTACTGTCGTTAAACTAAGAAAAGTTTCATGGTTTTTGATTGAGTATTAGAATTAGCTTTGACCAATCACAGATGCGGTTGTAAAACACTTTGGGTGTCATACAAACATGGATGCCAAAGTGAAACTAGGAAGTCAGCGCAGAACTTTAGCGTAGATATTTTATGTAAATGTGTTGTTTTTTCTTTCTCGAAAAATAATGTTTAAGTAGGCCTATGTTGCATAAATATTTTAGACACCTGCTTTGATTTAGAAACAATTTTGGTAAAACCGTTTGTTTATTCAGTCTGCAAATTGCAATGTTCGTGCACTACTGTAGAGTCAAGTTACCTATGCTCGGCCAGTCCAATGCTCGGCCAGTTTTGTTTACATCAGTCGTTCCTTCAATAAAAATGTGAAATCGAAAGTAAATTGTTTGTTTTTAGTTTAACCCAACATTGCATTGTTGAAAGGAAACATAACATTGTAGAAAGAATGCAAGGTCCGTATCATCAAAGCGCTTGAATGCCGATAGCAGATGATAGCGGTCAGAAATGACAGAAAAATTGTAAACTAAAAACATATTTCTTTTTAGTCAAAACATAATGTTCTTTCAACCAGGTGTGTATCGTTGTGAAAGAAAATGTTATATTTAATCTCCCTTTAAAAAAGTTATGAAAGAATAACACAGCTTTTATAAATGGCGTCTTAACCAACACCCCACCCACTCCCGAATATGCTGGGTAAAAATCTGAACCGCACCGCGATAATACTAGGACAAAAAATGTTAACTGACAAATGACTCAATAAGTTTCTGTTATTAAAGACCGTTTTATCTTTCAATTAAATCATTCTTACTCTTTTACTGTTTATTTTGACAATGTTTGCACCTTCTTTTAAAAATGTACTTTCCGCAGTGGTGAAATAAGAAAACAACAGCATCAGGAAAGGTGGGTACATATCTAAAGAGCTAAATAAACACTTATTGATTTTAAGTTTTTGAACTGTTATATTATTTAAGATATTTAAACATAATTCTAATATTTTATAACATTATATTCCAAAAATAACCATACATTGGCTGTTAAACTACCTGGCCGAGCATTGGACCAAATCTATTGAAATTTAGTTGTGTTGAACCTGTTAAAAAACGCGCCGATTTTACCCAGTAACTGACGTCATCCAGGCGCTTACAAGTATGACCTAATTTTGTTTATACATGCTGACTACATAACAACATTAAATTTTTAAGGACGATCGGTAAATAAAATATTTGTAAAGGAAACGTTATGAATCTGGCCGAGCATAGGTAACCTGACTCTAGACCTCTTGCCACTTCAGGACACTTCGACCCCAAGTTGGTTGGACCATTCAGCCCCAAATTTTAAAAATAATATCAAACTATTTGCTGAGACATCTCGAACCCTTGACATTTCAACCCCTGATTTTAAGACACCATGAATCTGACCCCTATCAGGTCTGACACTTCGACCCCAAATTTTAAAAATTATTCATATTCATCTTTGAACATATAAATGTATATTAATTATTAGTAAGCAGTTTAATACATACCTTTTAATAACTGGAATTAAATGTTACTGCGAAGATCACCTTTTCAAATTCTTGTTAACCATTTAACCCTTTCCTCCATAGGTATCCTGGCGTCACCAGTTCTCGTTTACCTAAGCATTCAACAGCGTCGGATAAAAAAATAATGACACAATCACTTACCTTTTTTAAAGAAATCTTCTATTGTTCATTGCTATTCAACTTCAACTGAAAATCTCCTTTTGATTCTTTTTAAAACAACAGCAGGGACGATTTGTTTACACACAGTGATGTAAATTGTGTCAAAAGTGACGTCACCTGTTCTTGAGCTAGTTTTAGTTATGCAAAATGCTGTACCATACTGTTTACTGAATGAGTGTATCATGACTGCAACACAGACAAGGGTCAACAAAGGTTGTCTTAGCAATTTTTATTATACGCCCGTTTGAAAAACGGGACGTATTATGGGAACACCTGCGGCGGGTTGGCGGGCGGGCGGCGTCAACATGGTTTCCGCTCTCTAAGTCAAAGAGTTTTCATCCGATCTTTATCAAACTTGGTGAATATGTTGGTGGGCATAATATCTCGACCAAGATCTATAACCAGCCCAATCCCCCCTGGCACTCCTGAATTATGGCCCTTGAATTGTCCAAAATTACTGTTTCCGCTCTCTAAGTCAAAGAGTTTTCATCCGGTCTTTATCAAACTTGGTGAATATGTTGGTGGGCATAATATCTCGACCAAGTTTTATAACCAGCCAAATCCCCCCAGGCACTCCTGAATTATGGCCCTTGAATTGTCCAAAATTACTGTTTCCGCTCTCTAAGTCAAAGAGTTTTCATGCGGTCTTTATCAAACTTGGTGAATATGTTGGTGGGCATAATATCTCGACCAAGTTCTATAACCAGCCAAATACCCCCAGGCACTCCTGAATTATGGCCCTTGAATTGTCCAAAATTACTGTTTCCGCTCTCTAAGTCAAGGAGTTTTCATCCGGTCTTTATCAAACTTGGTGAATATGTTGGTGGACATAATATCTCGACCAAATTCTATAACCAGCCAAATCCCCCCATGCACTCCTGAATTATGGCCCTTGAATTGACCAAAATAAGGGTTTACGCTCTCTGTCAAAGAGTTTTCATGCGGTCTTTATCAAACTTGGTGAATATGTTGGTGGGCATAATATCTCGACCAAGTTCTATAACCAGCCAAATCCCCCCAGGCACTCCTGAATTATGGCCCTTGAATTGTCCAAAATTACTGTTTCCGCTCTCTAAGTCAAAGAGTTTTCATGCGGTCTTATCAAACTTGGTGAATATGTTGGTAGGCATAATATCTCGACCAAGTTCTATAACCTGCTGAATCCCCCCAGGCACTCCTGAATTATGGCCCTTGAATTGTCCAAAAACTGAATTAGCGGTATCTGCTCTCCAAGTCGAATAATTTTCATCGGATCGTTACGCATGTTTGATGATCAGCATTTTGACGGGCGTATTTTTTGTCAGTTTGGCACTCTTGTTTTTTATTATTTAACAATGTTTTCTAAATTTTCACATTGCACATCATTAAAGCAATAAAAAGTCTATTGCAGTTATTTCTTGGTCTTGTCAATTGATATCCTATTGTCAATCCTGTCTCTTAATGTTGATGTAGGTACCCCATGCATTTTTGCAGCCTTATGTGCAAAAACACCTCTCTCCTTAACCATTTTGTATGCATTCGTCATGGGAGTTGGGGAATAGAGCCTAAGTACTGATCTGTCTTTACCAGCTGAAAACCATCAAAACATATATAGAGCACCTGTATAATTAAGGTTGTGTACCTCAGTAAACTGCTTTTATCACATTCAGTAGTTGATGGTATGGTAAAAGTTTTAGAGGTCAGAAACCGGGTCAATATGTAGAGTATTACAGTAAACAAACTTGATTAGGATAGATAGATTTTCTGTGAAATATGGCAAGTTAAATGTTTACTAAAACTGGAATTAGTGAAAAGAGACAAAATTATACATGTGTAAGCATTTTGCTTGTCATCTTACCTTTATACGAAGCATTGTTTTGCACTTTTGCACAATAAACAATATTTCACACGAATTTAAATGATTATCGAGAACTGGTAACGCACGAGAACAGGTCACTAGAGGATACACCTTTATTGCGAGTGCGAACAGTTTAGATTCAGATCAACTGGCACATCCATGCTGACTGATCAGGATCTAAACTGTTTCGGATCCTGATCTGGATCTACACTGGTTGCACATGTGTAAAAAAGCCTATGTATGGAGGATAGGGTTAACTCGGTTTGATAGGATTATTATTTTGTGAAAAGTATAGTCCTACCAAAGACATTGTACAGTATAGAATTAGCCATCCTGTTTATTGTAAAATTAAAGTAAACATGTCTCTTCTCAAAATAAGCCTCATGCTACTTAACACTTCAAAAAATTTAACTGAAATCCAGGTACTTAACCCTTTCCTCCATAAATAGACACATTTTTACGCATGTGCAACCATTCCGTCTGATTAGGATCTGCACTGGTCGCATTTTGGTCAGAAATAACCTAATGAATCAAAAAGCGAACAGTGCAGATCCTGATCAGACGGCATGGATGTGCCAGCTGATCTGGATCTACACTGTTTGCTCACACGATAAAGGCGTGTCTATAGAGGAAAGGGTTAAACAAATCATTGTCCATTTGAGAATAGGTAATGGGTCTTGTGGGGAGGTTTAAGATTAATGATTGGCTTGGTCAAATTGTAGTTTAAAGCAGTGTAATTATTATAAAAGTTCCAATACTATACAACTACAGTACAGGTCGGGTGTCTTTTACATTTTTCACCCGTCCACCGCGTTAATTTATCAGTCCGGGTGAAAATTCACCGCGAATATGTCCTTCCGACGCGGCGATTTTCGGGTGATTTGCCGTGATTCGCGGCGATAATTCTGCAGTCATTCTCGCTCTTCTCGTGTTCATCGTCAGCAGTTTTGCTTCAGGGTCGATCGCGGGGGATCGCAGTGAAAAATCTTTCGAAAAAGGAGTGTATTAAAATGTATTTTTTAATGTAAAACACTCTTTTTTTTAACCAATTTGAACGTAACATTGTATCAAAATAATGTAATAATTTTAGTCGCGTAATGGGACATGCCGATTCGTCAGCATTAAAAAAAACAAAAACAATTTTCTTTGTTTGCGTATCTTCTGTGAAAATATCGAGCTTCTTAATAAATGTAATAACTTTTTAATTTAACAGAGCTTGATTTTATTACCGACGCCCGATTTTTGCAATCTGACATGAATTAATCAATAACTATTTTGAAAGTCTTACCTGTCAACGTAAGAAGCTTGGAGTTAATTAATCCATATAAAACACCAATTACACTGCAACTCCGTTATATTATAATACCCAATATATCGCGCTTGATCCCAATTTTTTGTACATTTATATGTATATGTTTGTTCATTCTTCGTGGGTGGTAAAAAAGATCAAATGATTAAATCAACATTGGCGACAAATTCACGAAACGCACGCTTTTTTCGTCCCGTATTACGTCATTATCGGCGAAGGCTGTTTATTACATTTTGTATGCAGGGATTTTAAGAGGGGATGTACACGTTCACCAGAAGAAACAAATTATCATCAAACGTACGATAATAGATGAAAATTTTTTCACAATTTTGTTGCTTCTGATTTGACATGAAGCGCCCTTTGTGACGAACAATAGGTGCGAAAAACACCAAGCTAATACGGTACTGGCAGAATTTCGTTCATAAGACAAACCGCAAATTAGTTGCTAACCATAATAAGCATGAGCAGGAAATGTCAAAACAGTTTGTTGTTTTGACATTACCTGCTCATTGCAAATTAGAGTCAATCTGTTAAGAATAAAAAAACGCCGACGTTTGATCAATATTTTTTTTACATCACACGGCACCTTTGATCTCGGTAAATCAGTATTACTCGTCGGCGTTCTTTTTGAAGTAAATAAACAGAAGTGATGATGAAATATACAATGCTGATCACACAGGTGTTCAAACAGGTGTTGATTGCTCATAAATAAAGATGTTTTAGGAAGGGATTGGGGAAAATAACTGACAAGATGGATTTTATACATGTAGCTAATGTACTTGGCTGTTATATTTTCACCGTTATTTATTTTCTCATCATGTTCGGAGTAATTATTAAAAAGAATATTATACATTTATCTTTCATCAAAATAACAAGTAAGGAAACGATAAGGTAAGAACGACACAATTTTTATTCATTTTTCTCTCTCGATAATGATCTATTATTTCCAGTTTACTGTGTGTTTCAACCACATTTATACTCGTATTTTAAATGACATTGAATTCCGATCTGTCATAAATACTCTACTTGTCGATGAATTCTTATAATTTGCCGTAAAATAATTAACAATTTAATAACTGTTGTTCACTTTTTAAATGAGTTTACTCATTCTAAAAGATTTTTTTTAATGTTTGCAAGCTAGTTATTTTGCAATGACCGTGACAACATACCACTTAGAAGCATAATTGGCAGCAATTTACGGGGCATGCACAAAGGTGTTTATGTCAACACCGAAGGTGTGAAAACTCCAGTGTTTCAAATAATGGACAATATATTTGTGCATTGATCAAGTTTAAGTCTTTTCTTTGATACGAACAACATATTTCTTTTTACATTTGTAAATAAATAAATTGGGAAGAATGTCTTTAAATCGCTGGTAAATCGTCACCGCGATTCGCGCTGATAAATCGCGGCAAATCACCGTGATTTTCTTGTCAAGAGATCGCGGTGGCAAGATTGACGATCACCCGTGATCACCCGAAAAAAATTGGATGTCGCGTTGACCCTGAAACGCGGTGATGGGTGAAAAATGTAAATGACACCCGACCTGTACTGTAGACCTGAAAAAAGTTGCGGGTTTAGATTGAGGAAGGAGTTCAGGATGTGTGAGCCTAATCTTAGGATTGATCAAATCAGCATTTCTAAGCCCTACACAATTTCCAGGCAGAACTCTGTATCAAAGACTTTTTTTATTGTCCTTAAGTTTATTTATTTATTTATTTTTTTTTCAGATAAGTTGATATAATAGTGTGTGAAAAATGCGATTCAACAGCAAAGAATTAGCATACCTGGCTAAGCAAGATTCTGGCAACTTTGATAGGGAAGGTGTTCTATTAGTGAAGGAAAAAAGTGAAAAATTATTCAAGAAAACTGAAGGTATTAATTTGTGCATTTCAGTGAATTACAGAATTTTTTTCTGTGAAAATAATTGATTATCTTTTATTACAAATCAGCAGATGATTTATCCTTTTATTTTCACTGTAAGACTGTTCAGTATTCATCTCCCCTTCTACTTAAGACTTTTCCAATTTGCATCGGAAAACATTTGATCAAGGGCATGGCTACAAGACAACCCATGCACAAACAATACACAACATGTTGGCTTGTGAAGTCGTCGAGGGGACGTTTTATCACGTGTTTCTGAGAAAAAGCATGCCGTCATATGCTTAGTACTGTAGTCTGTGGCTGTTCTAACAACCATTTGAAAGGCCATCATATCAAAATTTCTCTTTGTTATTTTGGTAAAATTGAGAATATTTAGGAGTGTAAATATAAAAATTGAATTGCTATTTTATTGCGTTCATCAGGACATGAAAAACATTTTTGTTGTTTAAAATTAGCTTGAAGCCGGTCGGTTACCATAAATTACATGTGATGCTCAGGAATAAGCTGTATTTTATTGTTCATCCAAGAAAGTGTATCATTATTAAAGCACTAAGTTTCAATAATGAATTAAAAACATGATGCAAAAATAGTGGAATTACTACCAGTTTTGTTTTCTTTTTGAGTTTACATGTATTCTTTTGTCAAAATTGGATCATACAGATTTGTAAGTCTCTTTTGCTAATGTTAAACATGTTATAAATTTGCAGAGCTTATTGTCTTTCAAAAGCTGCCATAGATCATATCACTACCGCTGCTGCATATTTTGGACAAGTAAGGTACTGAGTGTTACTGTATATATTTCACAGATATTTTGTCTTTTTTTGTCAGCATATGTGGAAAGATTCTTCCGCCTTAGAGGGAACCTGTTGTTTTACTTCAAAGGAAGAGATGCCGTAAGTTCAATCTGTAATTGTTTTACTTGTTATTAACCCTGTATTCCATATATACACATATTAACATGTGTGGAACAGTGTAGATCCAGATCAGCCTGCACATCTTGGTAAGAAATAACCTAATAAATCTAAAAGTGAACAGTGTGTATCCTGTTCTGATGGCATGGACATGCTGATCTGGATCTACACTGTTCAGCACAGTTATAAAGGTGTAATTATAGAGTAAAGGATTAACAGATCACAATTAATGTAGAGCTTGAACCAGCATTTTTACTCTTGAAATTTAAGTAAAATGCTTTGAACATTTTTTGCAGGCATGAAATTCCATGGTTTTGGATGAAGCAGCATTTTCTTAAGTTTGCTTTATGGCTTTTGATTTCTTTATATTCACATAAAGGTACAAATCTATATTTGGTTGTGGTTTCAAGTTTTTTGGATTGATCTGCACATTAAATCCACACAATTATTTCTTCACATTTATTATGTTATATGACTTCACAGTATATAAGGTAAAGTTTTGTGAGTCTCAAACACTGGCAGCTGTACATCATTTTGATCCTTAAATTTTCATGTGAAAGTGAAACTGTGAAAACCTATTTTTGCTCTTGCTTATAATCTGATGTTATTTGCATAAACATGCTGATGTATTCATTAACTGTCACCCTTAACCCTTTCCTCCATATGTACGCATTTTTATGCAGATGCAACCAATGTAGATCCAGATCAGCCAGCATATCCATGCCGTCTGATCAGGATCTTCACTGGTAGCTTTTTGGTCAGAAATAACCTAATAAATCAAATAGCAAACAGTGCAGATCCTGATCAGACGGCACGGATGTGCCAGCTGATCTGGATCTACACTGTTCGCCCATGCCATAAAGGTGTGTATATGGAGGAAAAAGTTAATAATGAATGTTAATACATAATGCCAAAAACATCTTTCCTGTGACAAGACCCAGGCTGAAGGTTATAAAGCTGAGGATGGAAACCAGTCTCAAATCTCAAGCATCTGATTGGCTGAAATGGCGACCAGTCGCCAATCAGATGCTTGAGATTTGAGACTGGTTTCTATGCTCAGCTTTATAATGTCTTTTGAAAACAAGTGGAAAGATACTGTAACAAATACGCCCCATAGTGTACCTGGCACTTCTACTAGTATAAATATGATTTGAGGCACATCACCAGAATACATGTCTTCAGTGATTTTTTTTAGAGTTAACTGTAGTAGTCCTATATTTAGAAAGAAATCACAATTCCTCATTTTTGGGCAAAAATGGTGTAAGTACATGTACTAGTACAGTACTATTAAATTAAGGAAATGTTGTACCATTTTTGCAATAAGTTGAATAACTTGACAAATTATCCTTTTTTCAACTTCTTTTGTGATTTTATCAAAATTTTGACTACCGGGTATAAAATGTTATTTGTAAGAATTTTGTCTGGTTTACTTAATTGCATCATTTTAAGGAATGACACCAACTTCCAAAATCTCTGTGATGTTTCCCATACTTGAAACAGTTTGATTTTAAAACAGACACATTATTTACATGTTACAATTTTTCAGAGGTCTGAGCCACAGGGTCTGTTTGTTATGGAGAGATGTACAGTGGAACTGGATGTTAATGAACAACAAAACTTCTCTTTTGTGATAGGTAATAACGGCA